>JAWWEV010000095.1:9653118-9688081 GCA_035583235.1 Hafferia zeledoni
CTTTTTATCCTGTCTGTAAAATATATGTAGTTTTAGTACAGACGTGGCCATAAGTTTTTTTTTTCCTTCCCCTCTCTTTTCCTCCCTTTCCTCGGGGTGGGGGTGGGGGGGAGGCTCTGACTCTCTGTCTTGGAGGGCTGGCAGTTTGCCAGCTCAAACCGTGACAGAGATTTAGGATTATTTCTCAAAATCTTATTCTACAAGTGTTTTTTGGTTTGGTTTGGTTTGGTTTTTTTGTCCTTGAGATTTGAACACCTGAAATTGCTAATGAAGAGCCCAGACTGGTCTGACTTTGATGATAAATGCTGCTGAAAACAGTGAACCAGAGCCTTTTTGGGGGACAAAATGCTCTTGAGTCTTTAATGACATGCCCATATCCAGACTGCCATGTCTATATTAATCTGTGCTAAATTAATTTGATATCAGTGCTCACACATACAATGTACATACCAATTAATGTGATTATTAATTCGGTGACACTAAATTTTCATGTTATGTCAAAGACAGGTGCATTATTTCAGCTGTTATTTTGGTCAGTATTATTTTAGTTTAACATTAAATGTACAAGAAGTAAATATCCACAACATATTCCAGTTTATTTTTGCAAATACAAGTTCTAATTTTACCACTATACAGAGTAGTGTTTTGGTTTTAACTTTGTTAACTTTATACAGAAACATTTACATAGGAAATTTAATGTTATCTTGGATTAATAATGTACTGAGAAACAAGGCAGATTAAAATTTGCAATTCAGGAGTTCAATTTTCAATTAGTGGCCTACGCTAATTAAATATGTTACTTAATTTATTTTGTGTGTTCTGTGCTTTCACCTGTGCTGCTCTTTCTTCAATTTTTTTACCTTATCTGCAGTACAGCAGAAAAATCATCCCACTTTAAGGCTTAAACTTAACTTTACTTTGTAAGAAGATAGAATGTAAATTACCTGTAACTAGTGTCTCTACATTTCTATTATGTCAAATTTGAATTAGTCTTAAAAGATAAGAACAAATTCCCTATCCAGAGAAACTTGTTATCAGCTCCTAACACTTTATGTATATATATATAACTAACTGTATTTTCTTTGCTTTTTGTGAATTTAATCCCCATTTTTAACAACACTGATATTTATGTACATAATGTGCAAAAGTAATTTTTTGAGAATTACCTCTTGAGTTATACACATTGGAGAAGTTCACAAATCCCCTAAGCTATCCCAGTGTCTGGGAAGCCTGTTAATTACAAAATCATTCTACTTGGTTACGAACTATTTTTCCTACAGAATAAATATTAGATCTGGTGTGTTCTATTTCCCACTATATATTTAAATTTCCCTTTGTTTAGTGCTATTGTTAAAACTGTAGCCATCCACAGGACCTGGAAACCATGGAAAGGTTGAGCACCAGACTTAAGATATATAAAAAAGTTTTTGGAAGAGCCTTTTGTTGCTCAGTGTTTGTTTCTGGGCTACATCTCTTCTGAGTTTCTGGTCTCCGTAAGTAGTTGCTACTCTCTAGTATCCCCCCCGGGACCTCCCAACCATCCCATAAGCTTTGCTGCTGACCCAGCTCCTTAGCTCAGTCCTGCCCTTGTCATGGATATGGTATTTATATCTATATTTATAACTATATTTATATCTATATCTATTTATATTTATATTTACTTATGTTCATTGTTATGTGTGCTGTGGACTCAGTGTCAACCAGCCTTACCTGTACTGTTTCTCCCTTTACTCACAAAATTAGGGTAGTCAGATATAAACCACTTTCAGCATTATGAGAAGCTTCTCACCTGTGCAAACTCTGACTGTGCCTTGAAGTTTTGCCAAATATTTTTGCAGTTTAACAGTAAACATTTGAGTTAGAGCATTTGGGTAGGTAAAGCAACAGGTGTGGTTGCAGCCCCTCATCTGTAACCTGGTTTTATCTCTAGTTTTACACCTGGTATCATTCTCCAAATGTTTTGTTATGGTCTTCATTGCCCAAGTTCCCCTGCCGTTCCCAGTGACAGTCACAGTCCTACCTCTAGACCTAAATGTGACAGTGAACCAGTATTTGGATTTCTATTTATTTGGAGCTGTTCTTGTTTCTCTGCTCAACTACCATGAAAGCAGTTGTAGAATGTAGAGCACTACAACGTAGTCTCATTTTCATAATAGAAATTTTAGTCAATCATTCAATCACTTCAACCCTGACAGCATATTAATTTTTGTACTCTCAAAAATACTCTTAATTTATAAGCCAATAAAAAAGCCCTTGAAAAACTGTTTCCCAAAGGTCATATTTTTTATTTTATATATGCCTTTTAAAGCAAAATAAGTTATGTTTCTTTGTATATATTCATACTTTTTTTCTCTACCCTTAATGTACTGAGGTACTACTATGTGGTAGTAGTAGTAGATGGTTACAAGTACTATGCCCATATTTACTAATGATATGTACTAGTTTTAAATTACTATGGTTGAAAAATACCAACACTAAATGATGTGTCTATTAGGAAGTGCAAAAAATATGTGAATTATCTGTGAAAATGAATGGAAGTATGATCAAAAAATCAGATCACTATGTTGTGAAAACTGTATTTTGGAAAAGGTGCATCTATCGTGTTTCCAATGGAACTGCTATGCAAAAACCAAGAACCTGGAATACCAGGAGGGTCACATGACTTAAAACAGGCTATAAATTTAGCTTTTACTGGACATGTACTTTAACAGCTGGAGCTTTTTAATCCAGAAATGTGCACAATACTTTGAAAGTTCAGCTATTTATTTCCAAGTGATTATATACAAGAATGAACCAAAATCCCAGCATTTTTTTCAAGAGAATATAATAGGATATTTCAGTTAGAAGTTCTCTCCAGTTTGAGGAGGTCATTGGGACAGTTGGCCAATTCAAGGTTGACCAAGTTAAAGCCTATTTTTAAGGGCATTGTACAAATGGGTCTTACACACTCACAGGCCTGTGGCATTCTCTGTGTCTCCAGAAAGCCTGTTCCAGTGTTTGACCACCCTCTTGGTAAATAAAATATTCCAAACTAAACCTCTCTTGGCACAGTTTTGAACTATTCCTCTGCATCCTTTCATTGGATGCCAGGGAGAAGAGATCAGCATGTCCCTTTTCGTATCTCCTCCTAAGGAACCTGTAGAGAGCAATGAGGTCCCACCTCCTTTTCTCCAAACTAGACAAGCCCAAAGTCCTCAACTGTTCTCCACAGAACCCCCCTTCCTGCCCTGTCACCAGATTTGTTGTCCCACTCCGGTTGCATTCACAGACTTCCACATCCTTCTTAAATTTCAGAGCCCAGCACTGCACTTGTTATTCAAGATCAGGCTGCCCCAACACTGAGCACAGCAGGGCAATCCCCTCTCTTGAACAGCTGGTTATCCTGTGATTGATGTACGCCAGGATGCCCTTTACACTCCAGGCTCTCAGGACACTTGCTGATTCTGACTGAGCCTGCCGCCAACCAGCACCCACAGACAGGGTCTTTGAGCACCCTGTGTTTCTCTGATTCTCTGCTCTCTGACTGCAGTGTTGCTTCCCAATTACTCCTCTCACCATTTACACTTGTGCTCTGGGTGCAGAATCACAACATGGTTTGGGTTGGAAAAGACCTTCAAGACCATCCTGTTCCACTCCCTGCCATGGGCAGGGACACCTTCACTAGCGCAGGTTGCTCCAAGCTCCATCCAACCTTCCAGGGGTGGGGCAGCCACAGCTTCTCTAGGCAACCTGTGCCAAGGTCTGCCCACTCTCACAGGGAACAATTTCTTCCTGATATTCAACCTGAACCTCTTTGTCAGTTGCTCAGGAGGATGTTGTAGGAGACACTACCCTTACTAAAATCATAAGCCAAAATATATATAACAGAACAAACAAACAAACAAACAAAACAAAACAAACAAAAACAAAACAAAAACCAACAAAAAACCAAAACGACAACAACAACAAAATTACGTAAGCTAAAGGTAAATGAAAAATAATTCAGAAATCATAAAAATTTGATTTTGGCTCCTGGGTTTTATCACTACTGCTTTTGCTTATTTTTCTAAGCTATTTTCCAAATGTATTTTTCCAAATTTTTTTTATCTCATCCATGTGAAAAAAAGTCTTTGAGTTGGGGTTTTTTGGACCTCACAGTTTACTGGTGAGCACTTCCAAATATTGGCTTTTTTGTAGGCTCGTTTCACTGTTAGCCCTTGCAAAGGTAGTCCACAGGCAGCCAGTACTACTAAGCAGATGGAATATGGAAAATACTGTAAGACTAAATGGGCAAGAACTGACAGCTCTTGCAACTCACTGAGCCATTTAGGATGAGCAATGACTCAGAGCTGGAGTCCTACTGAGAAAGATCAATAGTGAATGCATTATCATAGTTATTTCCAATGACAGGAATAATAATGCAGTATTTATTTCTGGTACAAGGTTGTTTCAAGCATCATTTTTTCCCCTCTCATGATTTGGGATGTACTTCATTCTAGGGCAATATAGAGATATCTCACTGTGCTCAATACTGTGACTCCACTCAATCTAGCTGTTAAATACATTTTTTTTTCACATTATGTTGGTTAATTAAACTTTCTGTGAAGATTGTGGTAATTGAGTGTAAGGCTCTCATTAACGGCAGTAGGACTGCAAGATAGTAATGTAGCCTTCCAAGGGTTTATCATTGCTCTCTGTGAAAACAAAAATAAAAGAAAAAAATAGGAGATTAAACAAACAGCTATCCTGCAGTTTTATGTCAGTTGAAACACAGAAAAAAAATCCCAACAGGTAAGAGGAAGGAAAACAAAAACATTTCTCCAAACCTAAGAGAGAAACGACATAGAGAAAAAACTTAGGAATAGTTCAAATGCTCCTGAAGGAATGGATTTTTCTTACTTTAGCCTCTAAGGGCTTTAATGTGTTGACTTGCAGTAAACTTATTAAATGCTAAACCTCTTAGACATATTGACACCTTTTTTTTACCTTGTCCCAATAATCTATGATGAGTATCACACACAAAGATGTAATTTGGCATCCATTTCCTTATTTTCTGTATGGAAAACTCTTCAAGAAAATTACATTAAAGCTTATAAAAGTTGAAGCTAAAACAACACCAGAATTAAAACTGAGGGTTTTGTTTTCTAGCTTTTAGTTTGGTGATTCTGTATATATTTATGTTCATCTGAAATGAAACATCCCTCGTATAAATACCTGGAAGTGCATTTTGCCATTTAAAGGTAACAATTCAACTTCAGAAAAGTACTCTACACCTCCCAATTTTTAAAACCCAAATGGATTCTTTATATACATTTTTCAGTAAACTTCAAGACACAACTTGATTCTGACATGTTTATTGTCAATTGTCTTGATGTGTTTATCATTGTGTGTCAACCCCTTGTCACATGGATGCAGTTTCTTTTACAACTTATCTGTGATTGCTTAGGAAGTGTTTTGACTTCCCATAAATTGGAGGTTACTTTCAAAGATAGGGATATACAGATATAAGTAGCAAATAGCATTTAAAATATTACTGCAGAAGAAGCTCTGTTTATACAATTGCTTCTTCGTCCATCTGGCTTAATGGTGTGATCAAGGTGGAATTTCAAAGTCTATCAGCTAAAGTAGGATAAAGAACAAGATGTTTTTAAAAAATACTTCTTAGTTTGTTTTCTCAGTCCACTTGCCTCCAACTTCCGCTGACTTGTCTTCTACTGATTCCTTTAGGTGGAAGCTTTTTAACAAAGAATAAACAAACTGGTCTTCCTTACATTTAAATTTGGGTGTTATAATTGCTTGTATCAAAACCATCAGAACGTGTTGGTCATTATATTTTTTAAAGCTTTGATCAGATTAGAAACTCTACCACTGTTACCAATTGGGTGGTTGGGGAAGGGAATTGATCATTCCCAATTTATTCTAGGAATTATGTGCTATGTTTAGCCAGATGGTCACAGATCAACATCCAGGACAGGAGTAATTTACTAGTTCAGGGTGCACCTTGGAAAATCTCAAGGATTTAGATTTTAGAACCAGCAGGTTTTTGGGAAAAAAAAAAATTGAGAGAACATGCCTAGAAAGAACAAAATGGATTTCCATGTTCTTGAGTTTTCCTTGAAAATGTGCTAAGTGTTTCAGAAACTTGCTGAGAAGCAGAATCTAAATTTATTGTTTTGCAAAGGACTTGTCTTACTTTATAACTTTTCATGGAAAATACTATCTAAAGGCATAGCAGTTATGAATAGAAAAGTCTCTAGAGGAGGAAAAGAAGGTAATGTGTAACTAAGAAGCACTCAGACAGGTTGATCCTCTGAGTATTGACTCTGCCTCAATTTCCCTGGCAAGAGGCTTGAGGTAACTGCCTAATCTTGTGTGTCCCAGAAAGTTACTGAACTGTTTCAGAAAGAAATGACTTGCACAAAAATGTTATTGTCAGCTTTCTTAACTTAAACCCCCCAATATTAACACCTATAGGAACACACAGAGTGTTACTTTTTGTAAATACGGATTACTTTGATATTTTCCTGTTTGCCAACTACTCTGTTATCCCAGAAGGACATATTCTTCTTCTAGAGGCAAATCCAGCTGCCTGTTCTTCAGGAAGCAAGTAATGAATTTTGAAGCAAAGTGACAAGCATGTAAATGTATTAAATAAAGCTAAACATCTACTCAGATGTTCCATTGGACTGTTACACTTGTACCATGTAACAGGACTACGTAGGTTCAGCTCGGTCTATTAACAAGCGTGAAGTATTTTGTATTACTGAAACTTGGAATATCTACTCTTATTTTCTTGTATCTCTGATGTGTGAATTATTCCTTTAACTCACACTCAAAAGCTGCTTCTAATATCTTGTTCTTGTTTGTGTTGCCCAGAGTTGTTTCCTTTGTATGCGGTGAACAATGAAAGAATAGGCAGGTTTTCCAGAACTGAACCAATGGTTGAAACAAAAATGATCCTCAATCTTTTTTACATAACCTTCAATAATTAATTTCCAGTATTTCAAAGCAACTGTTAATTAATTTGGGACTTCTGAGTATCACTGGATGAATAGCAATACCAAAAAGAGGAAAGTTGTATCAAGTAATCAAGAAAGTGCATGAAGAAAGCAGACCTGATGTGCTTCTTGTGTCAAATAACACAGGGTTTTCTAATCTGCTGCATTTGTTATGTCCCTTTTCATCTATTTATCAACTAAATATCTCATAGAAATCAGCACAAAAAGTATAAAAGACAATTTTAATGCTGAGAATAAGGTGTATTATGAGCCTTGTATTAGCAACATATAATGTGCATTTTATTGTTCTTTAATCTCAGGTTTGTTTTGGTTTTGGTTTTTGGTTTTTGTGGGGGTTTTGTTATGGTGGTGGTGTTCTGTTGTGTTGTTTGTTTTTTTGTTTTTAATAACATTATTTTTAGGTTATCCAGTGATTTTGGTCTGTTCCACTCATTTGTCCAACAGCCCAGTTATTTCTGCCATGCTATGACAAATGGCTGTACCTCAGAATTTCCTCAAAGGAGATCACAACAAACCCCCATATAAACAATACAGGAAAATTTATTTAATTGCTTACTTTAACTACAGATATTGGAGCATAATGAAGACTAGGTCACCATCTTCTTGAAAATAATAAATCTGGCTTCTGGCCACAGGGAGACAATGTGAATGATTTTAATCTTTTTTAATTCAAATCATTCAAAGTAAGTGCATGAAATTAAAATGAGACCTGAAATTCTAATGTAAGACAATAAAGATTTTTTTTTTTTTCAGTATTTCTTTTTACTCCTGTTGAAAAGTAGAGCCTTTGAAATAAGTCAGCATCTGGGCATGTTGTACCACTGCAGCTTGCTCAGTTACTAAAAAGCAAAGATTCACAAGCAAAGAATCACAAAGAAAGGGAACTGCTTTGTTTAGAAAACACATTTCAAACACAGTAAACTTTGAACTCGTCACCTGAAACTCTAAGAAATATAATAATTTTCATAGTATCTTTGAAGTGAAAAGACAAAAAAAAGAATATGTCATTCTCTGCCCCTCACACACACTTTACCTGAGTCCATTTGAAGACCTACAATTACTTTGTAATTAATTCCTCAGAGAAGCTTCTCAAAAGTTACAGCTTATTTCTGAAGTAATTCTGCAAAGTGACCAAGTGCCCCCAGTTTTAATGGACTGTGTCAGCCTTGCAGGGATTATTACTGGAACATTAACTCATCCCTTTTAAAGCCACAAGCTGAAAAGGCACAGTATATGCTGACTTTCTGAAAGAGGATGATCTAAAGTATATTTTTCCATAGCCCAAACCCCAGCATTCATTTTACAACGGGAAATTTTAGAGTCAGATTCAAATGGAACAAATTAAAAGGTGGTTTCCATGCAAATGCAAAGCAACCATTTAAAAAACCTTTTTCTTTTTTTTTTTTTTAAAGATTTACTAATTATTTAACTGAAATTAAGTTCCCACATGCATCAAATGGCTGATGTGCTAATTACTGTGCTGTACAAGAAAACATGTCATCATTTTACTCACAACCACAATAAGAGGTTTGGCAGGAAACCTTCTGCTGCACTGAAAATTAAACAAACAAACAAACAAAGCTCAGGGAAACTGAAGTTTAAAAGGAAAACATGAGTGCCAATATCAATGGGAAGAATTACAGAAAGTATGATTCCTGCTATAGAAAGCAAGTGAAATCAAAGTTGGCAAATGAGGTACATTTCTCTCATTTCTTAGAAGATAAAGTTACAAATTTTGACAGTCATTATGTAGTGTAATTTCCACGTGAATAGTCCTGAAAGGGTTTTAGCCAACATATCACTCCTCAATGACACTACAGAGTTCTGATAATATATGTACAATGTCTCACTATCCAATTAAAGAATCAAGATAATCTAAGCAAGAGATAATCTCAAGCATTTCATAACTGTGCAGAATTATGAGGTTTTAGAACAATTTATCATTGTGTACATCAAAAAAAGAAAAGCTGATATTCTAAGCCCATAATGTGCTGAAGTTATAAGAGCCTTCATATTAAATGAGCCAGAAGAAATTAAATTCAGTCAGAACCTGATAATGTTCCGTTGTGTCATTTGGATGTTTTCTTTCAGCATCTGTTGAGGACACTGGATAAAGTGGATGGAGAAAAAGTAAAAATAGTTTTGCAGAGTGAAGTTTCTACCATAATATGAAGACAAAACACATTGCTACACCCCTCCAGAGTGAACTAATGTTTAGTGAAAATATGCAATATTATATAAAGTATATGAGACAGTAAGTAAATGATAGTCAGTAGTAAGATAAGAGAATGAAAAAAAAAAAAAAGGAAGAGTAAAGTAGGAAATTCTTCTTATGCACAAATCCCCTGAAGAGGAAAGGATATTTTGGTATTGTTATTTATCAGGAAAACGAAGTTAAAAGGAGTATGGAGAAAGTTGGAAATCCTGGAGAGATCTAAGATGAGAAAGAGTAAACCTGTTGAAAATGACCTATGCCTGTATCATATATACATCAGGACTGCTATTAAGCTAAGGAATTTGGTAAAATTAATTTTCTTAATATCAGAGGCTAATTGCCCCTGACTGCAATATGTAGTCTGTTATATTTTTAATAATGGTGATATTTTAATGTTTTAACTTTCATAGTGATTCCTCAAGTTAAATAAAATCTTCACACTAATCACATTAAAAGTACTCAGGCAAGCTCTAACTTTCACATGGCTAAATTAATAAAAATTCAGAGGCTAAAACATGACATCCTATTCTCTCTGAACACAATATATAAGTAAGACAACTTAAAAATTAATTCAACTTCATTTTCAAGGGCAAAGGTTTTTTCCTGTACTAGGGATCTCAGAGAGTCAAGATGGGAGAGAAAATCAGTTATGTACTGCATTTTTAAATACAAGTTTTGATGCTTACATGTGTGTTAATTCTTCCTTGGCACTGAGAAAAAAAAAACAAAAACAACAGACTGAAATCAGACTGTGCTAAAATTGAAAATGAAAAAAACCAAATACATATTTAACTTTTTAAAGTAAAACATAAGCTGTTTTTCTGAAATCATACAAGAAATGCATTGGAATTAAGATATTTCATCTCTTATTTTTTTTAACAACTCCTTGGACTGAATCTTTTTCTTTTATAAGTTCTCTTTTATTGCATCCATAGAACCTGAAAACAAAAATGTAGTTTGAGAGTAACATAAAAAAAATACAATTTTAAAAGTAGCCCTTCTCTAGTAAAATAGAGTCAGTTATTTCACTACTCCTTTTTAGTTCTCTAATTTAGTGTACAGAAATGCTGTTTATTTTACCTCCTGCTTTCAGCTTCTCACTCATATGTCTCAAATCATCCTCATTTGGCTTCAACCTGTGCCCTTGTTGCTGTCCCTGGCTGATTTTACAGCCAAGTTGTAGCATTTGTGGATGCTCCAAATTGTCCCTCATCTTCCATTTCAGTCACAGAGCAGCACCCAACAAAGCCATAAAACAAATGCCCAGAGGGAGAGTTAATTTGCCCATGGAATGAAGTTCTGATTTAGTAACTGTATCCCACAGCAGTAAACAGATTTACTTAGTGCACAGTTTTGCTCTGTCCAGACAACTTCAAGATTTTAAAAGCCTGACACTGGAACAGAAGGAGAGTGTCCCATCAGAGTGTGTGCCAAAACCACAAGGGAAAAAGTGAGATAAAGTACAGTGGGATTCTCCCACAGACTGAAAATTAAGAATATTAACTTACAGATATATATAAGTAATAGACTTATTCTAAAATACATTTCTGCAGAATAGTTCTACAGGTAAAAAAACCCAAAAAGTTAACTCATAAAAAATTCAATTTTAATGTATTTTGTATTTTGAGTTATAAAATCCAGAGAAACCTTTACAATTACATCAATTTATGTATAAATTTATAAAATATTAATATGTAAAGAAGTCCAGTTTCCTGAAGAAAATTTCTACCATCTGATAACATACACATTTTATAAGGGCTGACCATTCCTTTTTATCAGCAAAAAACCCCATCCAATGGAGGCCCAGCATACTTGGTATTTGCATAGAGAAAGGAAGTGGCTTTTTTACTGTATACATAAAAAATATTTAACTAACTATTCCCTTTTGTACTTTTCATAGACTTATTTTTGCTTCTTTTTATTACACAAGATTTTGTGACTGCCCTTTGGCCCCTCCTCATTGTGCTAATATTAAAAAGCACAATTTCCATTAGTAAGCTTAAAGTCAGGGAATAGGACTTCTGAATATTTGTAATGTCTATTAAAGTGAAGCTTTATGACTAATTTTTAAAGTTAATACATGACATGCCTATAAGTCCTTCAAATTCAGTTGTATTCTCTGCTACAGCAACCTGATCAAAATCCCTGAAAAAAAAAGGATACAATTAGGTCATAATTCTGTGCTTATTAGTTGTAAAAATATTCAAAGTGTGATTATTTTCTCCCATTTCATGAAAGCTCCCACATTTATTTACCCTAATAGCACAATAGTACAATTTGAAAGGAAGCATTGATGGTATTGATTAATAGCACAGATGTTTATGATTAACTACACTGCTAAAAAGCTTTATACAAGCACACAAATGAGAAGGTGCTTGCCCCAAATATACTGCATGGATTGTATTGTAGACACAGTTCTGGGTGTTAATCTTCTCAGTTCCTAAAAAAAAAAAAAAGCTAAACAAATTTGTCTAAAGATTGCAATAGCTCTGATATAATCTATCACAGTCGTCATCACTCAAAGTGGTTCACATGCTTTGATAATTTACTTCATATGAGTGGAATTGTTTTTCACTATCACAAAACTAAAATTCTTGTTCCCTGATGCTGAAGACTACTAATCTCTGGGATTTCCTGATTCTGGAAATTCATTGCATTACTTCATGTGTAAAACCCATGCCCATCTTTTTTATCACTTTTTGTGTTGGGTCTAAAATGTTAAAATGAGAAAAAATAATTATTGCCATCTCCTATCACGTCAGATGCGTTTTCAACCTTGTAGATCATTCTCTTTCATCACAGCCCTTGTAGGGAAATAAATATTGAAAACAGTTGTATGCTGGGGAAATCTTCATTATAGGGAATGCCAGCTTTGAAATGTTTTGTGATCTCTGTCCTTGAAACTGCCCAGGACTCAACAGCACAAGTCTCCAAACAATCAGCTATTACTGCAAGTTTTCTGAGAAGGCAACAACCTAGAGGATCTCCAGTCACTTCCAGATCCAAACTATTCTATAATTCCATGCTCACAATTTGGTTTTATTTATTGGGGACATTTTTCCTGCCTCTGATATTTTAGATATAGAATCTCACAAGTTTCCTGAAATTAACCCATTTGAACTCACTATTTTCTAATAACAGATTTACTCATATATTGCTGTTAAGAACTTCATTCTCCAATAAAATTTCTTGGTGATGTCAATGGCATCATAAAAGAAAATTATGGTCAACAACTAATAAAAACTGGAGTTTCTGAATTGGCTGAGATCAATCATTTGGAAACCAATACCTCAAGACATTTTCCAATGGAAATAAAAACACACACTTAACTTCTATACCTTCAGTGGAAAAAAAAATAATTTGACATCTAACTTTTTTTAAAGTTCTTCTAGACTTGGAAATGGAAAATAAACTTCAGACACTGTTTGACAGGGAATAATCACATTAACACTAGAAAAGCCAGTTATGAGTAGAATTGAGTAATCTGTATGCAAGAGATATTAATGGAATCTATAGTAAGAACAGATAAATACCAGACACAAGTAATTAAAATAATACAATATAGAAAAAATACAGTGAGTTTGAGATCAGCTTCAGCTATTCCAAATGATATAATGAAAGTATATGATTTGAAAGACTTCAACAAAGTCAAACACAATCTCCATGCCAATATGATACTCTACAAGGAAATGTAGGATACTTAAAGTATATGCAATATATTAATATATTGTTAATTATGTTAATATATTGTTAATATATTGTTAACAATGTTAATATTATGTTAAATATTTTATGCACCTTTAAAGGAATTTGTATATCACCAAAGTCTCAGATCCTCACTATTTCTGTGTGAAAAGAAATACAAACTAAGGCAAATTACTCAAATAAAAAATATCAAATAATTGTTACATGTTATTATTAACAGCTTTGTAGTCTTTCTTAGTGTTATTTTCAGAATGTAAAATAGCAATTAAAAAACCCACAAGATAATGTATGCCGATATTTTTTTCATTTTTTTAGGCAACCAGGAAATAAATAAATAAATTAGTCGATTGATTGATTGATTGATTGATTGATTCATTCATTCATTCATTCATTCATTCATTCATTCATTCGTTTTCCCCACTTTTCAGCTTTCTGAACTAAGTAGAAGAGCATTTTATGACATGAAAATTATATCTGGCAAGAAATGCAGCAGGAACAATATCAGAGGAAAAAAATATTGGTATCACTCTTGTTTTCTTGATTTCGTCCTACATTGTTACCCTAAGAAGTTTCCTGATTTTTTTGAAAAGTCATAGACATGGTATTTTATGCTTGCAAAGGAGTTATCTCCCAAACTCATGTACAGGACACAAGGAAGGCCAAACAGAATGAAATCCAGAGGAGCTTCTGACAACTCACTTTACTCTCCATACATTAGCCTAGATACTTATTACTACATTCTACATATATATTTATTTCATGATGTCTATCTTATATTTCCCTTTCCTAACCAAGTCCACTTGAGAAAACCTGGCAAATAAGATTTAAAACTTCATCCCTGCTATACTTAAAAGATCCATTATCTCTTTCACTGATTTCCTTCTACTTGTGTTACTCATACATTTCTTCTCATTCAAGATAACCCATAGTGAAATTGTCTTCACAATCATGTCTGCTGAAAAAGATAAATTTAAATCATGAAAGTATAAATAGACTCACTGATATTTCATGGACTTTTTTTTCCTGTTGAAACATTTATATATTTAAGTGAAAAAAATTAATATTGTCTAAAGTCATCACTGGAAAAGCACACAGGGCTTGGCTGCTATCTGAGGGTTCTAAGACAATTAAACACAAGACAATTCTGAGGCCAGAGTCACTTGAGTTAAGCAGCTGTTGGCTAATGAGCTGTGAATCCTTCATAATTATATAATTTTTATTTGATAGAAAAATAATGGTGGATTTATTTAACCTGCACCTGTAATTAGCACTGTTTTGTTTCTCAGTGGGCTTGGATTTGGGGTTTTTTTGTTTTGTTTTATTTTGAGGTTTTTCTTGTAAGCCAAGGACTTTTGTCTGCCCTACTTACCTGAAATAAAAATTGCTCTCAAGGGATGGCACTTGTTTTAATAACGGAGTAAATAGAGTCAACTAAAAGATTGAGCTTCTCTCCATTAAAAAGTCAGTAGGTTTATCATTATATAACACAGATTTAGAGTAAGTATTACTTGACAATGAAAAATTAAGAGTAAAAAAATCCCCAAAACTTATGAAGAAATTGAAGCACTTAATTAACTCAACTTAAATCATGAGTTCAAAACAAAAACGATCAACTTGAATGTGAGTGTTTCAAATCAAAGCATTTCCTTTCCCCATGGAAAATTCTAATTTGATTGGGTGAAATTTGGTGATGGGAAGGATTGGATTTTTTTGCATATCTTGGCTAAGAATATTTCTCCAAGGCATTTAAATAAAAACAAATCTATATCTTTCAGGGCAAATAGACTCAAATTGCATTCTTATTTGTTACCTGAATCTATCCAAATCTATTTTCCAGGAGCCCAAAACTCTAAAAGAAATAATAACACAGTTGATTATTTTAAACAAATAATCTACATAACACAAAAATTAATATGTGAAATTAAACTGAAATGGGAACATTTCTAACCTGTTTCAAAAGAGTTATTCCGGTATTTAATATTTTAACAGTGTCAGGCACAAAATTACAGATGTAAATGATGGAGCTCTATGTATTTCATGGTGTTCAGATAAGGACATACAACTAAAGAGCGGAAGGTATTTTATTCATTGCAGGAAAGTTTTTGGGAGGATTAAGGAAACAGCAGCATTGGTAGGTTAGAAAAGGAAGGTCATCTCAGACACACAGAAAGAGCTACACGTGGATGAACAAGTGGAGGCAGCACCTGAGACAGAAAAGGTGGAAAACGAGTAACTGGGCATTAAATGTATCTATGTAGTATAGCATGCAGGTGAAAAACAAAACAAAACAAAAGTAATTTTTCTGCATCTTGGAAAGATTTTTCTGTATTCTGCCTTGGAACCATGTAAGCCCAAGTTTCCAGCACCTTCATAAAGTCATCTTTTGAATTTATGGAGGAACAAACAGATGAGTAACTTTAGAAACACATCAGTTGCGAAATGTTTTTCTTCCTCTCTCTGAGACAGAAAATATGTACAGGTTTGTGCTGTCCTTAGCTCCAGTAAACTTGGAGGCCATGGATTAAAACAAAAATAACAGCAAATGTACTGGAAAGTCTTGTTGACATAAATACAAGTCTTCAGTGTTTGCAGTTCTCTAGAAGGTACAAATTATTTCATGTATATCCTCTTCCACTCTCCCCTGCATATCCAATGTTGTCCATTCTAAACAGATGGCACAGGATAAGAAGGATCCTATGGCTTAAAGCACTTGTGCATCTTAAAATACAGAAATACTTGAAAATATTCCAGGCAAAAAGTTGTTTCTAAGGAGGGCACATTCTAAAAGCTTTTAAACTGTTTTCCATAGTTCAGAGCTCCCTGCATTACACTTCAGTTATCATGTTCTTATGTAGCTTCAGTTGCAAAACTGCATTTGTCTTCCTTATACATTTCTAAATTTTCATTACCCTGTGAAGAATAATTAAATCACAGAGCAAGCAAAGCCAACTCAGTGGTGAATGAAAAGCCAATGCTGCAAAACAGTATCAAAAATTGAAACTGAACAGTTTAGATTTACCAGCTAATTTACTTAGGTATCACCCTGAGGCATCAACACCATTTATCACTATTGCTGTACTCTGGTGAGTTTGCACCATTACTGGGAACAGAAGTGTTTGTGGAAAGCAAATTGGGAACTTCAGGGAAATACAAAGTAAATATTGAAAAGAGTCAGTAAATACACAGAATATCTGCAACTGGGCATTAAGGAATTACTTAGAATTAAACCAGTACAAATATGAGGTTCTAGGTGAGGAGCCAAGATTATAAATGAATTACTTAAGGCATGGAGATACCAGGAATTTTTAAGGTAAAGCCAAGGGCAGTCACATTTCTAAAAGGGCTTTGAAAGGTAAGACAATTATATACACCCAGATATAATTTTAAGAAGGCTAAAGAAGAGCTAAAGGCAGCAGAAAAGGGTGGTAGCAGGCAATCTGCAAGAGATTTTGTTTTTCATGAGGGCATCTTTTAAATAGGTGAATTATATTTTCCTTGATTTGTTCCAAGAATCAACACAATTCTACATCAGAGAAGTTGTGCATTCTTCCACCATCAGATGGCTGAAGTTAACATACAGCTTTCATGTTTTATGTGTGGTTACAATGAGAAAGCACATAAACCCTTTGTTAATGACTCTGAAATTACTCCATTTGGTTGTAAAAATATTTCTACAAGGAGTTAGAAAGAAAAGATTTGGAGTTTATTTTGATATATGAAAATCATTACTTTTCCCTTCTACAACTTTCTGATGTTCAGAAGGTGGATCCAGAACTTTGGAGAGATGAACCTAATTATAAATCTCTATCTTCATTATTCTGTGTCATAGATCTCCATTAAAAGAACTATCAATATTTCACTCATCAAGATTTCATGTTTTATTTCAAAATACCAAGAGAACTGAACCACTGTATTCCTGGTTGGATTGGTCTTTGCATACAATTGTATGGATGGCATTTAAATAGATAGAGCTGTTGCCAAAATAAATTGTTCCATTTTTGCAGCAATGTAGATTACAGCAGAAATTGTGCCAGATCAGACATAATCTATAAGAGTGAAACTTTGGTTGCCATTTCCATTATTTGTTAAACAAACATAAATAAATGAGCAATGCAAAGGCAAGCGGAAAGCAACATAAAACTTTAAAATTAATATGAATATATATTTTTTTTATATTAGCAACACAAAACAAGTATTTCCATAGCATTTGTTGTGACATGAATGATCAAATCTGAGTTTTGAATGTGCCAGGAAGACTAATATCTCAAAATGTAGGGGCTGGGAACAACTGATTAAAACTATTTAGCCACAATTCAATGAATAACAAGCAGCATAAAGGACCCATTGCATAAGCAGTGAAAGGATTTTATTTGATTTTTCTCCCCTTCCAAAAATTTGCAATAAATCTAAACATATTTAGTTGACATGAATACTTATATTCTTTGCACTTTGTTAGTATAAAAACTCAATACAAAAGCAATACAAAAATAGCATTATGGATTTAAAACAACAAAAGATATCAATCATATCTCTTAATTATAAATTTATTTGCTTTGGTGGGTTCAAGATGACCCTAGAGTTTTCCTCAGTAGTATTTTTCAACCTAACATAACTGCCTTTTACTGTTTAAACTGTGTATATTTAAAGCATAGCCCTTTTTCTCAAGCCCATTAGAACCTTTCCCTTTGTTAAAAGTATTTGTGACCTATTGAAATGCAAATGGAGATAAACATTGAAGTATCATGCTAACAGTATTACTGAAAATATGTACATATTTTCAACGATATTTTTAAGGTTTTGTACTTCCACAAGTACATCTCTGCTAGTATCAGGGTAAAAGAAGTATTAAACATTTCTCATTTTGTATGAAAGGTCGTGTATTACCAAGAAAACTTGCCCATTTTCCATCATGATTGCTGGAGCAAAAAGTAGCTCTGCTTTACTAAAATCATCAATTTTCTCTCATTTAAGATAAATTTCAAACTACTCGTCATCAAGTGATAATTTTCCCTACCTTCAGTGATGAATATATCAGACTATATTAATGGGCCAGCAAACAACTGTCACATTCATAAGATCATTTGTCAATTAGATTTTCATGTACAACAAGCTCAGCCAGTTGTTTGGGTTTCTTGAAGCCATATCCAGACAAGATACACCTCAGCACAATACAAACCTAAAAAAATTATTTTATTTTACTATCTTTTGATAATTTCAAAAGATTTCTCTTTTTCCTGGAAGTCCAGCAATATCTCCAGTTTTATTTGTGCCCTCATTTACATAATTGCTAGAATTTCATTTTGCACTTCATTAGCAACCCCAGCCCATCCTAATATTCTAAATGAGTAAGAGCTCTTCACATTTCCTTTAATCACAAACACTCATTATAATTTTTCTGGGTGATGGGGTATATCTGCAAATCAACATAATTCCAATATGTCTAATTTACACCCAACAGAGTTCTAAATTCTCCCTAATGGTGTTTCTGCAAATGTAGAAACAGCAAAAGAAATTAATGTAAGTATTTCACATGCATTTCAACCCAAATTTTCCCATGGCAAATTATTGCTGAACTCTTTACTCATCTCCCTTCCCAATGTGTAGACACACAGACATGTTTTCTGAAAATACACATATTTTTCCTGAACATCAAGATCTCAGAATATTTATGTCAAAACACATTTTTCCAGCATTTACTTTACTAAGTCAACAAGAACACTTCTGCTGTACCAGCTTTCACTATTCAAATTGTCTCCCTTTGAACTCTCAGGTTTTTTCTGTTTCTCTTTGATGGTGGATTTTTTTCTGCCTTCATTGCTTGAAACAGAACACATTGACAAGCTCAATTACTTCTCTGTATGAGGTGAATGTTCTAATTTCAACTCCTTAAGCCAATGAAAAACCCTCTAGACTCTGCTGGCCTGCATTCTTAAAGAGGAAAGTGAAAAAAAAAAAATCTCCAGTTTTGATTTGCCATGCAGGTCAATTGGGAATATCACCTGGAAAATATGGGTCTGGCTTGCATCATTTAGATGACATGAAACAGGTTGATTCAAACAAAGATAAGCCATCAGTGATGAAAGAGTTATGTGAACTCTTAACATGAGTTTGACCCCTAAAAATTGATACCACATCCCTGGAAGTGTCTAAGTCCAGGTTGGATAGGGCTTGGAGCAACCCAGTCTGGTGGAAGTTGTTCCAGCCTGTGGGATGATCTTTAAGGTCCCTTCCCACCCAAAGCCTTGTTTGATTCTATGATCATCCATCAATCATGTTAAGAAAGCTGGTTAACATCTCTGATCCTATCTCCTCTTTTTCTTTGAGAAGCCACAGAGTTTGGGGGACATCCCAGAAGACTGGAAGAAGCGTAATGACTCCTTCATCTAAACAAGGGTTCACAGAAGAGTCCAGGCAATTTTAAGCCCATCAGTCTTACTTCAGCCCCCGGGAAAGTTATGGAATGAATCCTCCTGGGGGCTATCACAAGATGAAGCACAGGATTGTGAAATCCAGCTTGGATTCACCAAGAACAAATCATGCTTGACAAACCTGATCACCTTCTATGACAAAGTCCCCTGCTTGGCTGACATGGAGCGAGCAGTGACCACTGTCTCATTAGATTTCTCTGAGGCTTTCAGTTCAGTTTCTCATAGCCTTTTCCTGAAGAAACTTAGACCTTATGGTCTAGAGAAGGGCTCTGTGTGGTGGGTTGGGAACTGGCTGACAGGTAACACCCAGTAATGTCATGGTAAACATGTGGAACATTCATTCTGATCTGTGTTTAGGCACTTCTAGACAAACGAGTCTGTTGCTTCTGTGCAAAGAATACAAATGGAAAACAATTTAAATTTTAATGTAAAGTTAATAATGTAAAATGGAAAGCCCGACAACTCAAAAAGCTTTAAAGATAAAACAAAAAATGTATCACCATCTATCAAAATACACAACAAAGCCAATATGATTGCTTGATGGTTTATTTCCAGTAAAATGAACTTAGTTTTGCTTCCTGAAAGAAAATACTTTCTAATAACAGAAGCTGCAAAACCATTGATATATTAAAGGAATAGGGAAAAATCTATAGTTTATAATGATTTATAAATATTGTTGTAGTATCATGTAATGATGCATCAGTTGATCTCTGTCAATGACGAATTTGGTTCTTTAATCAGTGCATTTTTAGTTAGACTTTTTACACACAAGCAGAATTATTTATGAAACAGAAACTGATCATCCAATACAGTATTTCACATCGTGGTGGGGTAAATATGCATTTTTTTGTGGGATAGTGTATACAAATTTGCCTAAGAAAGAAAAGAATAAACAAAAAATATTAACAAAACTAAATGCAATATTTCCATGTTATCAGATAACATGCTCAGAGTTAAATAAGCCATATACATATGAACCCATGAGATAGTGATTTTGCAATAACTTCTATATTTCTTTTAAAATTTTCATAAAATTGTCTTTAATCTGTTTGCTTTGTCACAGAAATAAAGTTTATTTGTCATTTCAACTATATATATATATATTTTTATAAAGAATTACACCATAGCAGTTTTGGGGGTTTTTGTTTGGTTTGGTTTGTTTGTTTTAGGGTTTTTGTGTATTTGGGGTTGTTTGTTTTTGTTTTTGTTTTAATTTCACTTCAAATGTAGCAATCAGTTTCAAATCTCAGACATGGAGATTTTGATTTTCTTTATACATTTTTGTTTTCAACCAGTTTACTGATATAAATTCCTGATTCACAAAAATCTTGATCAGATCTTGCCTTGACTTGTACCTTTATTAACAGGCTCTGCATTTTAACATGAAATGTTCGAGTGTGGCTGCATCAGAAGTTGCTTATCTGTCATATTAAATCTTACTAATTACAGAAAATTGGGGCAATTTAAAGATCAGAGTGTTGCAAATGCTGTGGGGCTATAAAAATACGTTAAGTAAGACCTGTGATTGAAAAAGGTGACTCCTGATGTACTGTAATGTTATGAGCTGATGAGTAGTACATTGTATAATTGCCAACTGTACTTGTACAAAATGTATTTGAACTTGTTTTTAAGCTGCTTTGAAACAGTGAAGGACTGCAAAACTTTACAATTTCACTCTTGCAGCAGGGACTGAATCATTAATAAAAGTTCTAGACCTAATGAAATCCATATTATAAAGCTCTGCTGAGGCCGCCAGAACATTGCAGTCTCTGTAGTTCCCTACATTATCAGTTCATGAATTTTTGCTCATTTCACACACTGTTTAATTGCTCCTAGATTTTTCTCAACCTCCTGCCATGGGACAGAACTATAAGTGACATCTGTGACAGCACTCTCTTTTCTGTTTTAATTTTCCCTTTGCTTTCCTTTATTTTTAAAAGCAATTCATATCCACTCTCTGTCTAGGTGGCTAATTCCCCTGATTTTCCTGGCCTGTTCTGAGACTTTTCTTTAGAGTGTGGATTTGACATGAGGACTACAAGCATCACCTTTTGTCTTGTTCATTGCATACTCTGATTTCCAAGCCTACAAATGGAAGGCAGTTTTCCTAGGAGTGACATCTAGCAGTTCATCAAATGGATTTGGTCCTCAGGAACATCCAGTCAATCTAGTGAAAAATCCAGCCTTCCTGTCCTCTGCTTACCAAGTGTAACAGTTGCTGCCCAGAAATTGTGAGTACCAATTAACATGGAAAACTCTGAAGTATTTTCAATCCTTGCTATTTTTCAATGAGTCTTGATCCAATATCATTTTAAGGGATCACATTCTGCCCCCTTCCAGTGTCTAAAATCAAACCTGAGCTCCCTCTCCACATAAATGCCCTCTCATGTGACATCAGCACATTCATCTTCAGCACTGGGCTAGTAAGGTTCTCTCTTCTGTCAAACTTGATAAGAAATGAGAGAAAGCTATTTTTCAAAAGTTAAGTACTTTAGGGGCCCCTAAAATACAACCAAAAGCAAAAACAAAAATCAAAATTGCAATTGCTTTGGCTAGATAACTTATGGATATATCACAATGTTAAAATAGATCCGCACCCCAAAGTCACATATGTTCATAAAGGGCACATCACGCAGAATCAAATACAGGGAAATCACTGAGCTTGTTGATACAAGTATTCAAAAAAATGAAAATTAGGGGCACCTTCCTTGCTGTTTCATTGTGTGAAATTTCATGCAGTGGTTTTCGTATCAAATTTAATTTTGGGGTTTTTTGACAGTTTCTACATTCCTGGACTGAACTTGCATTATTGAGATTAATATTTCAAGAGGTTTTTTGCAGGAACACAGTTTTCATAAAGTTTCCCTTTCCTGCATAGCAATCACAAGGAAAAAGACATCTCACCTCTGTATAATTAACCTGTGTAGGAAACAGAGTAATGTTTTTATTTTGCACATTTTTTAAGGATTTTAGTAATTTTAGCTACTTACCTTTACATGTGAAATAGCTTGGTTGGTTCTTATTTGAAGAAAAATTGTGTAAGAAGCTATTTTTTTTTCATTTTAATTGAAATAATCATAAGGCCTCTAAGGTGATATTTTTAAGTTTAAAAAAAAATATGTATAGGTCAGTTTCAGATTTGTCTAGTACAGCAGAAAGACAAGAATTCAAGGAGGAGAAATTGATATTTCACAGCAATTATTTTGTCCAATGTGTAAAACTATTCACTTGAGAAGATTGTTACACAGTGCCATTTTCTTGACATGATCTATTTTCTATGTTAAATACTTAAAATCAATATTTGTTAATATATTTCCCATTTCCGCATTTTTTTTGTCCTTTCAGGAACCTGTCATAGCACATTTCCTCCCATTTAATATCATTCAAATACATTTTCCAAGGGTCTCACAGTAAACTGCAGCTATAGGTTTATTCACCTGCTCATTCCTAGTCCAGAACATAAGAAATGAATGAAATAAACATATATTTCAATGGAATTAAAAGAAAATAAATATTTTACCTGCCTCTTATATCAACTCTGCTTTCAATAGCATAACAGACCAATACCAAATGTAAGAAACTGTTATTTAATCAGTTAAATAATACCTTTGTAGTCTAAGTTGTGTCTTCTCTATAGAGGGAGAAGACCATCTATAGAGGAGTTAGTAAGAAGATGGCAATTCAAGGTTTGACATTGCCTTTTGTACCAGAATTCTTCACCTATTCGTTATCCATTTAATGAGAAAATAAAACCTCTATTGATACACATTATCTGGGCTCTCTGAAACCATCAGTGCCAGTTTAATTGCAATGCCATTTATGACATGGATTCATATCACTTTGGATAGCAAAGCTAAGAATGAGGGTTTTGTTTTGGACTGGGTGACCTCCACTGGTTCGGTCCAAGTAATATTTTCACAATTCCATTATCCTTGTACTGTGTTTCCCAGTGTCATATGCTCATAGTAGTGACCCATTTTGCTTTACCAGTGCCCATTTCTGCTAAACATCAGCAGTGTTTAACTTAACTGAAAAATATTTAGTACTCCTTCTTTAAATTTTGGATGTCTTTCAAACATTACTTACATTCACCTATGAATAATTATACTTTTTAATAAAGTTTTCATAAAGTCATCTATGAAAAAAATATTAACACCACCTCATCTCTAATTACATGTTCCAAAAAAAAAATAAGGGAACTGTAATAAGACTGTTTTAAAGCCCAAAACTACTGAAAACAGAACAAAGCAAAATTATAATCAGAGGCCTAGATTTTTTATTAAACTGAGAACTTAGAATTGTTTGTTTGTTTGTTTTAGCAAGTGTGCAATTGTAACATAAATATTTCACTTAGTCTGAAGATTAACCCAACTCAAAAGAGTACAAACCTAGATAGTCTTCTTCCAAAAGTACATATTGGAAGTTATCACAAAAAAAAAAAAAAAAAAAAAAAAAAAAAAAAAAAAAAGAAGAGAAAATTTTAATATGTATTAACAAAAACAACAGTGCAGATGGGTAAATTCTATGACATAAGAAATAAACAGAACAGATTCAGCAGCAGCCATGCTATGCAGAACAGTTTGCTTCATTTTAATTAACCTTTCAATAACACATTTACTTTATTGAACTTTTACAGAAATCAACAGTAGCCTTAAAACACACTTCAAAGGGAAAAATAATGGCCCAGGAGCTATATGCACATCCTCCTAAATATCCGCTTGGCTGGCAGTCTGGAAAACGCCAGCTTCAAAGGATTAAAGCTTTATTTGAGAATCCTAATTTAAAGTGTTCCTGTGGGATGTAATGGCAGCAGTGGTCCTGCCATGAAATCACATAGAAAGATGTCACTAACCTTTATTGACAGCTCCATGAAATGTAAGATTAAGGCTACCATTGTGGTTTTGCTGAAGAACCTTTTATCCCTTGGGCTTCCCCTTGGCTTTAAGGGACAGCACATTGCTGGCACATTTAAACATTTTGGGTCAGTCTGGATCGTTGTAGTTTAAGAATATGTTTCACTGCTTGGCACAAAATTTATCAAGGCTTCAGTCAGTGTTTATGGAGTAAGTGCTTCTTGGCATTATTAACAATGGTTTTTATTTGAATACTACTCAGAAAAGGAGACAAGGTGCAGGTTTGAGATCTAATAATAACAGTCTGAGGCAAAATGTGGGCACCTGAGCCCAAAACATGAAATGTCAACATTGCCATTCAGAAGATCCAAGTTCTTAATATGAACAACCTGACAACCATTTCATAAGAAATAGACATTGCCCTTCAGGAAAGAGGCTATTTGGACTCTCGGTCTGTGTTTCATGCCTTTCTCCTGCCTAAGAAGGTTGAAACTCTCTGCCTCTCGTTATTAATTGATAATAACAAGAGAGTTATAGCTGCAAATGATTAAGTTCTTATCCCCCATTTTGATGAGATTACACTTTCCCCTCTTCATTCTGTAGGTCAAAACACTAAAAAATTCCTAGTTTAATTCTACTTTTTTGGTCTCCAATGGATTCACTGTGGAATGTCAGAATCGTAATTTTTTGTCATGTTACAATTTAAAAGAGTGACAAAATGTTAAAGAAAAGTGAAATGTCACACACAGAAAATGGAGACACTGAATCCTGTGAAACACATAGATAATGAGAAAGTCAACAACAAATCATTATAACCTGTGATACCGTTGCATCTGGAATCCCTCATTATGAACTAGAACTCCCACGCACAAAACATTTAGAGGAATTAACATGCAAGTATTGGGCCAAATACTTTGCTCATATGAAATTCTATGCTCCATTGACTTTGACATTATGTTGATTTATACCCGTCAAAAACTACTTTTCATGTAGTAAAACTGTTTTCAGGTAATTGAGTCATCTGATTGTTTCTTATTCCTTCCTTTAGAAAACTTTTCCTTCAGAATCTAAAAGATTCAAAGCCATTGAATCTGCTAAGTTAGGAACTAAATTATAAATGCAGCACATAACACTTAACAATAAAGCACATAATGGTAACAAAAGCTTAATGTATTGCAGTCCTAAGGGGCAACAGGAGCTGTTTTATTCTATACTACTCCTTGCTCAGATTGAGTGGTGCTTTTCAGCACATATTATCTTTTCATTACACTCATTAAAATGAATGAAAAGAACTTGAGATACATTTTGTACCTACATTATTAGAGAAATGTCACTAAACATGATTTATAAGTCTACATATGAGTTTTTCTTTGTTCCAAAAGTTAAAGTTTCAACAGATCTCTGCAGAACTGAAGTCTGGCAGGAATACTATCTAAGTAGTTTTTTATTATTTTATACAATACAGGAAAGAGAAGTAGCAAGGAATTGCCCTAGGGGGAATGTAGTGGAGCTTTAAAATTCTTGGGGTTCAAAGGTAATACAATAATTCCACAACATCCTCGCTTTTCTGAAATGCTAGCCCCTTGTCAATGTCACTAGTTATTTTTCTCTATAGTCCTCAATATTTTAAGCTGTGTCTTCAGCTAAAAGACACTTTATCTTCTACCCTTCTATTCATCCCTAGAGAAAAAATCAAACAGGTTCAACTGAATGAGGTTGTGGAACCAAATGAGGTTATGTAAGACATGATTCAAAAGACTGAGCAGATGAAGGGGCAAGCAGGGACTTTTTCTGAAACACTAAAATACAGAAGGATAAAACAAATCCAAAAGGAGGTACATGCACATTTATTCTTCTGGCACAGCATATTTGGCATCATCCGAATGGAGGACACTCATAAAAAGGTTTCCTTTGAAACACAACAACACAAAGCTATATCTGATTTGTAGTGTCATGTTATGCTGAGCACATCCTGAAACATGCTTAGAAAACATGCTCAAGAGCTTGAAAAGTATCCACTGGTTTGATCAGACTCTTCTCCTTGGAAAGAAGTTCACACCACACTATGTAGCAATGAAAAGTTTTCTGTCTTCCTTTTGGGCCATGAGACACAAAAGAGGTGTTGCTGTTCAAATTCACCTAATTTTTCAATCTGTTTTGTGCAGGGGAAAAAAAAAATAAAACAACACTTCTTGTGAGTATTGGTGGTGCAGTCACAGAACAAATATTGATCTTGATAAGCTGAAGCAAATTCATCACTCTGTCAGTTCTCTTTCGTAAGTGATTTGGTTTTCAATGAAACTAGTGATTCTTAGATTTTAATAATAACTTTATACGACTGGGGTAATCTTAATCCAAAGCTCATATAAATGTTCTATTTATTCAAAGCTCCAGGAACTCAAGTCTACCTTATCTGCTGTCACAGACATTGATGAAGGCAAGTCCATGATCAGATGTGGTCTTGCAATCAATAGTTGCACAGACAGTGCTAAATGGATCCACTACCTCTTGCAGGGCAGTTTCTACTCTTTCTGCCCAACACAACCTGGGTATTTTTTTCTTTGTACCTGTAAAACTGAGACAACAAATGTGGAAATCCACACAGGTGAGTAACAAAACTGAATCACATCATAATCTTACTGGTAAGCTCTTTCAAAGTGGATAATGGTATTGTGACTCCCACTACTCTTGAGAGAAAAAAGGTTTTCTACTGTATGTGAAAACTTCAGTTAAGTGGTATAATTGTACTCTGTGTGATCATGTGCACACAGAGGGGAAAAAATAAAATGACCAGAACTTCACAGCTGAAATTTCAAATACAATATTGTCTCTAGTCACAGAGTAATGGAGTATTAAATTTATATTGAATTTCATAGCTATTATTGATTATGCTTGCCTATTAACAAGGCTGATTTAAGCATCCGATAAACTCTTTATAAAAATTTAATCTGCTTTTGATTTCACTCTTACACCAGGCATTGATTGCATGTCACTCATTATATTGATCATTTTGCATGCATTTACATCCTTTGCTTAATAGGGTGTTTTTTTTTTAAATACGATTATACCATAAGTTTATATTTTTAATTAAAATATTAAAGGTTTTTAAACTAATAAGGCTTCTTTGAGAAGATCTTTTTTGTCCCTGGGGTGAAGGCTACTATATGAGTAGAAGAGTAAGGGAATTCAGGATATTATTTGCAGGTTTTATATGTAAAAGTAAATGTTTGAAGTGCTATACTTTGAATTAGTTTATTTAATGAAAATGTAGTCTATTGTTTCTGAAAAGTTACCATTCATTGTCAGTTCTCTTTTCTTTTCTTCTTCTTTCTCCTTTAAGAACTAAATGTCATAAATTCACCCTGTCAGTCCTGGTCTGCCTTTTATTTTCAAAATTGAATTTCTGAATCTTATTCTGAGACTTATTACCTTACAACTATACCTACTTTCCATAACTATTCTGGAGACAATTTCCCCACCATCCTAGTCCTGAATCATGTTATCAGATGCCATTGTACTGAGAAAGACACATTCTGCAGCAAGAGGAGCCATAACTACTTTTGGTCAATGGCTGTGAGAGTATCAGAACATTATTAAACAATATGTCTTTTTCAAAGGATTTGGAAGTTATCATTAGTCACCAATACGCTGTCTTTCCATTCCTTTTTTCTTCACACACTGAGAAATAAGCAGCACAAAATCCAGCCAGACAATGCGTATATGCATGAAATTCTTGTCAATGACTAACAGGATAAAGACATGATATAGCATGTAGGATATTAATGTTTAAAAGTTTATAATAGTGATTGTTGCCTTCAGCATTAGGGTAGTAGCCTGGATTTTTTTGTATTCTTTCCTGCTAGTTCCTTTGACCCTCTGCCAGCTTGTTAGAGGAAGCTGCCAAGATTTATTCATGTATGTTAAAGCTGTGCTGGGATGTTACCTCAATATCAGCACTCCCAGCAAGACAGCCACAGTTAATTAACTAATGTCTATTGGCCTTGAAGTCTTCAAATCCAAATAGAAAGAACAGCAGCATTCTGCTTTACCATCCTAGAAAATAAGGGAAAATGGCTGGATTTTGGAACACTGAGACACATGTTATTTAACATAAGAGCTTGCACAAGTTGGCAGCTATATGAAGACTCATTAAAAAAAAAAAAAAAAGTACAGACTTGTAGGTTAAAAAGAAATCACTGTAGAAGTGTGTGTTTTCACAACAAGCTCTTTAGTGTCTGGAAGGATGTAGTTAACACGGGGTATGCACTTGTCACGTTAAAAAGAACAGAATCAGAGAAATGCTGCACTGTGATTGAAGATCTTCTGCCCACACTCAGATCTGACGAGGCACCAGCCAAACCCTGTCTGGGAGCCATATGGCAATGCTGTTCTCTCTCCAAGACTAGCACCTGTCTCTTGGCATCTTACTAAGCCTTTCCCTTCTACACACAACCTCACATCTACCTACACCTGTCTGGATAAATGTGCCATTCCATCATCTGCCCACAAACTAACCCTGTGCCTGGAAATTCAGGTTTTACACTTGTACATAGCGATATATCTTTAATGTGCACCCAACAGCAATTAGTCCTCATGACCTCTAATAGCCCAAAGCTCTGGGACTTTCCCTGAGAGCTTGAAAATGTAACTTTAAAGAGGAAAATTAAAGTACTGGGTAAAACTATAGCTGAAAAATAAGCAATGGCAAATAAAACTCTAAGCAGAAAACAAAAATCTATCAAGTTATGGACTTTTTTTGAGATCTAAAAAATATTTTCTGAAGACAGTTTGACTAATGAAAATACCATGCTATATGTGTTTGTTGATCAATGAATTACATATCCACTCCCGTGGATGGGGCAACCACAGCTTCTTTGGGTGACAAGTGCCATGGTCTCACAGCCAAGAATTTCACTCTAATATCCCATCTAACCCTGCCCTCTGTCAGTTGAAGCCATTCGGCCTTGTCCTATCCCTCCATCCCTTGTAAATGGCCTCTCTTCCTCTTTCTTATAGCCCCTTCAGGTCCTGGAAGGTCACCCCAAACCTTCTCTCCTTCAGGCTTAACAATCCCGGCTCTCCCAGCCTTTCCTCCCAGCAGAGCTGCTCCCTCCTCTGACCATCCTGGTGACTCTGGACTCTCCAGCAGCTCCATGTCCTTCCTGTGCTGCCCCCAGGGCTGGAGCAGCTCTGCAGGTGGGGTCTCACCTGGGGGGCAGAATCCCCCTGTCCTACCCTGCTGCCCACGCTGTGGGACCAGCCCAGGGCATGGGGGGTTCTGGGCTGGGCCATGTCCAGCCTCTCCCCTGCCAGCACCCCCAGGTCCTTCTCCCAGGGCTGTTCCATCTGCTCATATCCAGCCTGGACTAATCCCAGGGGGTTGACCCCATCCAGGTGCAGCACCAGCCCCTGACCTTGTTAAACCCCAGGAGATTCTCAGGGGCCACTCCTGGGGCTTGTCCAGGTCTAGTCCTGCAGGTGTCTCTTTCTCCTTTTGGTATTTCCCTTGATGGCACAGGTAGTTGTTACTTAAACTGTGTATATGACTCAATGTTATCCTTCCTAACCGTTCATACCAATGCTGTTCTTCCTCTCATTATTTCCTAAAGTGCATATTCATACACCAACCAGGACAGACCCCACCATATCACCCAGAATCCAGCAACATGTATTCTGAGCACAGGTCCTATTCCTGCTTCTTAATTCACTTAACAGTTTAGAAAAAAACCAGTTTCAAATGCATCTGAATAACTAGAATAACAATTATCTTTTCCTTGTCAGCATAAGAGTTTATTTGCTCAGCAGCTTTAAAAGATAAATAAAAAATAGAAAAAAAAAAAAAGTCAAATATCCAACTTTCCCAGTTTCAGTGTAATGGATTTTAGCTAGGTACCCCACAAAAATAAAGCAATGAAAAATAATTTTTAAAATACTTTTTATTAGACAGTCAGTGGGAATTTATAATTAGATTTAAAAAAGGAAGAAAAAAATTACATATGCATTTAAATGTAATAATTTTAGAATATATTTGTGCTTTTTCAAATTTTCACTTTGGAGAATTACATGACAAAATTTGTCTATACCGTACACAATGTAGCAATAACAATAGACTTTAAGGAACTTATGCATTTTACGCAGAGAAAATGGGCAAAATATGTTTTATTCTCCTCTGTAAAACTGGAATGAGCATGAACTTTAGTTTGGTTGCCAGTTATTCAAGCCTTGGGCAAAGAAATCAATTCTTTACAAGCCATGTGTGGTGCTGAAATATTCAAGATAAACAGCAGATTTAACCATTCATCCAAAGGTGGGGTTTTGTTTCAGACAGAAGATATTTTTCACAAATTATAAAGAAAGATAAGAGAGACAAAGTTCCTGCCAGTTAATCCATCTCACTTTTCAGGCTGATTCAATTACCAACAATCATCATGCACTATGGTAGATATAAATTTCTCTGAAATCAGGAAGGCTCTAACTAGCTAAATATTTGGGATATTTCTATGGTTCACTACAAGCAGCTGACAGGGAGAGTGTTAAAGACTTAACTTGTGTAAACAACAATTCATATTTTTAGGGGAAACAATAACTTCTCAGTAGTTGAAATTTCATCCAGCTCTAAAATCACAGTTGTGTTTTAACTGCCACAGGCTTTTATTTAAATAATTAATTATTCTGAATATTACAGTAATTACACCAGCACCGTTTGTTTCCACCAAGTGTGAAGAAATGCATATTTTGAATATGGTTGTTTACATGTAGTTTAAAAAATATTCCATTAATTTGTTCCATGAATGTTTCTTAAATTTGAATGTTATTATTTAACGGAACTATTAGATATCACAAACTTCATACATATTTGTGTTAAACTACAGTTTTGTAGTCATAGTAAATTTTATTTCCCCTCACTCCATTGTAGATTGCAATTCCAAGAAGACAAATTCTGTATGTGAAATATATATATATTACATATATATATACATGTATATATATACATGTATGCACACAGACACATATATGTATATATATATTTATATATGCTTTTTTGGTTTGGTTTAGTTTGGTTTGGTTTGGTTTGGTTTGGTTTTGCTTTTCAGTTAATAGAAGAATCAGCTTCCAGCAAAAAGTTGGCAATAAAGTAATTAATATTGAGTCTACAAATCCTTAGGAAAGTCCATACTTGGACTATAAAAATTGGCAGATTGGTTATGTGATGAGTCACTCACTCTTGTCTATTGGAAATACTTGGATAAATAGGAGGTGAATCAATAATATTACCAAACTCCCTTCCCAGCATTACTATGATATTCTGTTACTGATAGAATGATGCTTGTGCAGTTTGTGATAGCCTTGAAGGTGACACAGCCAATGAGATGGTCACAGGCTAATTTGATGTTTATACCACTAACACAGTTCCCATTACTCTTTTCCACACTTTTATGGAAGTTCTGGCATCTTTGGGGAAGTATTAACCATAAAATGAGTTGATTTATAAAAAAAAACTAGTTCTGTCCCATCTGTGGAAAATGCCTATTATGCCAATTTCTGTTGTTCCTAGGAAATGGACCTCAGGGGAAGGTCACTTTCTGTCCCATTCTCATCTGCAAAATAAATGTTTCTAGGTAAGGACTTAATGTTAAAGAAAAATAATCTTGGAAATAATCTATGATTCATTAGTAAAGCTAATGGGGCATAGTGTGGCATGAAATTCACATTTTAACTTTATTGTTGCTCTCCTTCTCACTGTTTTCTAAAGAGTGTGAATCCAGTTCATAGAAACCAAACAGCTCTCATATTGAAATATATTTATAATTAAGCTGTTTAAACATGAGTCAAGTCAAACAGCCAGAAGTGTGCTTCCATCCCAGAAATCCAGTCATATCCTGGACTCCATTCCCAGCAATGAGGGGGAATTCTCCTATACATACATCAGTAGTGAGAATAAGTGAGATTGGCTGCTCCACTATACATGTTTTGATGCAGTTTTAAATTATATCACTGCATGGCCTTTTTTTTTTTTTTTTTGTTCCAATAGTGTCCCTTTTTCATGGGACACAAAATAAATGGCGTTATGCAATAACTGGTTTTGAACTTTTCATATTCTCATCATCTTACTTTAAAATTGTTCTATGACTCACGGTGTGAAATTGAAAGTATGGGTTTAAAGCACAGGTCTAAATTTTTAACTTAATTTTGAATTCAGAAGTTTGCTACTGCTATTGCAGAGAGAACTGGGGCCACTAGTGAAGAAAATAAGGCACAGAGCATGAAGCTCATGACAACTTCTGAAAAATGTAATTCAGAAGTGACAGAACTTGTTGCTCTTGGAACCATTTTTGCCCTACATCACAGGGTCCTATTAGAATAAGTATTTTTTAAACCCATAACTTCTACCCTTGGTGCATTCTGAAAGTTCCTCTATCACTTGCATTTCTGGGAGAATTACAGGAGTGTGTAGAACTATTTACGTTTCTTCTTGCCTATACTTTGGAAATGAATTTCTATGCAATTCAGAAGGAACTGAAAAAACATACTAATAAGGTCTACCAATAAAAAGTCTACAGCTGTTATGCATCTTTTTAGGGCTGAGTGTTATAAAAACTTTCTAGACTTTTTTAAAAAAGCAAATAAAACACAACAAGAAAACCTCAAACCCAGCAATTATGAGACATAAAATTTAAAGTTGCAAAAATAAAAAAAACTTGCTCTGTACTTTGTATTAACTTCCTATATTGCTCATCTGCAATGTCTATTTTGTAAAGTTGAAGAAAATGCCTTAAAATTAGAACATACGGTGATTATTTTGAAAAATAAGAGAGTTTTGAAAAACTTGAGAGCTTTTTAAGTGAAAGATGCTACACTGTGTTCAGTCTTGCTACAATGAAGGGTAAAAGAACATGTATGAAGAAACACAGAACTTATTTCATAAGTATTTTAAGTAGATTTTCAGAATTAACCAAAGGTTTACCTGGAATATAAGACACCAGAATTCAAGGGAAGAAGTCAAAACCAGAAGATGTTTCATGACATATCTTTAGAGTTGTTAGGGAAAAGATACACATTTGAACAAAGATTAGTCCAGGCTGAGAAAAGCTGTGACTGCAGTCTATAAATACACTGGAAGTCAATCACAGACCAGAAAAGAAGCTTTTTTTAGCCAAACTTTGCTGATAGGGATGTATATTAGCCATGAATGCACTTTAACTGAAATACAACCCAAATTTCTAACCCTAGAATGAGGAAATATGTGTGTCAGAAACAATGATAATTTTAGATTTATCAAAATAAACAGGAGAATAGTCCTTACCAAGCAGAGCTACAAATTTAGTGACTTCAAAAAAAAAAAAAAAAAAGAGAAGTGAGCTGTTTTCTGAAGCAGCACATTCACAAACAGTACAAAAGTGCTTTATATTTTTAAATTATTCTATCTTATTGGGAAATCACCACTTAGCTGGATTGAAAATATCTTCAGTGTCAGAGTTTTTTTAGGTTAAAACATTAGTGACAGCATGCATTGAAAATGTATTAATAGTATCTTTAGCAATTCTGACATAATTTTTAGAAAGTAAGTTTCACCTTCTGCAATAATCTACCTGTAGTAAGCTTTATAATACACATCATTTACTATAACATTCCAGAGTAAGGGTTATAATTTCTGTTGTTGCTGTTGTTGTTAAAACCTTTCAAAACAGACTGAAAAAATTATTACATATACTAGTTATGTCTACTTGAATATTGTCAAATGTGAACAAAGGTTTATAAATGAAGCCATAATTTCAAAGCAAAAACATTGTCTATATTCGTCATTTTTTTTCCTTTTTTTTTTTTTTTTCCAAATAATAGTGATAATAAAAGCTCAATATTTACTGAAATGGACATTTCTCGCCTTCTTTGCAAAAGGAAAGATTTTGACCCTCCTGACCCCTGATCAATAGCTGTCCTAACCACTGCCAGGGTTCAGAAGAGACCCAGGAAAATATATTGCTTAATACTCCTGGCTTATCAATAAGACTGGTATTAAAAAGACTTTGTTTATACAAAAGTGAAGGGGGAGAAACCCAGCAGTATAAAATTAGATAACATGATGTTTTGGAAATTCTTGGTTTTCTTACCTATAGCCTAGTGAATCATTCTCTGGCACATTAGCAGCTGAACAATGTTTCTAAAGCTCTTTTTGAATGTTTAAAATTATTTTTAAAGTCAGAGAAACAAATGGTGATTTTTTTTTTCCCTAAGTGTAGAATTGCCTTGCAGAAGTGAAAGCATCAAGAATAATGTGCTGTAAACTACTGTTATTACTGTTATTGTTGTTATAAGGCAAGATGGAAAATCACTTAGCTTTTAGAAATATATCATCTAAGCTGGTCAACAGAATTTAGGTCAAATTGGTAAATGAGCTTCCACTATTCACTGTATCCTTCCTGACATTAGAAGACAAAATATATTTTGCTGCTACCTAGAACTGTCAGTCAATATTATTTCCAAGGCTGATTTTACATTAATGGTAAATGGAGGATAGAAAGGGTTATTGCAGTGTGATGGGAGGTCTGAGTGTTTGTGTGTCTTGGTTTGAGGGGTAAAAAAAAACCAAGATGTTTACTTACAAGAGGAGGAGGGGGTTTCCTCCTCAATAATCACGCCACTCTTTTTCAAATTTAAGAAAAGGAACTTTGATACAAGAAAGACAACTAGATAACTGTTCTTAACTGAGATAGATAGATAGATAGATAGATAGATAGATAGATAGATAGATAGATAGATAGATAG
>JAWWEV010000095.1:9694786-9706526 GCA_035583235.1 Hafferia zeledoni
CCCCCCCCCCCCCAAGTACTTCTTGAAAAAATCAGAAGTTTGCTCTCAAACTCAGATATTCCATATTCCCTCCCATGAGCATTCAAATTAGCTTTCAGATTCCTGTAGGAAACTTAAAACGTAGCCTATTGAAATACATTCCAAATTATATATGTGCTCTTAAAATTTCTATCTTTTTCAGTATATGTTTGAAAAGAAGCCCATTTCCCACATGCTAATCCCAAGCTCCACACTCTTGGTTTTAACATTCAAAATTTGCCATTCTTCTTGTACTTGCTATTTACATAAATTAACCAGTTGAAAGCAGATCTAACATCATATGACTTATGCAACCAGTCAACACATTCTGAATTATGAATATTTATAGCAAATTCTTCGTGCACTTAGACATGAAAGGGAAGATTGCATGTAGAAATTAATGAATATTTGTGAATAACTCTTAGTGGCGAATTTTACAAACCATTTGCAAACAACATGCAAAAGAAGAAGCACTGAGTTTTAATGAATATTAATTAGTACTCTTTCTTTTGTCTGACAAAAACACTCTCTTGCCTATGCAGTTCAGTAGAGGAGTGTGGCTGCACCAGATGGCAAAATTTGGTTCACAATATGGGTAGCAATTGGCATTCATATTCACAAGTAGTCACATTACAGTGTGCTCTCAAGTAGTGTGTTGACAGAGCCTCTATACATGTTCCAGCTACAGCAAGAGATGTCAAACTACAACATCAATTCATTGTTAGAACCTGCAAGACTTTTGGCTGTGAGATTTTTGGAAAAGGTCATCCAAACTCTTGGGCACAAAGGGCACAAAAGAGAAATGGCCAAACAAACTTTAAAATACTTTTTATTTTCAGAAAATTCTGTCTATTACATTATGATAAAAAAACCAAACCAAACCAAAACAAAACAAAAACCTTTTAAACCCCAAGGAAACTTAAAAATCTGTGCTTTTAAACGCATTTACAATCTTCATGTTTTATGCAATCAAAGTGACATAAACAAACCATCTCAGGTGGGCAGGTATAGAAAACAATCTGTAGATCAAAGAATGAAATGAGTGTCTGAAGGTTAAATTTGAAAATAGTTTAAGCAATGGTAATCCCATGTCTTCCCAAAAGAACACATCATTAGTGTTTTGTGCACTGTTTTCTATCCACAGGTTGCATTTGCCCTCATTTCCTTATAAGCAGAAGCAAAGATTAATAGAAGTTATCAGTGCAGGATGTCTTTTTACTTCAGCTGTTTTCTCTCTGTATCCAAACTGAAAACAGTAACCAAAAGCAGCTGAGGTTGGCCTGTGCTTAGTCTTTATTTTTCTGCTCGTCTGAGTATCTCCAGAAGTTTTCTAAAACTTACAACCATATCTCTAATAACAGTAATACTTTACATATAAAATATTCTGGATGTTAAGTAAGAAAGTAAAGTTAAAAGATAACCTTTTGCTGCAAAAAAAAGGCAACTACAGAAGTTATCCACTTTGCCCTTATGCCAGCTTGAAGAATTCCCTGAAGAAAAATATCCAGCAGCACTGGTGAATTCAACACCTATGCAGACTTTGGGTATAGGGGGAAAAAAAAAAAAAAAAGTCTTGTGTAACACCAGAAAAATTGGCAGATACAATAGTAAATTCTACTTGACAAGACAAAAAATGCAGCTTGTGTTTGGGTCAGCTTTCAAATTACGTTTTTCCCTTGTAAGGGACACTATCATTTGAGCATTGGGGACCCATCTGGTCTCTTTAAGAGCAGAAACATCCTTGGTGCTCATGCCTAACCACACCAGCACCAGTAGAGCTGCCCTTCTGATCTCTCTGTTCTTAGGTGCATGATGCCATTCCCTCTAATGAACACTCTTCTTTCCTTGACCTGGATATGACAAGGGGGAAAACAAGCATTTGATCCCTTTAATCTTCCTCTCATGAAGAGCTGGATGCAATGAAGACCTGACCTGCAGAGAAGATGTTGTTCCCTCAGTTTTCATGCAGCTTCTGGGTGGTGCAGCTGAGATATTATCCCCACAGATTCAAGGCTTAAGCTCTGTCTTAGGAGTGGCAAAAAATGAAAATCATGCATTTTTAGAGCTCTGCCTCAAGTTGATATATCACATGCATCTTCTAATTTTATTATAGGCTATTAGAAGATTTCCCCATTAATTCATATGAAAATCTGATATTTTAGGAAAGCCTTTGATACCTGTGTGTATAATTCTCATATTCCCTTGTGTCTCCCAGTAGGACAATTTTTCTTTTAGCAAGGCAGAAATGGGAAGCAAAAGAATCTTGTTTCTGAAATCCAGGACTTAATCAGGTTCTAATCCACTTCCTAACCAAAGAAATTAATTTTCTCTTCTCACTATCAAAACCAAGAGGATTACAACACTGTTTATCTTCTTGTTCCCTGTGTGTGCTGTGTGCTGGCTGCACCGTCTCGTCTGTCAGAAACCATCCCTCCTCCTCCCCTTCGCTCTGTGTTCTTGTGTCTCTGCCACAACTCTTCTCAGATTTGCCTCAGTTTCCCCAAATGACTGGTGGGGTTTCTTAGCAGAGCATCTTCAATGTCTTGGAGTGGTGAAATACAGGATGCTTAAATAAAAAAACTGAGAAATCCAGGTTAGAAGAAACATTGCACTGCCTGAAATAACATGTTGACTTTTCGCCTTCAATATTTAGCAACAATCCCTTAGTTCATGATATCGGTACTGATGTGAACATTTTCCTACTAGACCTTAGAGGTCTGATTCTGATCTTTTAAATTACTTTATAAGGATCTTTAAAGAGTGTGTGTAAATAAAAACACTGTGGGACATACACTTGTGATTTCCTTTCACAGATTTGGTCTGACAAATATGTTCATCAGACTCTTTTTTACTATTATTTAAATAATAAAAAACCCAAAGCAAACTAAAACAAACAACCAAAACAAAACAAAACCAAACCAAACCACAAAACCCAACCAAACCAATCCAAACAAAAAATGAAAATAAAACCAGAGGTACAAACACAAACAAACAAATGAAAACATCACAAAGACATTAAAATTCAAGCTTTGTTTCAAGTGGCTCAGGACGTTGGACATGTGCAGACTCAGGTGGGTTCTGTGCAGGCACAAGACAGTCAGGAGGGAAAGTTTTAAAAATACACTGCACCACTAAGCAATGAGAGAAATCCTTAAAATTGGATAGCCTCAAAGAGTAGTTAAAGACTTAATGAGCAGTGTGCAGTGATGGCCAAGAACAAGCTTCCTTAGTCATTACTGAAAGCTAAAACATTTGCTTTTGTTTCAGTGAAGATTTCAATGGACTGAGTGAAAAATGAGTATTTTAGCATCTTTGTGTAAAAGTTCATATTATTCTATTTTTTTAAGCATTAAGGTTTATATAAAAACAAATAAGATCCCAAAACCCACAAACAAAACTGAAAAAAAAAAAAATCTAAAAACACATACCTTGGAATCTTTGCTGCTTCAAAGGGTTCATTGCAGAATGGAGGGAAAATATAGATTTTGAACAACTACTTCCTATAATGCATTTATTGTTAGAGGTGGCACTTCCAAGGAGTTTGAAGTTTTCTTCATTAGTCTCTCAACAATGAAGACAGATGTGAACTGGGACCTCCAGAGCAAGTTATATACAAAAAACAATCTGAATTCAGTGTGTCCCAGTCTTCAATGAAAAGTGAAATTTAAACCCAAAGTAATTTGTGAAAGTTGGGAGTTCTGACATGCAAGATGGAAATTAGAGATGAGATAGTAACAAATACGAAATATAAACCAATACTGTGGTGTTTCTGCAAGAAAATTACATTTATAATACATTTTGATGTCTCAGTGCTTCGTAACCAATGTTACCATGGCAAAATATATTTTTAGAATTGAAATGATAAACTCCCTTCAATTTCAGCTTTCCCTAGAACTTCAAAGGCTCCTAGAACTTCTCTGTAGACATCTCCTTGCAGCCTGTATATTTCTTAAAATGCTTAATATCTACTATGTTTTACAGCTGCATTTATTTCACTTTGTGGAGTATATTCTAGCTTATTTTCTAGTACAGCATGTACTGAAATCAAAGTTTATTTTACCTCTGCAACTAGACATATTGTTGTTACTAGTACTCACAGAATTAAGATAGATAATGTAGTACAGATTATATTATTTTTCTACTGAATTACTTCTTAGTATTTACATTTTGATGTTGACTCATTAGTTCCTTAACACCCATTCTAAATACTAAAGAAGAAAAATATAGACATGAAATATTTGAACAAATAGTTAAAAGACTTTTGGAATTAGAATGAAGTTCTTCAGATTTTTAGTCCAGCCTACATCAAAATAGAGATCTGAGTGTGAAGATTTCTGCATAGTGGCATGTGCTTAAAAAATATGGCAACATGGTTAGTGGAGAAAGTAATGCATTGTTTTGGAACATTCCTTAAGCAAAGAAAGATGGTTAAAACACTAGATTTTTTTGTATCCTCATTCCAGTATTACTCATATGTCCAAAAGTATTCAGGAGGAGAAAAAAATTGTACAGGACCTACAAAGTTTTCAAAAGGAGTAAAAGACAGTATAGGATTTTCAGGGAATGTCTCTCTGTGATTCTGCAGGTACTACAAAATGAAGGTTCCACCATAATGTCCCCTCAGCCTGTTGAAGACATTTGTTGACCCCAGAAATGCATATGTCTGTATTTCAAATCAAGAGGTGGAGTTGGTTCCAGAGCTCAGGAACACCCATCACCCCAAGAGCTGGGCAGTGTCAGAGTTTACAGGTCATAATTCACATTAGGAACACTAATAAGGCAGATAATTTAGGGTGTAGAGCACCCTGGGAGTAAAATACTTGGTTTTCTACCTGATCATATCTCCATAGCAATTTCAGATGCAAAGCACAGAGCTCAATATGTTTATTTAGCAATGTCCCTTTTACATACTTACTTATTTGCAACTGTGTAAATGAGACTGTTGACAGGTAGTTTATATTATTTCAGATATTATTAGAGATAAAATTGTGCTTTCTCAAAACACATGGGGACAATTTAAAGCACTGCCATTGGTAATGCACAGGCAATCCACAGCCTGCATCTTCTGATGCAATACTGTCATAAAACCTCTTAGCAGTGGTTGTTTCTGAGCACAGGAAGTCAATAACTGCAAAAGGCATCACCTGTGGAAAGTGTCACTTTCCAGAAGTAAGAGCAAAATTTTCTTTCTTCTTGGAAATGCTCTAGATGCACATTTAGTTCCATATTCTGAGTTCAGTGAAACAGCTTTCTTCTCCTAGAGTTAGTGTAGAACCCACACAGCTAAAATTGAATTAACTATATTTTTATTTTTTGAATGTCATAAAACACAAAGAATATTTTTATAGATTTCCATCTGTTGTGAACCCTGACATGAATCATCTAATAGACAAAGAAAATATAACGGTAGTGCAATGCCCTAATGACCAACCCATTGCACAAATGTAACTAAAATAGAAATTTATGTAAAACTAATTTTATTGTTAGACATGATGGTTTATCCTGTAAAACAATCTGAGTTTATATTTCACACTTTTTATTAAAAGAGAAGAGCAAATTCAAGTCAGATATAACTTAGACATCCTTTGGCTTGTTGAGGGCTTTGAATTTCTATGTTTTCAAGAATTTTAGAGAAAAAAATACTGCCATTGAAATTCTCTTCTGCTTTGTTTAATCTTAATAGACAGATGACTAACTGAGACAACAAGAGTAACAGGTTTTAAAAAATGCTATCCAGCAAGTCAAAAACAATGGGAAGGGCAATATTCACTCAACCACCCTACAATCCAGGTCCAGTATCATTTGTTTGAAGACATGTAAGGATATTTACAGCATTTTCCACGCTGTTTTTTAAAAAAACATTAACAAATTTAAAATCATTTTCTTGTATGTATGAGAACAACTCCTGTTAACAAAATTACATTTGTGCTTTGATAATATAATTTAATCAGTTGCCACCCATGGTGCAGACTGGACCATCTCAACGTAACTTGCTCTTGCTTTCCTTTCTAGTGTTTGATCAGCATTTCTACTTAGGTATCTTCTACTTAGAGAAGTGGAAAAATTTTATAGTAAAAAGAAATTGATACTTCTAGGGACTACTTCATCCTTGATCTTGCAGGAGTGCCCTGGTTTGTTCAGGTTATCAGACATATGTGAGCACTGTGTGAAAAATACCATTTCTGCTACGTGTATCTGTGCTGGTTTTGGAGTCCTATTAGTACCTTCCCTAAATTCCAACCTTAGCGTTTATACATTCACAGTCAATAAATTTGAAGCATTTATCACATTGACTGGAGAATTCAGGGCACTGAGGTTCCAATTTGATTTCTGCTGAGCCAAGGCTTCCTATAAAAACAAGAGCTTGCAGAACTCTTCAGTGCAGTGTTAATCGTTCACACAGATAATGACTCACAGCTAAATCAACATCTGAATTTTGAGAAAGTTCTGAGAGTCACCCATCAAAAAAGGAAATAAATATTAGTCCTTGTCAAGAACAACAACATTTTCCTGGGCAGGTATTTATATTATTTGAGAGTAATCTTGAATGTGAGATTACTTACACAAACACCCTGCGGTAGCATTTTCAAAAGGCTATTAAAATTCATAGAAATCTAAGATTTATATGTCTTCTAGCTGTTTCAGCTTATAGAAAGGATCACAAGGCTATTTCATTTAAAGCCCTTGAGGCTGTTCCTTTGGCTCAGGATTCTACAACTCCTTTACCAATTCACACAATCACCCTTAAGATGAACATCCTACAACCTTCCCTTCTCTGCCCTTAACAGTCCTTTTTTGAACTCAGTTTACTTAGAAAAACCAAAGAATGCCCAAATTTTCTCATTCAGACTCAAAATTAAGCTCTTCTCTCTCTCCCTAGGGGTAGCAGAGACATTCTTTATCTCCATCTTTACAGACAATACACCTGTCAGCTCCATTAATTTTGTCTTTGAAGGTCACAATTAATTACCAGCTTAATAGGTAATGAGCCTTTAATATTGAACTAGCAACACTAAAATGGTATGAGAAAAGGAAAACACAAACATACATCTAGGTATAGCAACAGATTTTAAGAAAACTTCAATATTTCACAAATTTTGGAAACAGAACAAGACTTTTTTTTTTGTTTTTAATCAAATCAAAATAACTTTTTTTTTCTGTCCAGGAATCAACAGTGCACATTTACATTTACACCACAGGGAAACAGCATTTTGGTTCAAAAGCAAAATGCTCACAGATTGTTTCATGTTGCTCATGTTGGGAATTCCCCAAAACTTTCATTCATTCACAAAAGGAAAGTCCCATAGCCCTTTTTTCACTGTATCCTCTGAAATGGAAAAAGAGACAAATACTTGCCTAAGAAATGTGGTGTTCAGAGATTGATAAGAATGTAAAATGTTGTCCTTTCATACATTTCCTTTAACTTGAAATTATACAATGATAGGAAGAACTACTATTTACAAACAGAATCATTAAAATGAAAAATTATGAAAATGTGGTTGCATTGAGGTAGTAAATATTTTGGTTGCCTCATGGAATCAATTAATATTGCACATTATTTTGCAGTGGATTATGTTCATATCTCTTGGACTCTTAGAAGATCAAGGAGATCTAGATAGTCTCCTTTAAAACAAAACAAAACAAAACAAAACAAAAGACAAAATGAAACAAAAACAAACAAACAAACAAATAAAAAAACAACCCCAAACCAGAACTAACTTGTGGAAAATATTAGTATTTTCTGATTAGTCATGAAATCAGAATTAATTCAAACAGTTAATTTTCCAATGTGAAGAAGCTATTATTTCCCAAATAGTATTGTTTGTCCCCAGGAAAAAAAAAAATCAGAATGAACATGTGAATATGCTGTAAGAATGACAACTGCGGTAGAAATCTGATTTTAAAACTGGCAGAAACCATGTCAAGTGTCAGTATTAATACACTTTAAAAGTTTACTTAAAAAGGAGAGAAAGCTTGTCAATAACACTGCTGCTTAACAACACAAAGGAGGCAGCACTTTCAAATAGCCCATAATGTGTTCTAAAGTCTATTAAAAGGCTCCAAGTAAGAGAAGTTAAAGTTTATAAATAGCATTTTCTACCTAATTAGATGCTTATTGTGTAAGAAATTTATTTTCTTTCTTTTAACATGATTATTTTTAAAGTATGAAGGATCAAGTACAATGTTTAAGTGAATGAAGAGACAAAATACATTGCAAAATAGTCTTCCACTGCTGACATGGTAATAAAAAATAGTCCTTCACCCCATTAACAAGCACTAAATAATCCAATGAATGAGTATGAAGAAGAAACTACCTCAGTACCACAATTATGTATTAAGGAAAATGGTCGGGGTACTCCACCTGTTGAACTTGGTCAGGACATGTTTAAGCAAAGGTAATACTTAATCTTCACATATCTATAAGGGAAACAAAAAACATGACAATAAGAAATGCCTGTCCAGGTCCAGTACTCTGATTTAGATTCTTGGAAGGTGTAACATTTAATATCAGAAGTACTTACCTCAAGGCAACTGATGCTAAATAAGATTCCTTTTGGTGATTGCCTTACCTTTATATTCTGTTTTAGATTGAGTCATGTCTTCACTTTTTCCATGCTGATCTGGTCACTTCCCAGTCCTCTTTGTGTTGAGATAAAGTCAGGTTTGCTGCAAAAGGTGTGCTCATTATTATTCTACATCATTCCCTGACCATCCAGCCTGAATCTTCTTTCATTTTTGGGATTTATTGGTCAGTCATATTCCACATGTTGGAGTTCCAATAGTCACAAGCTAAGAATAGAATTGAAATATTTATTTTAGTTTTATGTTTTGTTTGTAAATAGAACCTACTCAGAGCTGTACTACATGAAAACCCTTAGCTTTTAATGGAGACAGATCTTATAAAGAGTCTGTAGACTTTCTATCATTATCATATTTGTTTAAACAAATAGTATATACCGTATTAATATAAAACTGTATTAGGTAGTATTTCTAAAGAAAACTTTCTAGTTCATGACCACTAGCAAAATTTTGGTTTTGTCTTTTTGCCTAAAGCTCTAAAACTTAATAGAGGACGGGCACTCCTCATTTCTCAGGTAGTTTGCACTGATTTGTACAAGCAACTGCATTTTTTTTATTTTTCATTTTCTACCATATTTAAGGGTTTTTTTTAAGTGATTGTAGAAAAGTATCTTAAGATGACACTGATAAACCATTACAACTAGCAAAAAAAGAACGGTGACTGTCTCAGTCTTTCAGGTCATGAAAAAAAATAAAAGAACACTGTAGAACAGTTTCTGGTGTTCTTTCTGTTCATTTCACTCTAATAATGCTTGAAGGAAGACAAGGATCAAAGTGTCAGATACAGGATTCTCTAGTTCACCTTCTGATCCTTCTCTTCAAAGCATGAGACCACACAGAAGCAGCAATATCTTTTCAGGCAGCGTAGCAGTGAAAGAGGTTTAACTCTGCTTAAACCATTTCCCCCAGCTATTGAATTAGGTGCTCTGTCTGCTAAACTGCTCTATCAGCCCAGATACATGAGCAGATCCTGCTCCATTTCTCTCTGTAATGCTGCCAGCTTGCTGATAGAGATATGTTATGTGCTTCAGTATTTCTTGTAGGAAAAATAAAGCCTCTTCTGTAAACCAAGCCAGGGGGTAGACGTGTATCATATATTTCAGTTTCCTACAAATGAAGGGTGTTTTTCCCTTTGTCTTTCAAAGACTAATGACTCTGGTTTTGTCCATATTCACTACACATATGTGCAATCTCATCGTCAGGTTTTTCTGCTAATGAACAGACTGCTCTTTCCTTTTCATTTGACGTGGGAAAAGAAAGGGAAAGCAGATGACAAACACAAATATGAAGTAGTATAATCTCAGTGCTGTCACTCAGAAAGGTTCCCTGTTAAACAGACAATGAAAGTGATTCACAAAAGCTGGTGCAAAATTGTTGAAGGCAGACTCAGGGAAAAAATAAAACATTCCAATTAATTTTGGCACCACCCAACATCACAGAATCACAGAATCACAGAATCACAGAATCACAGAATAGTTTGGTTTGGAAAGGACCTTACAGATCATTTCATTCCACCCCTGTTGTGGGCAGGGACACCTTCCACTATAAATGCTATAAATATAAATATACATCTTCTACTGCTATCTAATATCTATATCTTCTACTTAATGTCTCCAAATATGATAATAAAGAAACAAAACTGAATTGAGAGTGAATTGGTCAATCAAACACACTTTGTATGTCATAAAGAGACTAACTTAATTCCTCTGCAGAATTCACTAGGAACAGAAAAAATTCAGACACTTCCAATTTATTATTGCAAATCTAGAGAAAACTGTGTTTCTGTTTAACCATTGGCATATGGTTTCATGAAAAGCCTTTAAGTTAAATCAGGACAGAATCTGGATGGTGTTACTTCATCTTCTCTAAACACCTATTTCTCCTCCATGACTGTCAGTGCCTGCAAGGAGGGGGCAGAAAGTGGACCAGGCAGTGTCTGGGGGGCCCAGTATTGGCACCAGAGGAATGGGCAGGAATGGATGTCCAGGAAGGTCATGTGGACAGGAGGAAGAACTTCTTTGTTGTGCAGAGACCGAGCATTGAACAGGCTGCAGAGATCAGGGTGTTGAGTCTCACTGGGGATACTCCAGAACCATCTGCACACAATCCCTGGAGCAGGAAAGTTGGACCAGATGACCCATTGTGGTCCCTCCCAACCTTAACCATTCCAAGATTCTGTGGTTTTGTGATTAAAACATTTTTTTGTAGTGTTTATATGATGAGTTTTGAACATCAACACCACAAAAGGGCATTAACATGTTTTAGTTTGCTATGCTATAGAAACATACTGCACTGCTCTTTTGGGGTTACAGGAATCATTTTATTCCAGATTTCCCTATAAATCCTTTCATTAAATGGTGTCACATTTTAAATTTTAAACTTGAAGAGTGTTATAGATTGGATTTGTTTGTCATCATTAGGTCAGATTGTTAACAAACTCCTGCTATTTCTATTGCATTATGTTATTCAATTATGAAGGCCTAAACAATGTATTTTGTAAGGAGCTGGAGTGACAGGACACAGGGAATGTCTTCCCACTAACAGAGAGCAGAGTTTCATGGGATATTGGGAAAAAAATTCTTCCCTGTGAGGGTGGGCAGGCCCTGGCACAGTTGCCCAGAGAAGCTGTGGCTGCCCCATTGCTGGGAGTGTCCAAGGCCAGGTTGGACAGGACTTGGAACAACCTGGGATAGTGGAGGGTGTCCCTGCCCATGGCAGGGTGTTGGATGGGTTGAGCTTTAAGGTCCCTTCCAACCCAAATCATCCTGTGGTTTTACAATTTTATGAATTGTATGTTGATGCTGTCACATGAAAGGGAGAAGGGAGACAGGAATGCAAAGATTTCTAGTCTTAACTGTATTATTTAAAAGTTATTAGCTGTAAGCGCTTCCAGACAATCAGATCCTTATGTATCTGTCTTGAGTTGAGCTCGCAAAACTCCAACTGCCCAAAGACAGAGTCAGCCTCGGGCTGAGAAAAGGGAGAAAGGGAAAAAAAAACCTCTAAAACCAGGTTTATGCTTAAACTAGCTACATGTATTTATACAGAAAAGAGAAAATTAAGAGAAAAACTACAATATAACACACACTTACACAAGTTATGTATAACAAGAAATAACTTCCCACTCCCCAGTTAATACAAA
>JAWWEV010000095.1:9730539-9741010 GCA_035583235.1 Hafferia zeledoni
TAGTTTTAATTTTTCTCTTTTCTGTATAAATACATGTAGTTAGTTTTAAGCATAAACCTGGGTTTTAGAGTTTTTTTCTCTCCCTCTTCCTTCTCCCTTAGCTAGTTGGGGGGGAGAAGCCACCCTTTTCACTCTGTCTTCGAGCAGTTAGCGTTTTGCCAGCTCAACCCAAGACAGATTCTAAGGTAATCATTGCAGAAAAAATGTGAAATACTGAGCTCCCATCAGTCAGTGGGATCATGATACTCATAACACTACATCCAGTCATATTTGTCACTTTTTAATCCTATTGGCCTGGGGTTTTTTTCCCAGAAAATTGCTTTTACCTAACTAGAGGTAACTTAAAATAAGTATGGAAAGCACAAAAATAACCCCCAAATCATGGAACACATATTTCATGGTGTATTAGAGCCAATGTGCTAATATTTCTCAAACTCATAGTTAACCCTTGAGGCTCAGCTTTCCTGTGATCACACAGGAAACTTACTTTCAGAAACAGTAATTGATAATTTTGTTAATGGTGGGACCTGGTTCCCTAAACTACCATAGAAAAGAGTTGAAACCTGTACTTAATAAACCCCTTAAAAGACTTAAATGAAATGGGAACAGAACATCTTTATCCCACATTTCCAGATCAATTTGCCTTTTCCATCTGCACGAGGCAGCATGAGCTGGAAGTGGAGGAGTAGCTGTTTGGACAATTATGCCCAGATGACTTTGTACTCAAAGAGTTAAGTTAAAATGGATTGATTTCAAGTTAATTGCATCACCAGCATCAGTTGTTGCTTACTTCATCATCAGTACTGCCAGCTTCTATGTCAATGCATGCACACAGTACAAGAGTGAACAGATCTTGAAAACCAGAATTTTTACAAGTTTTTATGGAATAAAATGTGTGGAAAACATTTTAATTTGTGAGAGGTAAAGCTCTGAAAGAGTATCTATAGCTGTTATTTGCACACATCTCGGCCTAATGGTCAGTGATGAACTGGCCTTTGATGCTCAAACCAAACCCGAGGCAATGTTCAAAAGGAGTTCAGTTTCCCTGGGCAATACAGCAGAAACTGCTAAGGAACCCAGAGGTGTGCTTATTTCTTGTGTCTGCATGTCAGATTTTCTTGCCAGTAGCTGACTGAAACATGACAGTTCAAGTGATTTCTAGAAGATTTTGCAGAAAACAAAGCAAAACAAAAACAAGAAAACAAACAATAAACCAAAAACTAAAACAAACAAACAAACAAAAAAACCCTTACAGAAAGTACTAGTGAAAAAAGTCAGGTAAAAGGGTTTGACTCTATTTAAGAATGAGACAGACAATAAATTGTAGATTCAGTGTCAGACTTTAACTCTCCCAACTTGCTGTAGCTGTTGCCTCTTGGCGAAGGGAGCACACCAGCTGCAAATCATAACAACGCAGAAATCAGGCACTGTCTGCATTGATGCAACCACACATACCATCAGGGACAAGGCTCTTTCACGTCACCACTTTAGAGCCAAGACCACATGCAAAAATTCCAGGCTGGAGGATTACAGACCCCCTTGTCCAAATTTTGAAGCAGTATTTCAACATCAGTGACATGTGTGCATCCACATAAATTAATATTTTCACTCTCCTTTGGCCTCAGGATTAACTCTAAGCACAATTAAGAACAGAGTATAAACCATCCTAAAAACTTTTACAGCCAAAATATGAATTCCAAGGCAACAAACACTGGACTTCCCTTCCAGCAAAGACAAAAGAAAAAAAATAATTAAACCCAGTTTAGAATATTGAAAATCTAGGATGCTGATTTACAAAGTGACCCTGTCCCCTCAAACATTAATAGCATCCTTCTACTGAGTATTAAAAATCAGTGGAGCCTATTTTTATAAGGCAGGACACAATAGTTACAAAGAAATGGGGTCCATCAAACTAAAAGGGGTCAGAATGGTCAGAATCTGATCTTTCTCATAGTACCATGGCTTTGGAGTATCAGTATTTTTAGTCTGTGTGTGGGCAAGCAAATCTCTAGACAGTGTCTAGAAGCATTATTTGCTTTGTTTCCTTTAATTAAATATCTTACGGATATTCAAATATTTACAGGATTTATCCTTGTTTAATGGCCTAAGCCAATATTGTGCAAGATACCTTATTTCTGTTTTCATGTTCAAGATGCGTCTTTAGTCTTTATGTTAATGTTTGGAAGCAACTTCTATGGCCATTATGATATCAGAGCACAGAATTCAATAATTGCATTATTTATGAAGTTACAAGATATAGATTAAAGACCAGTGGTTCTGGAGATCTGCCTCCTTCGTGTATTAACGAGATGTTTGGGAAAATAAATTTCAGATTCAATAGCCAATAGGATGGAAAACACCCTTCCAAATGAGTTGTGTTACAGGTATGTCAGAGAAATATCAGCTCAGAAGGGATTCCACCAATATATCCTGTATTTAGGACACCCTTCAAAAACATTTTGGTGCTTGGAGCAGGGGTGCAACATACCTGACAGGTTTTTCACTTCTGTAAAGGCTGGAAAAGAAACTCCCACCCATCTCATTGTACAAGGACAGTTAGAAAAAGCAAAACCAAAACAGGATGAAAGAATTTACTGGCAAAGTTCCAGCAGCAAATTAAGTAAGACCTTAAGGAGAGAGATGAGCCACTTAAATCAGTTCCCATAAAGTGCAAAGCCAAAACTAATTGGCAAGATTCTGCAGATTTTATGTCTCACTGTGAAAATGTCTTTTTCCTTTACAGTGGGCACATATATTACCCATTGCAACACGTTCTGCTCTTCTTTTGACTCTGCATTTCTTTCAAGCAGAAAAACATGCAGGAGTTGCATATTCCCTTTGGAAGTGGGTGAAGGCTGATGTTTCAGGAAAGGGCAAATTCACCACGGAATTCTGTGGGGTTTTGGTTGTTTTCTGTTTTGGGGGAAGTTTTGACTTGTATTTGCTTTTTGGTTGTTTTTTTGTTGTTGTTTGCTTGTTTGTTTTACTTTTCATTGGTTGCTTGCTTTGGTTTGGGTTTTTTAACTATTGTTATTATTAGTGCTGTATTAAAGTCTGAACTTTTCACACTGATCTGCGTTTGATGAATCCCAGCTACTTTTACAGATGGTCAGGATTCTTCCCTACATTTTTGCTTCCTTGAGCATAGAACACATGATAAGTTACCAAAGAGCTCCACAGAAAATCAGCACACCCTCTCAGAAACTTATGACTAGTGAGGCAAATAAATACCAGGAAAAGTGATGCATTCTGTAAGTTTCTGAGAAGATCAATAAGGAAGGAATTAAGATTTGCCTTTATGGTTCTCTCACGCTGCATCAATATAATAAACTTTCTCTAGCTTAACATTTCTTTTATTCAGTTTACTTTGTGCCAAGTATCAGTCTCCTTAATCCTGCAGCATTACAGCCTGGCAGGGCTGCTTTGGAGTCATCTCCAGAACAACAGCTTTGTTCCCAGTTTATGGAAGGATGTTATTAAATGTGTCAAGGCTACTGCTAGAAGGCTTAACACAGCAGTGAGATGTCTCCTGCCAAGATGTATACTACTGTGACCAGATAAATTTTAGTTAAACATTGCAAGTGTTTATTAGGAAAACTGCACTCCTTTGGTTCAAGCTCAAGTTACATAACATTGCTTCAAGCATACATAAGCTTGAATTTTACTTGTCCTTCAAGTTTTTTACTTATAACTAGTCAGAAATAGTGTTAAAAACACTTGAGAAGCATCATGATAAAAACCTTTATGAATTTCAGCAGATTTTGCAGTTGTCCTGCCTGAGGATTGTTGCCCATTTCATGAACACTGTAATAAGGCAGTTGGGAATCCTTTTAAAGTGGTCTGCCAGGTCAGTCTGGGTGAAATACACTGCAGTGTCCTTCTCTAAAGTAGAAATTCAATTTCTTTACTAAACTGCATAGTGAAGACTGGAATACTCCAGAGATACACAGACCTTAAGTACTTGAAGAGAGTAAATAGAATGGGGGGGAAAATGCTATAACTATGCTTTACTTTTCTGGAGCTGTTTGGCACCAGCATCCTAAGCATTACTGACAAGTACTCACACCCAGATCCTCTGACAATGTGTTCTTTAGCTCTGAAATACATAAAGAACCCCAGTCAACGTTCTCATATGGAAAGCCTGGACTAGTTGCAAGGTAAATATCTACTCCTTCTCCTAAAGTTCCTCTTTTTAACAGTAGTAGGAGGAGAAATTATTATTAAGACACCCATCAACTGTTTTACCCGAATCCAACATCACTTAGCCTTTGTTCAAGGCAAAAGTGCAGAGAAAGAAACCTCAAAGTGTATATCTTGCTATCTTTATCATCAGGAACTCAGAGTATCCCATGTAGTACTCCACAGAGGTTCAGACTTGAAGCCAGTCTTATCATGTCTCATTAATTTGAGGTGCAAGAACCTTGCCCAAACTCTTACACAGCAGCAGAACCCATGCTCTGCTTTAGCCACATTTGGACCATGAAAACAAAAGTTATGATAGATCCAAGGTACCACTTTCACCATTTGCAGCTCCAAAGGATGGGAGCTCGGTCACAAAAAAAATTAAATCTTGAGTCATCACTTGCAAAATTATTATATAAATATAAGTATCATGTTGCCATTTGCCTTTTGAAAAACAGGTTGCTCACTGTGTCAGATTCCAGGGCTTTCCCCAGCAAAGCTCTGACCTACAACACAGTCTGACATCTTTTGTTATTCCCTTGACTCCTCCAGCACGCAGCACACACTCCAGCACAAATTTCTCTCCCATTCCATAGGCCTCCAGGGACACTCCAAGTAAATTTTTTCTTGTGTAGTATCTGCTGGAGAGTTGAAGCACAGTCACCCAGTAGCCCTTTGAGTGTATCAATGTCACACCAAGAGCACTTTCTCTGTTTTGACAAGGAGGATCATGATAGAAACACAGCGGGCATCCAAGACAGGTGTCCCAGACTGGAAATGTGCCATTCAATATCCAAACAGTACTGATTTAGATCAGATTCTTTGAAACTTTTGACATGTTATAGGCATATTGTCCATCTTTAGAGCAGATTTTTTCTGGTACTTCAGCATTTGTCTGTAGCACAGAAATAGCTTCACACATGCAGCACCGTGGATTTCATTGACTTGAAGAAAAGAATCTTCCAAAGTGTGAGAATAGGGGGGGAAAAAAGACAGCAATCAACACATTTGTTACTAAATGCATATTCCTTCCAAATAACGACACTGAATTTCATTAAGTCAATAGCATTCAGAGTGAGGTGGAAAATGTGTGAGAAATTAAGTTAAGGTAAGGAGAACTATGGACCTGCAAATCAGAATTACCCTTCATTATTCAGTCTTTCTAATTACTTAGCAAGGAAGAGAAATGCATGAAGTTAATACATAATAAAAACTCAAGCAGTGCTATATTCCATTTCCAATGATAAGCAGAAAGAAAGGAAACATCCCAGGAAAGCACTCATCTCCATCCCATTGTCATTCTGAAGACCTTTGAATAAATTTTTGGTTATTCACATAGAATACCACATTATCATAAATACACAGGTTTTAAATTGCAGGGCAGCTGATAAACTGGAATCTTTTAAAACATCAATATATTTCCATCACTTATCAGTGGGAACATTGGAATTTGTCAATCAAATATGTTATTCAGCCTGCATTGAGATTTTAGAACATTAGAGAAGACCTGCCTTGGCCTGAGCTACTTTAGACTGGGATGTCACTCAATTACAAGAACTTCCTTCACCACCTAACTTGGTTTGGCTTGAACTCTGTGCCTGCTTTTGCTGGTGAAAGACTGTGGCAAGTCACATGACTTCTCCACAATCACTCATCCTGAGGAAGGCCAAAGCTATGGAACCCAAGGAATCCTTGAAGAAAGCACCACACAAGGAAAACTGAGGTAGATACTAAGAAATCTGCCTCCAGTATATTTAGCTATATTATAAATGAGACATTCTTAAGATGATTAGACATGTTGGGCTCACTTTTATTGAATTTTAGATATTTAACTGACATTCTCCCTTGAAGTTCTTTAGGAAATTAACACACTTTAACCAACAAAGAGATTCTCACAGACCAGCCATTTTGAGCTGTGCTGTTCTTATTCAGGATTAAAATTTCTGCTCTTCAACAGCTTGCACAGACTCATTCTCCTCTCCAGGGTTTCCCAACAGACTAGAACATTTGAGGTGTTGCTCCTCTGTGTGTGTGTGTACACAAATATACGTATACATACATATATATATGCACACACACATATATATACACATACAGATATATATTTATATATTTTTATTTTTATATATATTTTTATAGACAGATAGATAGATAGATAGATAGATAGATAGATAGATAGATAGATAGATAGATAGATAGATAAAGAGAGGCATATACACAGGACTGGACACATCAAGTTTGTTCCATACGGTCTAAAAGCAAACATTTATCCTTTGGTAATTCTTCTCGTGACCTTGAAAAAGTTATTAAGACTTCCACTCTAAAATTTGAAGTTTTCTGGCCTGCTACAGATACATTTCAATGCATGAAAGTTGTAACAAGCTAATGGTCTCCTCCACCTCTGGTTTAATAAACTAGAAACTTTCAAAGTAAGCAAGGTCAAGCTTTGTGCCATCAGAAATAATAACCTTTTCACTTTCAGACTTGAATACCAACTCTCCCCTAACTGTTCTGCTGTTTTAGGCTGATAATACCTGGTTCTTCAGGAACCTAGTGGCATTCTTCATCTGAAAGGAGAAAATGCCAGTGTATATCAAATAAGACATTAGATCACATATGTAGCCAGACTGGCATGTCAATACAAAAAAATCAAGATTTATTTTAAAATAACGTAGAAATGTGCAACTTCTCTACTCTTCCTGTTTATTGTTATGTATGATCAAAAAGAATATGAATCATCATGTATTTATTTTAATAACATTAATAAAATACATAATTAGGAATAAGCATAACCTAAGCATGTTTCAAGATTATTCCACACTGTGGTAGGTTGACCCTGGCTCTATCCTTCCCCTCTTCAACTAGGATGAGGCAGAGAAAATACAAGAAAAGCCTTATGGGCTGAGATAAGGGCAAGAAGAGATCATTCACTGTGCAGTTATTCTGACAGGCAAAACAGACTTTACTTGGGGAAATTAATTAATTATCACTCAAATACAAGTCGGGCAATAAGAAATAAGAAAATAAATCTGAAAACACCTTCCTCCCCTATTTCCTTCTTCCCAGGTTCAACTTCACTCCCAAATTCTCTATCTCCTCCCCACCAACAGTGCCAGTAATTGAATCACTGGAGGATTCTCTATAAAACACCTTTTTTTTTTTCTTCTTTTCTTTTTACATTCATTAGTATTATGCGTACATTTGAAGAGATCCTACTCAGAGTAGCTGAAACTTCTTTTTTTATCTCTGTTTTCTGGAGCTGTACAGTATATCAGACATCTGAATGAGATCCTGAACAGGAGCTCAATGATTTGATTGATGGCATGAAATTTTTGTCCTCTTGATTAAATGTTTTTATCTCACTGTGGATCATGAGGTTTCTGAATTAGCATCTTTTTTTGTAGACACTGTCAGAGATCTAGTAGTACTTTTTTGTTATTACCTTTGCTTCATCAGAAGAGTATGCCTGGTTCTCTAAGCAACTCTAATCATAAAATATATTCAAATAAATGCATTTTGTACCTCTATGATTATGCAAACCAGATCCAAAGTCCCATAGCTTGTCACACACAATCAGAAAATTAGTCATGAGTCTGGAATATCTAATTTTGCAGTACTACTTGATTTGAGAGTAATTCTAAATGGTTTAAGAAGGTGTAGAATATTACAAAACTCCTAAGTTGTTTACTTTTTAGCCTACCTGTTATTATTAAAGTGTGAGGAGGAGACAGAGATAAAAATGTTCATCATATTGCAGTGGGACAAGTTTCTGCTGAAATAATGAAAAATGTAATAGGAAAATTATTGATATACATCTACCCACATCTGCACTTTTCCTAATGGAAGATTAGTATTATCATTGAGGAAAAAAAACCAACAAAACAACAAACCCACAAAAACATAAGTAGGTTTAAATGAATTCTGCAAGTTCTCTTTATCATTTTCATTTACCATGTGTTCTTTTTTGCACACTCTCTTTCTCTGTAATAATTAGGAACAATCTATTACATACACTTTTTGTTTACCTCTGGCAAATTACCTTGTGCCAGCAGTGATATGGAAATATAAATGAGCAGTATAAATCTTCTTGAAAATCATTTAAGATAGATTCATAAGAGCCTTGTTTATGTGAATATGGAACAAATGAGAAATATGATAAAGACTGAAAGAAAAAAATTCATCGTGGTGAAGTGGTACTTATTTAATAAGCAGTACAAGAACACTGAGAGGCTTGGAAGTCAGAGATAAATTAATATCTGGGGAACACTTGGAGTCCTAAAATTATAAAACATGAAACCTTTACACTTCAGCAGAGCCTCTGAGTTTTCTGACTAAAACAAGTTTCACAAAGGAAAGCAAAGTGAAACCAGTGTAATCTTCCCTTTTGATATCTATGCTACTCAGAGACAAAGGTCATGATGTGAACAATCTGTCCTTAGACAGAGATTGTTTTCCAATTGCATCAAGGTATTTCAAACTAATTGCACCAAATAATCAGGCAGATTTTATTTGTAAAAAGATGCATCTCTCCTCCTTACAGAGGAATAGCCATAATGGCCCACAGTGCAAATTCTTTGTGTTTAAACTTCTTGTGTATGATACTAAGAGAAGCCAAGCTGATCCAGCAGCAAGACACAGCCCCACAGTCCAGTTTAAGAAATAACTGAAGGAAATGTAGTCTCAATACACCGCAGTTCTGCAGCTCAGGAGACTACTGGGAATCAGAGCACCAAAATGCAATCACAAAGAGGACAAGATCAAGGCACAGAAGAAACATTATTCTTGAGTCCTCTTATTTCAACTGTCTCATCAGCAAATATTTTTGTTTAAGAGTTGTTCTTTTTTTTACAGTTATTAGATTACATGAAGAAAAAAAAATCAATCAAATTGAACTAGTTTAAATTTTCACTGACACAAATTATCACATTAAATACAAGACCAAGAGGGACCTCCCTTTACAACAGTATGAAAACATATTATCCCTGTGTTTCTGAGGCTGGACTTAAGGCGGGAGCAGAGATGTTCTACTACAGGATGCTTCTGGCTTGCGCTATCTTTCTGTGATGTTCCTTACATATATCTTTGTGATGTATGAACCTGTGAGTGAGGCGCAACAAGAGCAGCATAAGCATATCTGTCTTGACCATTGAGAAAAATCATTTCAGGTCTTAAAAAGTTTGAAAATTCTCATTATATCTTGTCAGTGCATAATTTTGTGGTTGGGGTTCACAGTGGAAAAGACAAAAGGCTTTTAAAAGGTAAGACGGAATGGCTTCACCCTACCAAAAATAGCACACTCTGCAATTTGTGGAATGCTCACTACATTCAATGCCTAATTGGAGCTATGGCAGAATTCCATAAGGAGTTTATGACTTCATAAAGTACTAAACTTTTAAAGTGAAAATTTAAAGTTTTTCTTCTGGAGTATTAAGAGGAATAATTTCAATATTGTTGGGAACAAACTAATGATTGAAGCAGAACTTTAATACCTCTTAATGGTGTTTATGTCCTGGCTTTCACAATCAAATCTGTAACACATTCTCTGTGGATAAAGGATATGACAACTGCGTCTGAATTGATTGAATTGTTATCACTGAAAATCCATTTATTTCCATGGATTTTTTTCCAAGGGAAAAATCCTCATATACAGAAGAAATACTTATCCAAAATATCTAACAAATGTTTAGGACACCAGACATAGAATTTAAGAGTGATGAGGTGAAGGCAAACAAAAGTAAAACACTGCAGACTACTGATAAAAGGGAAATATTTGTTTAAAACTAGAAGCACAAAAATATGCCAAAGCAACCTTCGTTTTAAGTCTTTGAAATAAATTTTTTTTTCTTCTTCCTGGATTTTCTAGTGTTTGATATGTATAGATTTTGAAGGTTACAATGTGATGGAAAGATATTTTAAGAAAATGGTAGAGTAATTGCAGAAATGTCTTTACTTATACCAGAGGATCTATGTTTTATAAGGAGGGAAGAATGAAGACATGGTTATTGATGAAAGTAGGCAGCAAAAGGCTTCCTGGGGATTTTAGAAGGATTAGGGGTTAGAAAATAAAATTGAAACTTAAGATAAACTAAGATTATATCTTGCTTATTATCCTGTTGTATTTCTGTCCCATTCTGGCCTCCACAGTTCAAGTAAGAACAGGAGATACTGGAGAGGGTCCAGCAAAAGCCACAGAGATGCTTTGGGGTCTGGAACATCTCCCTGGTGGGCAGAGCCTGCGGGAGCTGGGCCTGGTCAGTCTGGAGAGGAGCAGACTGAGAGGGGACCCATC
>JAWWEV010000095.1:9781475-9805499 GCA_035583235.1 Hafferia zeledoni
CCACCTGAGCTCAGCAAGCGGCAGAAGAACCCCCGTCGCCGGTCCGATCCTTCTCCTCGGATCAAGGCAGCGACAGACATCTACAAGTAGACCTGGATTTTCTGTTCAGAACTTAAATGAAGACATCAACTTTTCATACCAGAGATGACAATATATATTATAAATACAATGGTTGTCTATGCAGTCTATGTGAAAATAATTGCAATATCTGAAATTTTATATGGAAGAAAAAAAAGAAAAGAAATCATGTTGAATTTATAGAGAAGTAATTTGAAATGGACTGAATTTTTTTAATGATAAAGTATTAAAATTTTTAACATCCAGGTGGTTCTTTTAAGTCTTGTATCCATCAAATCCCATTGACACACCCAGAAAGGAAAGACTAATTTGAGTCTCTCTCTTTAGTTTAAGATCTAGTCCAGGATTCAGAAGTATGTTTCTAGTCTACCAAAAATCTGAAATAAAATTTAAACTAAACTGCAAAACAAAAATTTATATAAAGGAGGTTCCAACTTTTTTTCTTTCTTCTCTCCCTCAGTGTGTACTATTTTTCATGGCTACAATTTCAAAATGCTAATAAAACCAGAAGACATTTGTTGATATCCATTGCAATGAATTAATCAAAAATAACATTTCTCAGTTGCTCATCTTTCCCTAATTTATGTTAATGCACAGGATTGTGTGGAGAAGGCATTACTAGAATGAAATTGAAGAGGTAAGGGACAGTCATTCCTAGTATGAAAATCCAAGGAAAGATCAGGTGTAGTGGAATAATATCAATCGATTATTTTCAATGTATTATCAATGGCACTTATGCAATTTGAGAAAAGTAAACTCAAAAAGCTGCAAAGAAGCATAAAGGACTATCTGGAAATCAATAAAAAGTCAACCCAGCACCACATTGTGGAGTTCTTAAGGCTGTCCTTTATAAACCTCTTGTATCTGATGTGCTTTGTAGCGACTAATTCTCAGAAATCACCAAAAAAAGACATTTTCTGAAAAAGCTGCCTTAGGGGATGGAGTCATGAACATGTTTAAATCCATGGAAAAATGTCTTTTGACTACAGGAAGGCCCAAATTCAGACTTGATGTTTTAAATATGTCCATCCTGATTAAGTGCTAAAGGGTAAGTGGAGTGCTAGCAGGAGGCCTGATCACAGAGTCATAAATATTTAGGTAGTCCACTCCAGTTCCTTTCAAAGGGGAAAAACATTGACACAGAAGGACAAAACTAGGCAGCAATGAAAGTCCCTCTGATTCTAAAGTACCAAAAGGTTCCAAGAGAGGCTTTTGTTGTTTGTTTTTCTAAAAGAATTAACAATTACAGCTCAAAAATATATGTTAAAACAAGTAACAACTCAGTCAATCAGGGCTTTCAAACTGAGTAATTTTCTTATTTGTGATACTCATGAATGATAAATTCTGGCACCATTAACACAAACTGACAACCTTATATGCAACATTATTTTTAAATAAATGAATATAATATCTTTCTACATATGTAAGTATCACAAAACTGTGTCGTGAACAGAGCATGTGTTAAAAAAATTCCACATGAGATTGTATTGCCATTTAAGTTTCAGAGCATGGCGAAAAAGCAAATATGGAAAGAAAACTTTGAAAATGTGTGATATAACCATACAATTGTTGCAATGTGTGAAAATGCACCTATTGTACAGGAGCATATAGTTATTGTATATGAAAATATATTTTTTGACCTGATGAGGAAAAAATTATTATGTGACATGAATATATAGAAAATTTTCGTGTGGTCAGCATTCTGTGATACAACAAATACTTTTCTGAATTAAGCATTATACACAGTTTTTAATTTTGATAAACTGTCATAATTTGGGGCAAAATAAGCAATTCAGTTAATTCTAGAATGCCTGTTTTGGGGGATTCTTTTTTATGAACACATGAAAAAGTGCTGTTTGTGTGTTTGAATTCTGATTAAAACATTAAGGATGACTGGCAGTATAGAAAAAAATCACAGTATTTCTCCATGTTTATTTCATTTCTCTCCTGAGATTGCTGGTATAAAGACTCTGCCCCCAGCCTGATGAAGCACCTCCTCTGCAATGGGTATGATCTCCCAGCAAGCAATTTCTTCAGATTTAATTCTGGCTCCTGATAGTTCTGTTTCTTTTGAACAAATTATTCTGGTCATTCAGGGCGGTTTTATCACAATCAAAGATGAGCAAAGAAATATATTTTGTGCATGAAGCTGGAAGTCATACCTTGTGATTGCAGCATGGAGAGACACTTGAATGCTTGTGGCTTGTCCCTGACATGAATCTTAAAGATGCCCCATGGTTTGATATTCCAGATATTTAATCAAATAATTAAATCATCTACTGCTACCATTATCATGAAAAAACATCTTCAAATTAGTTTTGAGTCAGAAAAAGTGCACAGAATTTTGGCTTTTTCCACCTGATAAGCTTAAGATTTTATTGTAAATGAGGTAGAGATTGTTTTGTAATGCCAAAGGACCTTTACTGTGTGACTTAAATTATTATTTGTTTTAAAATGCATAGGTCCTTACCTCTGTACAGAATATAATTTAAATAATGTTTTCAATAACATTTCAAATAATGTTTGGCTCATACTTAAATTTTAGTCTGTGTGTTCAATTGTTTCCACTTTTCTGCTAATAATGTCCTTGATACACATATATATATATGTATTATATGCACACACATATACATATATTTTATATATATATTCACACACACACATATACATATATATATGTATACATATATATGTCACATATAAATGCTTTGTGGCAGGTCATCCACCAAGTTTGGGGTCTGGTGAGGAAAGATCCAAAGGGAATGTTTATACAGCTTTCAGTCAATAAAGACAAAGCCAGCAAAAAAGAGGAAAGAGATCTGATATAATCAAGATGCTTTCTTTAATTGACACATCTGGTTTATTGCATTTATAAATAACATCTATGCATACAAGCATATAAATATATATATGAAGTAATTGCAAATGTCTCTTTATCTAAATCATTTTTTAGTCTTTTGTATACATAAATGCACTTGTGTAAGTGGAACTCATAAAAAGTAATCCAGAGTACAATAAATATTTTTGAAATACATTCAGTGGTATCTATCACAATTGCACTCAGCTGTTTTAAAGAACAGATGTTATTTAATAGGGGAAAAGATACTTTCCAGAATGAACAACTTTAATCCTCTCATTGCATATTTCAATAGTTTTATAACCTCAGTATTTGACCGGGTAAGAATTGGTAACAGAAGATTGTACTTGATCTGTAGAACTTGTATTCAATTTTCAGTATCATGACTTTGCCCTCATGGAGGTATTCTGATGGCATGGCAGGATGGGTGGACAAGGGGGAAGCAGTGGATGTTTATCTTGGATTCAGTAAGACTTTTCTCTGACATCCTCATAGGTAAGCTCAGGAAATACAGATTGGATGAATGGACAGTGAGGTGGATCAAGAACTGGCTGAATGGCAGAGCTCAGACTGTTGGTATCAGCTGAGTAGGATCAATACTGGGTCCAGCCTTATTCAGCTTGGATGGATGACGGGATAGTAAGGACCCTCAGCAAGTTTGCTCATGGTATGAAACTGGGACGAGTGGTTGCTCCACCTGAAGGTTGTGCTGCCATCAGAGAGAATTGGACAGGCTGGAGAGTTGGATGGAGAGAAACCCAGTGAGGTTCAACAAGGGCAAGTGAAGGTCCTGCAGCTGGGCAGTAACAGCCCCCAGTACCAGCACAGGCTGGGGCTGACCCACTGCAGAGCAGCTCTGTGGAGAAGGACCTGGGGGTCCTGGGGGCTGACACGGTGGCCATGAGCTGGCAATGCCCTGGGGGCAGGAGGGACAGGGGGATCCTGGGGTGCCTCAGGCAGAGAGTGGGCAGCAGGGCAGGGAGGGGATCCTGCCCCTCTGCTCAGCCCTGCTGGGGCCACAGCTGGAGTGTTGTGTTCAGTTCTGGTCTCCACAGTTCAAGAAAGACAGAAGCCACAGAGATGATTTGTGGTCTGGAGCATCTCTGAGATGAACACAGACTGAGAGAGCTGGGTCTGTCGTGGAGTTTCTCTGTGTGGAGACATTCCAAACCCACCTGGACATGTTCCCGTGTCACTTGCTCCAGGTGACCGTGCCTGGGCAGGGGGTTGGACTGGGTTGTCTGCAGAGGTCCCTTCCAACTGCAAATAGTTTGTGGTTCTGTGATTTACATTTACTGTCACTCTCAGTTGCAGAGGTCTGTCAATCCAAAAGCTGAAAACAGCTATTCTGATACAAAACATCCCCAAGTAAATCAAAGTCACCTGGAAATTTCTTTGCAGTTCTCGCAGTTTAACAGCATAACCAGCTCATAGACTAATCTTTCCCTCTGAGTTCATATATTCTGTACCCCTGGTTCTTCTTTAAAATTAAAAGCCTGGATCCACTTGATAAATGTGTAACCATTATTGAGTTTTGCTTTTCTCCAGCTGACAGATAAGTGTGAGACTTATAATAGCACAAGAGTCTTCAGGCTTGCAGTTTTGACATCATTGATCTTATTTCCAGTGGGTGTGATTGTATCATACTCAAAATTCTGTTACTTTTAAGAAAGCAACACCTGTTCCATATTGCATATGACCTTGTGATGTTTGACAAAACGAAAGATACTAAGGAGTCTCCACATTCCCATACTGTAAAAACAAAGGAAGAACTTCGCTTTTTTGGTGCATCATACAATATTCCTTTGTGATCAGATTCATTTTTTTTTTTCATTGGGAGTAACAGATCCAAGATTTTTCATGCTAATTTCTCTCGGCTGAGCCTTATGCCCATTAATGTAAATTAATTTCATACCCCACAGCATTACAGATGAAGGACATAGCAGAAACTTCCTAATTTTGCCTTACTTCCTAGCAGATTAGCTCTTTCAATTATTTTATTTTATTTATTATTTTATTTTATTTTATTTTTTAATTATTTTTTATTTATTTTATTTTATTTTATTTTATTTTATTTTATTTTATTTTATTTTATTTTATTTTATTTCTTGTGTCATCCTTTAGCCCATGGCAATGGAATTTGTCGGTTTCTTGTATTTCCTTTTGGAAAGCCAAAGTACTTACAAAGTCTCTCTAGTTCATCCGAATCATATCACTACATATTACCTGTAGCTATTTCCTGAGAAGTAGTATCTGAAAAATATCACAGTCTTTGATAAGAATCGCTATAAGTAGACAAGTTATTCTTCCTGTTCTTCCTTTCCTATTAAACTTCAGATTGCTCACTCTGTGTATTGGACGTGCCCTGTAGCCACCTGGGGACACCATCATTCAGGAAATAAGGCCAATTATTAACTGTGACTAAGGGCACTTTGGAGGATGAAAGGAAATATTACTGCCCTTCCCTTTGTGGGAAACAGTCTGTTCCCTTGGCTGTAAACCAATTACACATAGAACACATACGTTACATTTTCACCCTCCTTATCAGATTATTGACTAAATAGATGGTGGTAACATTCCTCTATCTCATTTATGAGTTGTGTCTCTCAGTACCCCAAAATATTTTGTTCAGGGGAGCAGTTGTGTGAACAAAACCCCCCACCCTGCTTTCATCTGTCAGCAGTGCTGAGGTTGAACTCTAATGGTGAGCATCAGTTAAGTAGTCCCAAAGAATACAAAATATTCACTCAGTCTGAAAGGAAAATTGATTCTTACTTCTAAAGTCTTGGTTTCTTCAAAGGTTTCTTTGCCTTGCTATGCTTATTTAATTTTTCAGTGCTGTTGCAGGTGTACAGGAGAAAAGGCCTCTGCTAACTGTAGTTTTAGCTTGGTATGCAACTACATCACTCAAATGGAAAAGGGAAAAAAAAAATCATGTAGCTTAGCATCTTTTTGTGTCAAAATAAGCTGAAGTCAGACTCTCAACATCAGACTTTTGTTGCACTTTTGGAAGCCCCATCATGACTTCTGCTGCAAAACATGGTGGTATAAGCAGCAAAAACCCCCACTATCACAGTAGGTGAAAAAAAATATATGAGAAAAATATTCTCATTAAAGAGAATATATTCTTGTTCAAATTTACTTTTCATTTTTGAGGTTTTAAGAAAATGCAACTAAATACTTGGACCCAAAGGTTTTTCCCAGATCAAACTAGGTTGCAAATAGGACAAGGTTTTAACCACTTTTCATCAGTGTTCTCTTCAAAATCTTTTTGTTTAGGCATCAACACGAGCAGCGCTGGTTTTGGATAGAAACAAATTGTACTGAAATGCTAAAAAGAATTTATTTGGATGATGGACATTTGTCCTTCCTCTGGCTTGAAGAGATTAATATTTTGCAGAGACAAAAAGAGAGGTGCTTCTCACTGTGAGCTCTCCCCAGCTTCTCATCTTGTACTCAGCAGAAGGAATGCTCTACTGTTTGTTATCTTGTTCTCAAGAGTCCTCCATTGTCCTGCAACATAGCACCAAAGCCTACACAGGTGTTCAGAGAAACACAAAAGTTCAGTTTGTGTGGGAATTCATCTTGGATGAACTTTTTCTGCCATCTGATAGCATATCCTGCAGCACTACAGCTGCCTTTGAAACTCTTCTAGGCACTTTAATAACCATTTCTTCAGGGACCTGAACCCAGAGCAGCCTTCAGATGAAGGTTTTTCATGATTCACATCCTCAAAGAATTCCCCAGGTCATTTTCTCCCTGTCTAGATGGAAAACCAATGAGTTGGAAATTATGTGAGCACACCTAATTTTCAAACATTTCAACCTTGTGCTTTTTATTGCTCCAGTAATAATTTGAAGAAATTCATCATCCTCTCTCAGATCAAGATTTCTGGGCACACTTCACAATTGAACAGCTGTAATCTTTCAAGCTAACCTTTGAAGTTATGTATTAAAGTTGATTACATTTTGTGTCGCATCAAGCAAATTACTTCACTGAAGATATGAAGCTCTTGAATCTTTTTTTTTTTTTCACAGCTTTCTTGGACCCAAAGCTGAAACTTTACAGGGGAAGGCGGGGTACAAGGCAGAATAATATGCTCGTTAAAGTGTCTGCTTCCTGTCACACAAATCTTTCCTAACAGCAGTTCTCTATTTCTCCCTGTTTGCCAAGAAAGTCAGGCTCCCTTGTGAAGTTCCACAACGCTTTAGATGGCCAACAGGCAAGCCTGAGTAGAGGCAATGTGGAATGCTTAAACTATTCAGGCACCAAAAAAAAAAAAAAAAAAAAAAAAAAAAACAACAAAAAAAGAAAAAAAGAACAGAAAAAGTAATTTGCTTTTCAGAAAACTACTTTTTCACTGAAAAGTTTTGTGATGTATCTCAATCAGCTGGCACTCTGGCTCAGGATGTTGTCTCATCAGGTATCAATTTGCATCTTTCCCCCATAATTGCACCAAACACCAAAAATAAAATGTCCAGAACCTGTAAGTATCAGCAAGGGTTGAAGAACTTCCCTTTTCTCAGAGAGGGAATGAAAGTGCCCAAACATAGGGGAAAAAATTGACATAGTAGGAAATAAAAGAATATGAGAACTTTGAGACATGGCTCCAAAGTCCATGTGAGCATCCAAGTTTTACAGTATTGAAGAATTGTGTGACGTAATAAATGTGCCATTCACTGAATAACCAAGTTATAGTTACTGCATGTTCTGAATCCTCATGCAAACACAAGCACTGATGTGTCCACCACAGTCACCAGCTTAATTTAATCCACCTGTTTCAATAATTAACAACATCAGAGTTTGAGATAGAACATGGCAGGTACTGCAGGTAAAGATTGAACAGCTACAGGCTTTGTGCAAAGAAATCACTGAGTGGCAGTTGTTTAAGGCACACAGTGGAGGATCTGGCACAGTTTTGGAAGCAAATTTTTCTTGTCTTTCAAGTTCCCACAGAAATAACTACTGAAATTTGTGCTGCCTAAGTTATAAGTCTAAGTTAATATCTTTAGGTATGTCCTTATCAAAGAGAAAACATCAATATGGTTAGAAGAAAATGACTTTCAACTGTCATTGAATAAATAAACAAAACCCCACAACATTTTAAGTTAAAAATAAAATATAGATGTGAAATAAAAAACAAATCTATAAATCTCACTTATATATCCAGTTCCCTTCACACAGCAGTGCACCAAAATACTCAGTTACTACTTTAAGTAAATTCATCTTGATGCACACCATGTTTTTACACCCATTTAACAAAATGGTTGGTTACTATTCATGGCTAGTCTCATATACCAAAAAACAAAAGAGTAAAAATTTTCTGGTTTTACTATTTTTTAGTATTTGTGGAGCTAGGTGGCCACTCATCAAATTGCTGTAAAAATAAAATTGTGTTATACTTAATGAGTCTGTAATGGATATGCTGAAATCCAGCATGAGCTTGCAGTTTATTTTCAGCCAAAAATATGAAAATTCCAAAAATATTAACATACAAAGTACCTCCTGAAATGCTTGGTATTAGTATATTAGGCAGTCAGTTTTTTCTTATTTAATTTTTTTTTTTTTCTTAATAAAGTCTTATTTTTCAATAGCTTAAACATGTCTTCTGGTTGGGGAACTACAAACAGTGAAAGAAGAAAGAGGTTTTAGGAGAGATAATCTTAATAAAGTAAATAACTCTTCACCAAGTTTGACTACTAGCCAGTATTAAATTATTTCAGTTGAGACAGTATAATAAATTAATGACCAAAATCTCATGATACTCTATTAGCAGCTTTTTGGTGTTTAGTATAATGCAACAGCATCATTACAAATCACATGATCTTAGATTTCAACATTTTTAATTTAGACAGGAAAACTTTAATCTTTTGTAAATATATTTAATACGTTTGCATTTATGGTCTAGTCTTAGCATGTTTTCAGCACTCAAAATGGTTTCATGGCAGTGTAAAGATAGAAAGAATATTTGATGAATATATCTTTACATACCATTGGGGTTTTTTCTTCAAGGAATCATCATAATTTAAAAGAAATTTCTTTTCTGATTCAGTGGGACATCATAAATTTTACTTGCTAGAACTGATACTTTACAATACAAACATACATATCTCCAAGAATTTGAGTAAGGAAATTCTGCTCAACCAGTATTTTGTATTGCTTTCAGGATTCTCTTTCTACCTAAATTCTTGTGGAAGAAGGCTACCAGAAAATATTGCTTTATTGAGTAGCTTATCCTTTCACAGTTAAGGACAATACTGGCTCTGTTCCCAGTGCATACATCTTTTTATATTTCACTGTAAGGTGAAAACTCAATTTAAAAAAGTTGTCTTCAACCTTTGATGCTGAATATTCTTGAGACAAAGAAATTTAGAACATTTATAAAAGCAAATTTATTCCCATAAGTGTTTACAGAGGGACAAGTGATCTCATTACTGAATTGCATTGTGCTGACACAGGGGCAAAGAGAAGGACAAACTCCAGACCTCCATGTCACCTGTGACAAAAAAACCCTGAAACAAACCCCTTTGTGACTGCTGATTATGAGTAGGCAACGACTATATTGTGTTTTCATAATTTTCTACATGTCTACAGTTTAGATCTATAGCTCATTTTTGATTCAACCTTCCCATGTTGTCCTTGCTGAGATGCAGGAGTACAAACCTTTGGGTTTCCCCTAACAGACATTTTCAGAAGTGGACAAGAGGCACTCAGAGAACAGAATTCGTGAGAAATGTTGCCAGAACCTGGGAGGGTGGAGGAGGTAGGAAAAGGGACTGAGCTTTGGAGGCTGTAAGGTATAAAGAGCAATAAAATTGTTAATTTTGTCACATTTAGCCATTGAAACCGAGGCTTGAATCAACTGGACAAAGAAAGCATAGACTAAACCTTCAGATGTTGTTGTCCTGGGATTGCCTGATGATTTCACGAAGTGCAATGTCCTGGATGTACATTAAAGACTGACTCTTTAAGGTACAGAAAATATTCTACTCTAATGAAAGGCAATGGGAGCTGTAGTTGCCTTTTGTAGACCAATCAGGTGTTTATTGCTTTAATAGCCACAGCAGACATTTTTATTCTTTTCTTCTAATTTAATGAATGAGCACTTAAACTCTTAAGTTCTTTCCTGAGCTTCAGGAAACCACCAAATACTTAACATTTTAGAAAAAATGCCAGGCCACTCATGTAAGAACCTTTAAAAGATGTAGAGTCTTAATATTAGGGCCCCACTTAGAGATGAATCTTACATAATATAATCAACCTGTGATTATAATATTAATAAATAAGATCTCAAAGACACACTTGTCTAATGTACAGTCACGAACATGAATAATTGGATTAAAACTGTAGCTAAAAACAAAAAAAAATCCTGCACTTAGAAAAATGAGTTTGTTACTTTATTGTTAAATTATAGACGTTCTGCAATATTTCAATCTGCAATACTTCAGTTTTATTTTTCAGAAAAGCCTGGATAAGACAAGTATAAATGGAAATAAACCACAACCAAAGACACTGAAAGAAGAATGTTGTGACTGAAAGTGCCATAAAACATCCGGTAATGGAAACCCTTTAATCAAGTTAAAGGCAGGTGTCAGGAAATGTTCTGGAGTAACTGACTCCTCCTTGGACACTCATCAGCCCTCAGCAGTCCTTGTAGTACCAATATATATTTATTATATATATAATATTTATTAAATTAAATGTATACATATATATTTATATTTATATATCGAATATATATATTTCTATATTTATGGCCAAAGTAAAGAGAGTTCTTAGCTGAAAGGCAGACTTATGAAGAGTGACAGAAAGATGTAACACAATCCTTACTGATCCAGGTTGATGAGGCAGACAAAAAAACCCAAGGAGGAATTTTAATACCACTGAAACAGCAAAATTACCCGATTCACGTGTTTGCAGGTTTTAAATGATAACTTCTTTCATATAAAAAGAAATTCCACCGAATAAAATTGTAGATGTAGTTTTCAAGCTGTGTAGAACAGTGGATTTTTAGTGATTTTTGAGGCTCGTGTAACAAACACTAAAGGTAGAAGTAAAAGAATTTTCATTGGAGAAATCCAACTTCCTCTATTAGTGCAGTAACTCAGCACACTCTACTAAACTCTTTAGACACAGTTCACAAAATTACATTAGAAGAGCAGGTTAAATAGGCTAGGAGTTTCATTTACATAATGTTTGACATTCAGAAAGCTCTTCCAATTAGCCGATCACTTAAGACTTCTTGCATTGTGAAATGGCCTCCTATAAAATTAGGACTCTTAGTTGTCAAGTATTTAGCAGAGTATAATTCAATTAAAAAGTAATGAAACCACATTATCATATTAAATGAAATATGACTTGCATTTTTGCCAATGTAGCAAATTTCTGTTCTTTAAAACTCGCTAGTGTGTGACTAATACATTTAATTATTTATTTAGTTAGTTGTTTTTAACTTAAGCAACATTTTAGTAATTTACATCTTCTAGCAAACATCATTTATGGTGGAAAGGAACCTGTTTTTCATTCTGCTGTCATAAGCTGCCTGAATGGCACCAGCTCAGGTGCCAGTGCATGAATAACCACTTCTTGGAATTCGGTGTTTTCACACTGGGAATGCGACCAGTTCCTACATGACTTCAGGCTCTATTTCTGCCTCTCTTTCCCTAAGTCTGAAATGCTTCCATTTGAGGATGTCCAGATAATTTGCCTGCACTAGCTAGATATCTATGACTCTCACAACCACCAATTCTCTGGGGAAAGAAAAAAAAAGGGAGTATATTAGTGTTCTTAAAGGACACTTGTTTTCAACAAAATAATAGAACATATCTCTGCAGATATTTTCATTAGAAATTCAAATTACCTCCTTTTTTCTATAGGACTTTACCACAAAAAAGCTATTACTGATGATCCTTTGTGTTTTAAATAGAATGTCACATGACCATGAAAAATACCCAAATAATTGCAAGAACAGAACATTCTGAAAGCCTCAGGTACTAAATTAACATTTTTTTTTCTCAGAAGATTTTAACAGAACAATATTTAGAAGATTGAAATAATTTCTTTTTCTGCTTTGTTGCACACAACCTTTTAAATTACATGCAGCACAGATATAGGTTTATGTATGAATTGCAAATGACCTTTTAAGAGTTTAAGCTGCAGTTTATCGGTGCTAAACTTGCCAAAACATCTTTGCAAAGTTTTTAATTCTGAACATGTTTCCTCCATTTTAACTATTTGTTATACTTCAAAATAACAGACCTACAAATCCGTGCATTTGAGAATCTTTCATCTGCTCGAGTAAAAAGCTTATTAGAACAAATGATGGGTTTGATTTAATTTCTTATTTTTTAATTTGAAAATAAACACTGTTAAAATACATGGCATAAGACAAGAAGCTTAGTTGGTAGCTTTATAGGGAGACATGTGTAGTCAAAAATGTTACAACCCTCTTCTCAGACTCATGCTATGGAAAAGTGGAAAAGAGCTGGAAGGAGTGGGGTGCAGGAGGTAACACCCTGAGTGTTTTCAGCTGCTAAGGTGGTGTGGCCTTTATGTCTCTCACTGAGGAGTTAAAAATCACACTAAGTACACAGCCTGATGCTATCAATTATTAGTTTGAAAATTACCTACATTTTTCAGTGCTGTTTATTGTTAAATAAGCAGTTCCCAACAAAAGCTATTCCTTCTCCATGTCAAAATTTAGGGTGGGCTCCACATAAACGACCCCATAGACCAATATTTTTGTGATGCCTGGAAAGGACTGGCACTTAGTGACAAGTTTCAGAATACTTTCACCTATCTAAAAATGAGATTCTCTTCAGAGTCAGTACAAGTTTATGACTATTAAAAAAAAAAGTTTATTTTTTTTTAATAAAGACAGGGCTCAAAGCAGCTGGTCCATTTGCTTTAGACTTTCCCTGGAATGGCAAACACTTAGAGCTTCCTTCCAACCTACTCCTCCAAATATTATGGGGATAAAGAAGGAAAAGCAACTGATTGCAGAGAAGTTCTGTAATCTTAACAATGAAACCCTCACTTAGTGGGTTAGAAAGTGTTCTAGAAGGGGTTTTTGCCGTGACCCAGAATAATGTCAGCACTGAATTAATGGCCAGAGGCTGTCACCCTCTGTCATGGGCATGGGATAATGTGGAGACACCTTACAAATCTGTGGTTAGAAACTCCATACCATATGATGCAGAAAACATACTGAGGGGGGGGGGGAAAGTAAAAAAGAAGAAGAGAAAGCTTTTTTCTTCTTCTGTTGCTGAAAATCATTGTTATCAGCAGTAGCAAGAAGCAATCAAGGACCTTGAACACACTGCGGATAATCTGCATATAATCTGCATACTGATGAGATTATTGTGCTTGAAAGTGATCCCACAGTGTAGGAGAAAGGGTGTTTTATCATTCCAAACAATCAGCAACAACTGCTCATGACTTAATGAACTTATTCCCCATCTCTGCTTGGTAAATGATATGACAGTCATGTCACATCTCTTCACTTTAGATTGTACAAAGCACCACCTTTTTGCCAGGAAGACATAAAACTAAAATATGTGTGGGATAAAAAATAAATCACTCATTTGATGAGTAGCCAAACAATTTACTGGGAGAGGCAAAAGAGAAATAGAGTTCAAATTTTTGTATCTGTAATCTATTCCATAATCACCTTTTTTTTTTTTCCTGCCAAATATAAAAATATTAGAATTCAAACCACCACCAGTGCAAATAAAACTGTGACCTGGAAGACAGAAAGAATGTTAAAGTGGTAATATTCTAGTTTTTCTGCCAACAAAGTATCATATTCTACTTAAATTGACTACACTAGAAGCCTGAATAATAACTAGCTCACTAAAACATGACTTTTCCTACTGCTTTTTATATTTCCAAAAGGCAAAATTAATGTCTTTATAATAATTTCATCTATTCAGCATATTTAGGGAAAGAGTGCATTCATCATCCGTTGCAGCATTTGTGGGAAATTACAAAGTCTTGTTCAAGATGACAAAAAGCCAGACAAGGTATTTCTGATTTTTGATTCCAGAAACAGCATCAAGGCCTGAGACACTGCATGGCCCATAAACATACGAGATAATGATTGCAATAAGTATGACCACATGTTGAATAATTAATGTTTGTAGATTTTATGAGGACTTCCCCCTCACCTCATTTTTCCTGATACAGAGTCAAAGTTATTTTCATTCCGTTGTGTAACAAAAGCAACACAAAAGAATAAAATCAAACCCCAACATAAACAAAACTCTCAAAGTTTTTATCATTTTTTGTTCTCATTCAAGAAAAGGATAATGAGAAAATTTCTCATCTAATGGTTTCCCTTTATTTAAATAATAATTTTCCATCTTACTTCTACTTAAAGAATTCTTAATTTGTTTCGGCACTGGATGAAAATTTTGTAGTTTTCATCAGGAACTCTACAGAACATTTGTTTTCATTTACCTTACACTCTAAATCAACATTTCCACTTTAAATTCTTTGTTCTCATTTGAATTTCTTAAGTCAGACTCTCCTGTCTTGTAACGCTTGGCATGTTTCCCCTCTGTTTCTAATCACCTGTCTCTATCGTTTTTCCTTTATTAGCATTACATATGGAATTCAGTTTTAGTATACACAGAATTTACTTGATTTGAGAACCACAAAAAAAAAAAATCTGTATAGAGTGAGGGAATAGAACTGATTTAAAGCCATAGAAATTATAGAGAACTAAGTTTTTTTTAGTGAATTCTCATGTTTTTTCAAGTCAGATGAATTTTTGAGCATATTTTAAGAATAACTCCCAGAGTACCACTTATCAGAAAGAAAAATGTTTTTTTATCACTAATTACATGTGTCCACCATACCTGCTCATCAAATGTGTGTTTGGTTAATGATAAAGATATTAACATTAAAAATATTAAGGCTTTGGGGGGTTTCTTGGATGTGTTTCTGTGAGATCTCTTAATAACACATCCCTCTATCACCGGGTCTGAGAAGGTCCCTGATTACTTATGTGCACAGCACACCTAACAGATCTTGCAGTTTAAACGATTATAATTGCCTTTTTTTCACTAACACAGTGAAAAATTAAAATATGATGAGAAAAGCAGGGGAAAAGATTATATAGTACATTAGGCAATACTTGGGAGAGCCAAGGACATCATTTCAGATGGAGCAATGGCCTGGAATTATCCTTTATGAGGGACTAAAGACAAGGACTTTATTTCTTTATGTTAGTTTGGTTTACATAAAGAGTTTATGTAAGACTCATTATACCAAGGATTTGAAAATTAAATTTTAATTGAAATCTAGTAACATAATTACCAATGTGAAAAAAAAAAAAAGGTCATATACATGTAGAAATAAAACTACTCTCACTCTTCAAAGTGCAGATTAAAATAAATGTTGTCCTCAAAATTGGTAATGGAGACCATTCTTTTGAGGACAAATTTGCTTTTAGTGCTGGTTCTTGATTTTCAACACAGCAGTTTATTGTAACATTTGTAATGAATTCTAAACAGCAAATGTGTCTCCAAAAAGAGGGAAAGTAGAGAACAAGAAATAGAACCTGGCTGTGAGAAAATCTTAATTGTCATTGCACTAATGCATCATATGTGCATTATTGAGAGAGATGAAGATTGCTCTTGGGATATATATTGCTCATTTTATTGAAATGCTGTGAGCATTGACTATTTCTGGCAGGTTTCTTTCAAGAACAAGCCAGACCTGTAAAAACTTTAGAAATCAGATGAAACTCTGTTTACAAAAATACTATTAGGATAATAACACTTTTCAATTTTGCACACCAATTATGTTCAAGTTTCATAGAATACTTTGTAAATTCTGCAAGACTTACAACAGCCCCATTGGAAACATTTTTTTTTTTTAACCTCAAATTAAATTATAAAGAAACTATAGCATAAATAGCTTGCATAAAATAACGTCTAAATTTTTGCACCTCAAGAACAAAGCCAAAAATCAGAACATGTTTAAAAACATTGTATTAGTTCATTTGCACAAGATTGCAAAGAAATTATATGCAAAATTAAAACCAATGGTCACATGACTTGTTTGTTGCTCATCAGTTTTTATTTCATCCTTAGCAATACATAATGACATTTCTGTTCACATCTGGTATTACAGCCTTGTGGCTTTGCCATTGTGAACACTATTTGAGGGCACTTTGTGGCCCTTTACTCCTCCAAGCCTTTTTCCCATTTACCCACAAAACAATCTTTACACTTTCCTACGAAAAGTTATCTTCCTGCCAAAGCACCACAAAATGATTTGTCTTTAAGGTGGGTTTTCTCTTGAAATATAAAGACTATGACCTGTGTACTGTATTTGTTTTTGGCAGAGCTTCTTGTCTGAAATGTAAAATTGAAAAAGTTGTAATAACTGATATAATTCTGTTTGATCTTCTGTCTCACAGCTCTTATGCCAATTACCGGAATATGTTTTTATTGTTTCTCTTCTTGGGTTGTCTGTAAAATAAACCAGCCTTATCTTCACAATCTCTCTTCAGAAAAGAGTTTTGTGTATTAAGTCATTCTGATCATCTTCTCTTTACACTATGGCTTACACTATTCTGTTGAATCTTTCAGACTTGGAATATACAGAATTATATTCCATATAGAGAAAAGTCACTGATTTATATTATGACGACTTATTTTCTTCTCTTTTCCCCATTGTGTTCCTTGCAAGTCATTACATTTTATTTATTTGTTTTTACTATTGCTGTACATTACTCAGAGAATGGTGCCAAACCTAGAACATTAGATAGTTTCTCTCACAACACCAGTTCACCTTAGTATTCCTTCTTGATATTCCTGCAATGTATATTTCAGATTTTGCGTGGGTTTTGGTCGTTATTTTGGTGGTTTTGTTCTTCTCCATGTCCAAAATAATATGGAGTAAAGAATATAATTCTATAAATTCGTTTGCTAAAAGCAGTGCTTTTCAATTAGTTATATGGAAACAAATAACAAAACCGTCTTCATTTTTATGATTTTCTTCTCTATTCTTATTTTAATGGGTGCATTTTACATTTTGGTTTTAGTCCCATTGTGCTTAGGGGCCTAATAATTACAAAATGTACTTGTCCAACAATTGTATTTTGAAAATAATGTATTCTAGAAGCTTATCTTCCATTTCTATGCCTGGAAGAAAAACCATTACAGAGCAATTAAAAAGGAAAAGATGCATAGCTTTCCTACCACTTGTCAATGAAATTTCAGTATTAATTAGTGACTAATGGCATGGTCTTAAAAAATAAAAAATAATTGATCTTTAGCTCATGTCCTATAGCATGGAAGTCCATCTGCACCTTGCATTAGGTACTTCACTACCAAGACATTTAAATGATTGCTCTGTTATGGAACAATCACATGAGATTGTCCCCCCTACTTCAGCATGCAAGGTAAGAGGACAAGGCAGAGAAAATTCCTCCCTGCTCTACAATGGATTCTGCAAATGGAGTCAGCTGCCTGGAGCTCACTTAAGGAAAAATCCCATTAAAGGGTAATGGTTTTGTGAAGAATCTCTTTTATGAAGGCTGAGCTCATATGGATTACAAAGAGGAAGAAAAATAAAGTCCTTGTTTCTAGAGTGGCACATTTCCAAATGGTAACTTCCTTCATAAAGAAACACACAGCAGCTGTGCAAATCCTGGTGTGTTCAGGGCCTTGGCTGGTTGGTTTTATGTTGCTGTTGGGTTTTTGGTTTAGTTTAGTTTTTTTTATTGTTGTTGGGGTTTTTTTGTTAGGTGTTCTTTTTCTTTTTTTGCCTTTCCCCTCCTCCCTTTTGCTAAATCTCTCTTCTAAGTGTCTCTTCCTGGAGCTGAGAACTTTCTCCTTCTCACACCTCTTTCTTGCCACCCTCCTGTGTCTGACAAGTCCCTTCATATCTGTTTAACTGCAAAACCAAATTATACCACAGAGCAGCTCACAGACAAAGTCACTGAAGGACCTTGATGCCTTTCTTGCCCCTGCCACCCCCCTGGCAGCAGCTCAGTGCACACTAAATAAAAGAGCTTACATCTCCCTCCTCACTGCAGAGGTGCCTAACATTTGCTGTCACTGTCACCATCCAGTCTTACAGCAGAAAAAGTGCCAAAACCACTGAGGATTTTGGCAAACCAAAGTATCGTTTTGCGTTTTTGCACTGTGTTCATCACAGTGACAGCTGCTCAGGCAGATTTCTGAGCCTTTTGTGCCACTAGTGCTCAGAGTATTTCTGTCCTTGGCAATCTTTTCAAGAGGAGGGTATACCAGCTGTTACTCCTGGACACCAGAGCAGCAACAGCCTTCTTTCCTCACCACCTCTAAATAAATGACTGAGTCAGGCAACTAAATCTAGGCTTAGGAATGAATTCCATGTGTAAATCAGTCTGATAAAATGGTATTAATTCAACTGAACTCTAGCTGAAAACAGCAACAGAATAAAAAAAGGATGAAAATTGTTGTAATCAGCAGTTTGGGATTTGAGGTTTCTCAAAATACCCTTAACAGGTAGCCTATATGGGTTTTTTTTCTACTTCTCCACTTTATATGCTTTATATATTCTATAAATACTTGATTTATGCAAGATCATCCAAAAAAGTTCATTGCATATTCCAAACTTAATGATTCAAAAATTCTGAAAAGATCTGTGACCTTTCTGTTTTATGTGTCAATAGAGTATATTTTCTCCCCCTCTCTGTCAGTTCTCACGTTACACCTGTGCATGTCATCACTTTCACAACAAATACACTGTAAAAGACAATTCACAAAGTTAGTAACAACACAGGCCTAAATGGAGGCAAAAGAGTTAATTTTCCACATAGAAATGATAGAGAAAATTAAATGGACATAGCCAGAAATTTCATGTTTTAATTCCTCCTGGAAGGTCCCTGGCTGATGCCTGGGAGGATAAGGAGCCCAAATTAGTTTGTTTCATCAGTGACGTCTGCCCAGCGTGGGGCTGCTGTAAGTCACCCTCTTAGGAATATGGTCTTCTCCTTCAGGTGCAGTTTAACATTTGGGCTCTTAATCCAATCGCTCAGATGTTTCAGACAGGAATTCTCCTTTGTGATATGTTTGCATGGCATTTTGCTCAATGAGAACCTACTTGGCTGCTAATTAGATTTTACAGTGTCTCCTCTAAATATACTTTAATATTTTGCTTTATTAAGTATTTGTTATTGCCCAAATGTCTTTCATATAAGACCCTGTAAAGTCAATAGCCATACTGATTCCAGTTTCTGCACACAGGTGACATGAATTCTGCTAGGATGCTAAACAAACTGGGAGAATGACAGGCAAAATTAGTAAGAGGGCATTTTGTTTGGGTAAGTTAGTTGCTGACAGTAATTTTAAAAGCAGGAAGAGAAAGTCCTGGAATCAGTAGCACCCTACATATACACCAGTTGTTACAGGGCTGTCTTCAAAGAGCCCAAGGGACAGTTTCTTAATTTTAGATGTATCTGTTATTCCTGTAACACAGACACAGACACAGACACAGACACAGACACAGACACAGACACAGACACAGACACAGACACAAAAAAAAAAAAAAAAAAAAAAAAAAATCAAAATCTCCTTACACACACAAACTATGCTGCAGGCCTGCTTCAGGTTGCAGTTCTGCAGTTCCTCTGGAACTACAAACTGGCTCTGAAAATAGAGCATGTCAGAAGGCTGAGCTGCTACAACCCCGTTGTGCATGAATAAACACTTCTCCACTTTACCCACCTCCCTTTTTCACATCACTGTAATATTCAGATCCTGATCCTATCTCCTGGCATTATTCCATTTATAGGTTGCAGTGTTAATGTTTTGAGTATTCAAATTGCCACTACTTGCTACATCTGATTTTTTTACTGTACTATGTGTTTCCAGAAAAAGCTCATTCAGACAAAAATTTGGGGTTGCAGCAGGTGATCTGACATCCTTGTGTTGCTTGTAATAGAAAAGGGAGTGTATTTATCACCACACACTGAAGCCACACATTCACCACATTTCTGCAGTGCTATCTGCCTGTGTGAGCATCCTGTTATATCTTTGGGTGTCTTAGAATTCATCTCTGCTTTCTGTAAAGAGCTAAATCATCTCTAAATGCTACCTCTTATCTGCCCCAAATACACATTCAGACACTCTGGGATTAAGGAGGCTACAAAAATGAACAGATTTTTCTCATTATTGGAGACTAGGAATGGCTTTATATCATTTCCAAGACAGATGCAGGGAGACATAAAACTACCAAATTTTGAGTTTAATCTACAGAAATAAATTCTGGCTTAAACTGTGTACACCATGTCTGCTTTAGCAAGTGTATCATGCTACTATTGTGAGAGAACAGACATAAAAAAATGTAATTTTAGAAAGAGACAACATCTGCTTTTGTCCATTTTAAATAGCTACTTCTGGCATTGTTTTGAAATATATATTTCCATGTTTCAATTTAATTTCTTTACAAGACCTTATCTTAAAATATAAATGTCTACCAAACCTAATGTGTAAGCACGGAACATAAATTCAAGACACAACTTCCAATTTATCTGCTGTGTATCCTACCAGACAAATGGCCTCTTCTCTTGGGTACCATTGTGCAGGTGTTAACAATATTTTTACTAAGTTTCAGCCTTTCATTATGTCTATCTGTCTCTCGGTATGCAAGGCAACACCAGTATGAAGTTAAACCATAACAAATGCCAAGTGGGTAACATTCTTTGTCATTGCAGCCAGGAGCAGGAGACTGAATTTGAGAGAAATCAACAAACCTTGCAGGTGATGCCCTTTCCCAGCTGAGAGGATGATGCAGTGAGCATTCCACCCACCCAGACACATGTCAATGGAAGGATGAAGAATGATAAGCAGCAGTTGCATTGATGGGACCAAGTGGTTTGTATGTAGCAGTTCTGTGTAAGACATATGTTTGGGGAGAGATGGTTTCATAGGCACCTGAAGGGTACTGAGGAGTTTGTGCTTTTGTACAGGCAGTGCAGTTCATCTACAGAATATGGCAAACACTTTGATGTACTTAATGATGTTCTTTCTTTGTCACTGTGTTATATGGCAGTTTTGAGCTTTCAGTGAATTCACAAAGTTTGGGGAAGAACGGGGACAGGATTGCCACAGCCCTTGTAGATGTTCTCTTGGTTGTTAGGTCTTAGCTTAGAGAGAACTACAGATTTAGACCTAATAGAGAGAGGTTTGGCTCACCACAACTTGAGGGTGACCATAAAAGTGAAAAGACACACCTGCCAGGATGCATATCCTTGTCTATGACAAAATAGGATGCAAGGCTGATTCCTAAAAGTGAGCTGAGGACTTTGTAAGGTGAATTTTATACTCCACAAAGAGCTTACCAAATGCCAGAGCCATAGCACAGTAAGAGTAAGAACAGCTGGATTTATTTATTAGTAGGTTTAGCACTTTCTGTCTTCTCAATTAAAGCCTCGTCTGAGCTTGATTTACATTCTCTGTTTATCTGCATCAGGACTCCCAGTCTGACTGAAGTAGAGAGGCAGGAATTTGCAGACTCCTGCAGTTACTGTAATGACCCAGATTTTGACACAACACAGTGAGGTTCGTTTTAGAAATGCAAAGTTAATCTGAAGATAAACAGGGAACATGAAAAAGGCAGCCTAAACAAAAGTACTTGCCCCAGAAAAATGAAGAAAGAATCAAAGAATAGGGAGAAAAAAATAATAGATTCTTCAGAGATACAATAATATATACGTAAACTAGAATATCTATATTCCTTACTTTTGTGGGCAAACCTGTGTCAGTATTTTCACAAATTTGAAATCATATAGTATTTATACATCTTTTATGCATGTTTTTCAGCCTTTGTGGGAGCAGTTCACTTGTAAAGAAGCAATTTGTTTGTTTTTTCTCCAGAGCAAACACATCAGGTCCAGAGAATATTGCCTGACAAAAGAATGCTTAGAACTCTCTGATACAAGGAGAATTCACATTAGAAAGAATAGCAGCTGGAATTTAAAAGATTTCACAGAAAGGACATATTTCATAGCAAAAAAATATTAGGTGGGTAATATGTCAAGACACAGAATTAGCTAATAAAAATTACACTCTTTCAATGTATATGCAAAGAATGCCCATAATTTCCATTATTAAAAGCTATGACTAACCATATTTAGAAGCAATGATGTCATTTTAAAATGTCTTTGTTTTATTTCTGAGTAAAAGTGCTAGGAACCCGTCAAACACAGAGGTCCTGTAAATACTAAAATAGCTCCACAGGTGCTTTGCTGCTTTGCAATTGTGAGTTCTGTGAGGCCAAGGGCTGTAAACTTGGTTTTCAACCAACCCCACTGAATTAAAACCCTCTAGATATTATAATCCATTGTAGCAGATGATAGAATTGCATTTTAGAAAACACATTGGCCATATTTAGATACTTTATTAGCAAGAAATCTAAACATAATCATCCACAAAATCCCTGCATCCAATGTCTTGTGCCTGACCATGAACCTTCTCTTGACTACAATATTATTCAACTTGATTAATTAAGTGCTGAGCTGCACTTTTGGAAACAAAACAAAGCAAACAAACAAACAAAAACAACAAAACCCCCACTTTGCTTAGTTCCTTTCATCTGTTGAAATCCCCTTTTAGACCATCAAACATCTCTAAAGATCCTATACTTACTGGTGTGGCTGAAACACTGGGTATAGGATAATTTAATGTAGTGATCCTGTAGCTCTTTAAAATATTTGAGTCATAAACTGCATATGTGTGATATGTATGCAAAAAAATCAGTAGAATGTCCTCTATATCTTTTTTCTTTCTTCTACAATTGGGATCCCTATAAAATATGATATTTAACTGTAGTGTTTTTATGAAACATAAAATTTATAAATAATTCCATCAATGTCAATCCATTAAAATTCAGAGACTAACCCTGAAAGGTTACATTTTTTCCTTCCTTCTTTTTTTTGTGTTTGTTGGGCTTTTTTGTGGTTTTTTTTTTTTATTTCTTCACCTCACCCCCCCTTGCAATCATAGTAAACAGATTCAAGATGACTGAAAAAACTGCAAGACTTATAGAAGTCCTAGCTGCTAAGCTCTCAGTTCATGAAAAAGAAAATAAAAAGTTTTCAAGGAACAATTAAGCTCAAGGGGAGAAGGTTTAATTAGTTGGTGCAATTCCTGTGATGCTAAAAAAGAAAAATAAGGAACCAAACAAGCACAGCAATCCTTTTGGCACACAACAATTCAGTATTTCTCTATTTGGCACAAAGCAGTATTTTGCTGTTTATTTCTCCTCTTTTGCCTCTCTGCAGTGTTTGGGATAAACTGGACGATTTTTGAGTCTTATCTGTGCAACAGCAGAGGTGTTCTGTGGTGTTCCAAGTTTGCCCTAAGCTGTGAGAAACTCCTTATGGGTGTCTCATTTTTCTGGGCAGAGGGAACTTCTTGCCAAACTTAGGCACTTCCCATTGGTACTTTTCTCACTGATCTTTGTAGTTTGTGCAGAAAACCACAGACCTTTCCAGATTGTTAAAGCTTTGTAGAGTCCTAATGTTGCAGAGCCAGAAGGTCCTCCCTGAGCCTCCTTTTCTCCAGGCTGAGCCCCCACTGCTTCCTCAGCCTCTCCAGCCCCTTCCCAGCTTCGTTCCCTGCCCCGGACATTCCAGTTTTTCCAGGAGAATTTAGAGGGAAAGGTTGATAAAGGCTTTACTGAAGTCCATGGCCCTACCACAAACATTAGTTAATATTCAAAAGTACAGAAAAGAAATCATAATTTTTATCTGTATAAAGGTACTGAAATTAATTTCCCCACTCCTAAATATTTTCTAATTTTTGATATGTTGAGCCTCAAGTCTCAGAAGAGAAAAAGCTCTACCCTGCCTGTTTTAGGTAGTGGATGCCATTTGATATAATTTCCCTGTGAGTCAGGTTCCTGTCTGCAGACAACACAAGTAATGACCCTATAGTTAATAACTGACTATTTCAGAAAGAAATTGTTACATAACAAATATTAGAGGGGGGGGTGGGGTGGGGTGGGGCGGGTATGTCTTGGGTTGAGCTGGCAAAACGCCAACTGCCCGAAGACAGAGTGAAAAGGGTGCCTTCCCCCCCCAACCAGCC
>JAWWEV010000095.1:9805599-9838176 GCA_035583235.1 Hafferia zeledoni
CCCATAGTTTATGCTACAGTCAATTACCTAAAAGAGAGATTTTAATTACAGAACCTTGTGGTTTTAAATTTAACTCCCTCTGTGTGCTGCTGACGTTACTTCAATATGCTGGGAATTAAATCCTGCCTCTGTTAAAATCAATTGCAAAACTCCAATAGTTTGTAGTTGTTGCAAAATTTCAGCCAATGTGATTTCAAACAACGTTAACCCCCCAGCATATTTCTTTTTTTCCAATTTGTGTGTTACCAAAGTGGTATGTGCAGGCTAAATAAAAATAGCAGGGAAGACAGAGCAGATCCTGTGGTAGTAAGTACCTGGGAAGAATGGCAGCCAGAAGGTGACAGAAAGCAAGAAAAGAGTGTTGAATATCTTGGGGTGCAATGGCATGAGTAATATTTGTATAACTCTGACCTGACTCCAGACATGTACAAATGATTAGTATTAGGAAGACAGTACAAAGATGTATAGAATTACACGGATTTTATGTCTATACACTTTTAAAATCTCCATTTCCCTCTCAGAAACTGCTATTTTAGTTGTACTGTGCTCTGTCTCTGTTACTGTGCTCTGTCTCTGTTACTGAGCTCCATCTCAGAGATCCAATCCTTTAAAAATGGGGTTTGGGTGATATTTGAATGATGATCACCATCTCCCTTATTGCTGTGGGATGACCTAGAGAAATATTTTTCAACTGATGGAGAAACATCTTTATGTTCAGCTAGTAAACCAGATTCCAAAGCTGAAATTCCATTTCTTTGTAGACCACAAAAATATGGGGACAAATAAGGCAAATTGGCAAATGGACTATATATGCCAAATAAGTTTTTTTTAAAGTGTTTCCAAGACTGTATTCCTGGTTTCTTGTGCATCATTTTACACAGAAAATACTTCCATAAAAATAGTTGCTGATATTTTATTTTAGCCAGGGGAAGGTGGAGAATTTTTACCTGACCAGGAATGTACTATAGGTACACTTTAAAACCTTTTGGAACTGTCAAGATTTTTAGACCTGTGACTAGATAACACAAGTAAATTTGATCAATAAATATATTCCTGAAGAAATTACGACCAGGTTTTCTTTGAAAATTATTCAAAAAGTCTTTAAACCACTTCAAATAGAAAACACAATTCCCAATTCAGCACAAAGAAGTAGGGACAGTATTCCTATCTGTAGTAATTTCAAAATATTTTTACTCAAAGCTATGAAATCAATGGATTGTAAAAAATATCCTGGGTTTTTGTTGTTGGGGTTTTTTTGTTTGTTTTTTAAATTACTTGTTATTTTTCTGCTTAGCTGTTAGTTTTCATTTGCTTGTTACTTTTGCTTTGGTTTTGTTTGTTGTGGTCCTTTTTAGGGATTCAGAGCCTGGTCCTTTCAATCTAAGATCTTTGCAGAAAAAAGTTAACTAATAGTGTAGCTAAGAAATGAAATTAACTTTTCTTTTTATCTAATTTTACCACAAATTTCAGACACCTTCACCCTTCTGCAGTTTGAATTTTTCTGCTTTATATAGAAGTCCCTGAAACTTTCTGATTTCTTTCTGATTTCTTTTGTATACAGCAGATTCACCAGCTGTTTAAGGACTTTTGAAGACTGTAGAGGAAATTTGAGGACCCTTGAGGAGATCAAACTGTTAAGATGACCAAGACATGTAGTGGTAGTGTAAGTATTTTCAGATGTTATTTTGATTCTCTAATACAGCACTGTTATTAGATCACCCCCTACTAGCGAATCCAGGCAGAAATCTCCACACAACAAATTCATCTGTGAAGTTTCTCCCTTGAAACTGATGAAATAGGGATTCACAACTTGTTCCAGTATTCTAATATGAACTTGTATCATTGAAATAGAACCTTGAAATCATTTAATGTTTAAAAAAAAAGAAAAAAAAAAAGAAAAAGAAAAAAGAAAGCAGAAGCATAATCAGTTATTTCCATCATCTGCACCTGCATGTATTTTGTTTTATCCTTTATTCTGAGCAGAAAATATCAGGAAAAGTCAGGAATAATCTGAAATTCATGTCTGCAATTTAAAGAGGTACTACTATTAAGGAGTTGGAAATGTATCTTATTTGCTTCATTTCCTTTCAATGGATGAAGATATTTAGACCAAGCACTACTTTACTCATGGTTTATCAAAAACAAATAAAAGAAATAGAATGCATGAGGAGAAAGAAATTAAGTAGAAAAATATTTAACTAATTACAAATGTATGCCATCACCTCTAAGAAAATATTCCCAGCTTCAATATCTTTAACTGCAGCATCACTGTGGTTTTACTAGAAGTCCATGCCATTGCAGAATTGGTGAGGCTTTCTTATGTAGGAAAATATTTCAAAGGATGCAGTCGGGTGATGAAAACACAGATTTTCCATTGGTAATTACTCACTCTTATTATGGACATTGAATCAGGATGTCAGTCTTCCACATAATAGTCAAGATATATGACAGTCTCTAGGAGATCTATATGAAGCATGAAAGTCACAGCATTAATATATAGAAATGGATTTATATGATTGTGTGAAAGACATGCTCCAAAATCTGAAATAATATAAGCTACAAAGAATTGAAAAGAATATGTAAAAATACAAGGAAAGGTGTAATGTTTCAAAAATCCTGATGGATAGATATCAATTCTTTGCATCTTATTGATTTCAATTACAAATAACTACTCCCTATCCTTTACTAAATGGTGACTTTCATTATTGTTACTCTTTTGAATAAGAGCAGAAGGTTCCCTGTTATTAATTCACTCAGCAACAGAGGTGTGTGTATACCATTTTTCTTAACATCAAGAGCAATTAATAATCAGACCATAACATTACCTGCATAATTTAGGCATAACATTTCAAAATTTAATCATGCTTAGCCGCAAATGTAAAACTTTGGCCTCAACAGACTCAAAATACTTAAGAATGGAAGCTCATGAAGCAAAATCAACACTTCACAACTTTCATTATGATATTTGGGTGTTCCAAAGTGCTATGACTTTATTTTTGTCATTCAAGTTTTTTGTGGCAGGTTAGGAATTGATATAGGAGTTAATTGAAACCATTGAAAATCCAGTAATGAGACTGTCACACATTTGACTCTACTTTTTTTTCTCTGCCTGCACAGGCAACAACAGTGCAAGTGCAACATGTGGCCAACCTTTCCTTGCTATTTCATTTCATAGTGCTGAGCCTTCCTCACTGAACTTGGACCCAAGTGCTTGGACACCAGCTAGAAGGTGCCAAATCTTCCCATTTTTCTGTGGCATGCAAAAGAAATGAGATTTTTTTTTTTTTTTAAATGAAGCTTTTGTTAGCAGCAGTGATAGAAAGAGTGCATCTCCCTGGTATTTTCTTACTTTCATACTGGGATATCAAAGCAGTTATTTTTATGAAGGGAAGAATCATAGAATCATAGAATGGTTTGTGTCAGAAGGGACCTGAAGGATCATGTCATCCCACTCCCTGTCATGGACAGGGACACATTCCACCAGCCCAGGTTGCTCTAAGCCCTGTCCAACCTGGCCTTGGACACTTCCAGGGATGGGGCAGCCACAGCTTCTCTGGGCACCTGTGCCAGAGCCTGCCCACCCTCATAGGGAGGAATTACTTCTTAGTATCTTATCTATCCCTACTCTCTGTCAATGTGAAGCCATTCCTCCTTGTACTGTCACTCCATCCCTTGTAAATGGTCTCTCTCCATCTTTCTTGTAGCCCCTTCAGGTCCTGGAAGCTCACCCCAAAGCTTCTCTTCTCCAAGCTGGACAATCCCAGCTGACCCAGCCTTTCCTCCCAGCAGAGCTGCTCCATCCTCTGACCATCCTGGGGCCTCCTCTGGACTCCCCAGCAGCTCCATGTCCTTGTTGTGCTGGCCCCAGGGCTGGAGCAGCTCTGGAGATGGGGTCTCACCTTGGGGGGCAGAGGGGCAGAATCCCCCTGTCCTGCCCATGCTGTGAGACCAGCCCAGGGCACAGGGGGTTCTGGGCTGGGCCATGTCCAGCCTCTCCCACCAGCACCCCCAGGTTTTCTCCCAGGTCTGCTGCTCAAAGGATTTCCTCTTCTCCACTGTGGTCTGGACTAAGTTGGACTTGGTGATCTTAGAGGTCTTTTCCATTCTTAAGGATACCATGATTCTAATATTTCTGTCCTTGCATCATACTACTTGACTATGCTGGCAAAATTTTCTGCTGCTCTACTGCATCAATGCCCTTTCTAGGTCATTCCTCAGTCTGTGCAGAAGGTAAATCCTGTGTCTGTTATAAAGACTAAAGAAGTGGGTGGCTGTTCTGCAAGATTTTCACTTTATCTGAGTTGTGTTTCACACTTCAAGTATCTCCTCTTCCCAGATTTGTGCAAAAATGCTGAGTTCTAGTTTGTGGTGTGGTTTTATGATGTTTGGTACATGTGAATTTACAACGCAGCCGCTGCTGCAGAGTAACCATGTGCAAGTTGTAAATCCCTTGTTGTAAATGCAAAATAACTAGCTCACTTTTTACTGGTGATTGATATAATTTCTATTTCTCTTGTGTAGAGCACAAATGTGGAGAGTTGCCAAGAAATAACTGGAATTTAGTAAGCCTATGCACTGGTTTATATTGCAATGGGTATTTCAATGCAACTGTGTCTTGAGTCTCACACTGGGATAGAGGTACCTCCTTCTCTCCATTATTTCCAAGTGAAAAATGCTTCAGAGTGAAGGATTTTAAGTTCAGTTTGGAGAACTCACTGCAACACAGTCAATTACGAGAATTTAATTTGAACCTAATGACCTCCTAGTCCAGATCAAGGGTATTGTTGTCCATCTCATTGCAAAAACAGGTTAACATGAGAACCTTGCTCAGGCTTTTGGTTATTGCTTCCCCCTCACACTCACACTCTATTTCTTAGAAATCTGTTGGCCAGGTGTAACTTCTGTCAGAGTTTGGAATTGCAAGACAGGCTTTGGAAAGTGAAGAGCAGATATTGTGGTGTATTTCCAAAAGGGGTTGCACTGCACATTCCTTCAAGCTCCTGCTGCTGATCATGAGTCTTTCCCTGAGAGTCACTGACCAGCTTCCATTTCAGAAATATAGAAATTGTCTTCCACTTGATTGCAAATGGAAGTACCTTTTATGCAAAATGAATAGCTGGTTATATACCCTTCTTGTATTTTCTTTCTCTTTTTTTTTTTTTGCCTCCTTTTTTTTTTTTTTTTCTGATTACAATCCAATTAGAGATTGGATTTTTCCTTCAGTTCCCATCTACCTATTCTCAATTTGGATTTTTATTACTAAGAAACGGGAAGGTTTGATTTAGAATTTACAGTGTGAAAAGCTGATTGATGCCATAAGCATGTTCAGCATTGCTTCTCTTTCATGAAATACAGCAAAAGAGAATTTCTAGTTTCTTTGCAATTTGTTATTTCCAGCTGGACACCACAACTGGGTCAGCAGGGAAATTCACCAGTACAATTCTGACATAGTAACATCACTTCAATAGGCGCACTCTGGGATTAGTTCAATTTTTTTTTTTTCTGTTTATTATTTATAATTTCATCTCCATCGACTTGCAATGACATTGTTTTATCTTGCCATTGTAACAAAATCTGCATATATTTGCATAAAATAATCAGACACTGGTTGCGAATCTCAGGCAGCAATTGTGCATGCTCTGAAGTCCTATCTCAGATCAAAATGTGTACAAAATTTACTTCAAGTGTAATTTACAATCTCTGGACCTTTAGCTGATGTCTCCTGGGATCAAAAACTTCAGAAGCTGAACTGAAATTTTTAAAATGTGTGTCTTCTGACATCTGTGCAATCTTACAGAAGTTATTAACTGTTATCAGTTATAATCCCTACTTGTCCCTGCAGAGTAATTAAACCATATATGGCTGTGAATCTATTTATTCCAACTGATAACTGAAATAAGGGCTGTGTGCATATCTGAACCCAAATTTTCTTCATCACTTTGGCTGTTTCTGGAATTTTTGCCAGGAACATAAAGAGCTCACGTTTCTTTATCTCCTGGTTAGAATTTTCTCTGCCTGCCCCAATAATGTTTGCTGAGCCTTTATGGAGGCATCTTTTTCTAGGACAGCAGATACTGAGTCTTCAGGGAAATAAAGAAACAAAATCCCCCAAACAAAACAAACAAAACCTCCAATCCAAAAAAATCCCCAAACAAACAAACAACAAAACAAAGAAACCAGTGGCACCAACACAAAAAAGGTTTTGTTGTGGAGTATTAATCCTATACCCAGGTCAAGCCATGACCATCTTGAATTGAAATAAAAATTACTCTGTATAGTTCTAAGAGTTGGACCTATTCAATCATTGTGGTATATTCCACAATTTTATATTTACAGTGCTGTAATAAAAATCAGATCTGATAAGCTAAACGACAGGTGGCACAAAGTTTAGAGCTTTGTCACCATCACATTAAACTGCTACTTCAATTGAGGTGAGCAGATATTTTGGTTCCTTACTAACTTGAATTGTTGTGGTTTGAGAAGTAGAAAATTAACCATTAATATCATCACAAAAACCAAAATATCAAGGCTGATCTCTATACCTTGGACCTTCAGATTGTCAGTGTTACAGTAGAGTATGTTTTTTAGAAGACTGTCAAGACTAACACTTTAAGTTCACATCTCTTAATATGGTCAAAACATACAAAATATTTCTGTTTTGTTTTGGGCACTTTTTCTAGGACGATACAGATTTCTGTCTGTTTCTCACTGCTTCTTATTTATATAAAAAAATAAAATATGAATTTTAAGCATACAAAAAAATTAGAGATTTATGCACATGTCACAATATCACTTTTCTTCTTCCTTTTTGGTCAATGTGTGAAGATAGGGTACTTTTTCCCTGTTGTATACTTTGTTATACCATGGATGTTCAACTCCCTTGCAACCTGAAATTTATTGTTTTTTGTATAAGAAAACGACCTGACACTGACATGTCTTTTTCTTGGTTGTCACATCGTAATAAAGACTATTGCCCTGAAGTCTCTTTGTAAGGAGTGAGAGGACATGGAAACTGCTAAAAGTTGGAAAAAAGGAATATTATAAACATTGAAGAATCCTCACATAAGACACAGAAAAATTTTGTCATTTTTCTGTCCTAGAAAACTTTGCCTTTCATCTGCCTCAGTGTGGCCTTAAATTGTCTTCAAAGAAAGGTTTCAAGAAACATCAGCCCAGGTCATCTTCCTTAACTCCCTCCTGCTGTAATTCAAAATTTTTACTGACAAGGTTACATTAAAAAAGGAGAAGGTGAAATTCAGTGAAGAAATGCAGACTTGGGGTGAAAATCAAAAGGGATGTGTCTGTACTGATTTGACCTCCCAGCCCAAATATCTGTTTGTAGGCAGGATGAAAATGAAAATTAAACCAGAAGAAACTCATCATATTTAAAGGAGGTTTAAAGTTTACAGTTAATTATTTTCACCATTACCTGAGCAATTTCAGAAAGGAGGAAAGTCTTCATGGCAAAACATGCTATTTGAAGCATCTAACACTGATTTCTTCCTTCAGTATTCTTCCAGGAATTTTATCCTTTTCCACATCCATATTGCAAGACTTTAAGCTGTGCTAAATTTAGGTCTGAGTGCCCCTGTAATGATCTATATATGTTAAATATCTAGCACAGCACAGATGCTACACTATGGTTAGTGTTTCTATATGTTGGTAATATAAATAATACTACAATGCTACACAAAGAACAGTGGTTTGGGGGCCTTTTGTATGTGTTGAGTTTTTTTTTTTCTTCTCTTTGAATATTTTTGGGTCATCCATTGGTTGTTGTTTTTAGTGTGATTTTTTAAGACTAGTTTAAGCAAAGTCTCTGAAAGGCCTCAAGTTACCCCTGGATTATAATGTTCCTGCAACTTGCCCAGCCAAATGCTGAAGTGCATTGTTTGCAAACATGAACCTTTCCATACTCACTGCACTTGCATGTGGACTGATTATTGCATTTGTTTTTCAGGTTTTCGATAGACAATGACAAGTATACAATTAATTCAGGCTTCTGGAAGAAGATTTTACTGAATGAGCTGTTTTGGGGAGTCACACACTGCCTGTATATGGTGTTTGGTGCTGGATGTTTGAGTGATCTTAAGATTTTAGGCTTTGATCATTACTCATAAACACTTAGGGAATGGTTAATTTCAGAAAGTAATTTTTATTTGAAGCTGCAGCTGTGATTATCAGTTTTCTATAGGATCTATTTTCTATTTAAAAACCTACTGGTAGTTTTGAGGTGGGATTTTTGTAGTATTTCTGAAAGACAAACTCACATGGAGACATCCAACCTACATACTTTTAGGTTAGTTAGTGCATTACATCTTTCAAAATAGCTTTTCCAAGTATTTACTGTAAGAAAAGAAAGGCTGAAACTCAAAAAACCCCCTTTTCCTGTGCAAGGTTGTAGATTACAAATATACAGTACAAAGCATTTATCAACACCATCATCATCATAATCATCTTTAATATTATTTATAATCATCATGATTATCATATTATTAATTAATTAATGAATTAATTAATTAATGCTATTTGGTTCCTTACCTTAATAAGGGTAGCAACATGTACACTCTGGCTCTTTTTCCCAAGATCAAAGCACAAATTTGTACAGCAGGTCAAGAGATTGCAAAACTTTTTAAACAGAAATATGGGTGTTTTATTCTTTGTTTTTACTAACACTCCCAACATTGAACAACCTAGAAGTTAATATGATCAAATGATCCTGCACAGATATTATTAAACACACTAATGAAACTTATTTTTTAAAAAAGTGTATATTTATTCATGTTATGCATTCCTCATTGAAAATGTTCACGAAACAAGAATTGAACATTTCCAGTTTACCTTTCAGCTTGAAAGGGATGTGTTTTAAGTTCCCAGATTGCCTATTGCTTCAAAGGAATCAGTTTATACAGATAAGGGAGATTTTTATCATTGCACAATTAATTTTATTTAAGCAGTCATTGCAGATTTGCATAAGTATTTCCTATTACTAGTATGTAAGTCATTAAAAAATAAAAGATTTTCTAATAGATCTGAAGCAGGCTAATTTGTAGAGCTAAGAAAGGATATGTGCCAGTCATGTTTTAGTAAATATAATTTTGTAATCCCAGAACATATGCGTGGTATCTCTTCAAATACTATAAATTTTTTTCTATAACATCTGTTCCCCAAAAAATATGTGCATGTGAATGTGAAAATATACATGGGTAACATAATGGGTTTCCTATATATAGTAATATTTTGAATAGTTACATTTCCAGGCTGAAGTCTTTAAAGCTGTTTAGCTCATCAGGTTGTCTTTACCAGGCTCAGACTCTCTTCTCCTGGTCTGACATGCAAAAATGTTTAAAAAAGAAAATAAAAACAATAAAACCAAAACCAAATCAAACCAAACCAAACCAAAACCCCAAACCAAACAACGCTGGCAAAATCAAAGCAGAAATAGAAATTGTAATTAAACAGGAGCTATTAATTTTAATCTGTTGTTTGCTTTGTGGTCCACTGCCATACTGAGGTCGGAACTTGGAGATACTCAGGTACATTTGTAATTGACAAGACAAAGAATAGACAAAGAATAGACAAAGAATATTAGAGAAACATAAATAAAGACAAATAATTTTTTTTTAGAAATTGCTCTCCCAGCTCCTTTTTCCCTTACAAAAGTTTCCCCAACCACTAAAAGAAGTTGAAGTGCTGGGAAATACTACCAGAAGCATGTTCACTCTTCATTAATAGGGATAACAAAAGAAATTATAATTTTTGCTTTATTCTTCTCTGAACTACTTTCCTCCTTCTAATCAATGCACCTCCCTTATATATACACAAAATCAATTTGAAACTTTTTCAAAATATGTCCAAACCCTCAAAAAACCCCCGAAAAAAAGTCAGAACAACCTTTAGTGGTTTAATTTAATAAAAGAGATAAAGCAGAACTAGCTTGCACTATCAACCTATAAACTGTAGAACTCAAATAATTACATCCTTCAGAGACTTGATTTTCTCCTTTTTTTACGTAGTAAATTGGACTGATTTTAATTCAACATCCATGTTGGAATTAGAAATTTCTTTTTAAAGACCTCTCCATATAATATCTATATTTCACCATAGTTTCAAACATGTCTTGAAAGCTATTGTGTGTAAAGAATATCTGTGCAGAACTTGTTGGATATGCACATCAAACCCACGCAGATAAAATTACCAAAGAAAACAAAACACTTGTAATCTTAAAAATTATTTTAAAAGCCTAATTAATAAAATTGAGCTCTATTATATGGGACCATAAAAATTTCTGTCACAACAAAATTGTTCAATCCATCTACTCATAACATTTTGCCCTCTATAACATAAATTAATCAAGTACTGCAGTTTTGAAATATCCATTTGGGAGACACATAAAAAGAGTTCTTTGATGAAACATTTGCTCATGAACAGCCTAAAATTCTCCTTTTTTTTTTTTTCTTTTTACATTTTAATGTTCTTCAGTTTCTTATTAGCTTCAAAATCTCTGATTTCCTTATTCTCTTTCTCTTTTAGAATGTAAGTCTAATTTTAAGCTTATTAGAGTCACATGAAACTGTTTCTTTGAAAAACAGATTTTAGATTGTGGCTTAACAGGTTTCAAATACTTGTGTATAAGTTTGAGATGTTGAAAATTGGTAGCAAAACATTAACAAGTTTCTGAGAAGAAAAATATACAGTTCTCTGTTTCCTCTCCCAAACAAATATTGAAACAGAAAATTGGATATGTTGAACTTTTTTTCTGTTATGAAGTGGCAGGAAAATTTGAAATGTCTAAAAGACAGCAGAAAGGTCATTATAAAAAAAAAAAAAAAAGAAAAATAAATATTTACCACTATCTAATCAAAAGATTGCATTTAGTTAATGGTGGCCTCTAAGCCTGTGTAGCATATAAAAATAATGTGTTCTAAACACATATACAATACATAAATCTGTGTTAATATAATGTATTCATGAATCTGTATGGGTAAGGCATTTGGAAAAAAAACAGTGGAATTGAATTCCATTGATGTTTCAATGACATTAGATTTAATAAAGCACATGTATCAATAATTTTAAATTTCATCTAAAAAGGACAACATGAACTTTGTCCCTAGAAGATCAACAGCTTACTAAAGTACTGTGAACTACTTTAGCATGTGAATTAATTTTTGAGGTGTTACTTATCTAAGGAAATATCAGTTATACTAATACTTTTATGATTAATATGTATTAAAGTTTGAAGAAATAATTATTAAAATTCCAATATTTCCTGATATTTGTGTTTTATTTCGGATCCTGAAGATGTTTATGCACTTACAGAGCCTTTGTAGAGTTAATCCTGTTTGAATTCTAAAATTGTTTGAATCCCAAATCCTCAAATATGATCCCTAAATCCATTTTGGACTCTGGAATACCTGTCTTATTTTCAGATTTTTTTCATGATGTTCAATGAATTCAACATCTATGAAACCCAGTAGGTGTAAACCTTCTTTGCTAGTTCGGATTTTAATTATTTTAATAATTTCCTACAAAGGTTTGTTTTCTGGTTCCCATGATAATTGTACATCGAATTTAGAATATATTTAGAGGTGCAAAATGAAGGATGAACATAGGAAATTGGGAAAAGGTGCTGTAAAACAAAAATGTTTCAGTATTTTACCTACTACCTGTTTGTAAATATTTTTTCCAACCTATTGAAGTATGCACAAATCTCACCTAATATTAAAGATAAGCAATGCTTCATTACTATTTTGTACAGAATATAAGCACTTCTCTTCACAGTTTTGAATTAAGACATTAACAACCAAAACCTGCATAGTGGTCCAAAATGATCCATCTTCCAATTTCACTGTTATGTTTTTACATTACAGACCAGAAGAATCTCTACAGTTGGTCAAAACAGAGTACATCATTCAAAAATCCATTTTGCATCTGAATTTAAGCAGCTATAGGAGAAAGAAGTTTGCAAGATTTATATTATATGAGGTAGTGTTATATTTGACCTTTTTGAGCCTTGTGAAAATTAAAAGTCTGACTATTTCTTGGATTCTCTCTAAAACACCACTTTATATATAATTCCTTGTTGGAGAAAAATAGAACTAATAATAGCTTTTTTTTAGAACCCAGTATAAGGTAATGTGATAGAGGGAATATAAAACTAAAGAGAACATGATAATGAGAGAACACCGTCTGCAGTACCTGTGTAAAACAATAATGAAAATATTAAGCCAGGACATGGTCAGTTCTAGAAGGAATTTTACTTATGGAAACTTAATAGAAATCTGAGTAGGTCAGGAAAGTCAGAGGCTACATTGTTAGTGAGTGAAGTCTCTCATCACCGAGCAGGTGAACGGAGTGAAAAGTTGAACCATAAGAAAACAGTGACTGAGAACCTATAATTCTGCCAGAATACAAACATATGTACTGCTCCTAGAATTGCTAAACAATATCCAGATAAGTATTTTGCTGCAAAAAATCCTGACAGAGGCAAGTCAGTTTTAATAAATGCGTTGCTACTGACAGAGCTTATCCACAAGGGGACATTCTGTGGACTCGAGAGCAATAATCATGCTCTCATGCTGTTTTTATTCATGCAAGTGATCACAGTTTCTCTCACATCAAACATTGTTTCTTGTTTGTCTGTTAGATAACCTGATTAAATATACAGTTTGGTCCTTATTTTCTCACAGAAACTTGGTCTTGAATTTAAAGTTCTGGGGGCAGGCATGAAATTATCTCAGGAGTTATTCTGAGCTGTAGAATTACACAGAAGTGACTTGTAGCAGTGAGATGGATTCCTATGGATTGTTTGCATTAGAATGTTTATAAATACAGACAAAAACTGTTGCACTGAAACAATGCTTGTTTAAGAGACGACATTATTCATTTATATTTATTCTCTAAACTGAAAAAGCTCCTTTCAATAACATTTGGCATTTTAAGGCATGTCTAATTCCTTCTTCATGTTGATTTCTGAGATAAGCTGGACAGAAACAAACCCTGGATCGTTCTCCACTCCTTACAAAGGGACTAGCTGGGATGTAGACTTCTGCAATGCAGAAGTTCAGAATATTTTGACTAAAGTTAAGCATTGACTGTTTCAGGTATCACTGGGTGTTTTGCATCTCCAAAGCTAATGGGACAAACCAAACCACATTATGCCACGTTACAATTTTGAATAAGCAACACCTTTATCCAGGGTGAGCATCACAAACCATCATTTTAAAGCAGTATCTGCCTTTTCTTGAAATGAGGGAAATTTCTGGTTTGTTTACTTTTTAATTATTTCTCCAGCCTGTGAATTGTTAAAAACAACAAGCTTAACTGTTTCTGTTGAAATCTTCATCTGTTAAACACAAAATTATGATTTTTACATTTTAAACCAAATTCTTTACCAGCAGTTACCAAAGTTGACAGACCAGGGATTTCTCCTTTTATCTAATGTGCAGAACTTCTCCCTAGGTAAGATTGTTTTACATTCTGATTCTGAAATGTGTTTTGTACACTAGAACTAATAATTTCCTATACTGTTGGGTATACAGCATGACTTTTCATTGTTTAAACTAGTTTATAACTTTTCAAGTCTTTATGGGAAAATCTACATTTTCTAAAGTAATAATCTGGACACATCAAAAAATAAACAGCTTAAAATAGTAAATTATTTCAACTTAGTTGTAAACAAAACTGCTCACAGCTGTGATCTCTCAATCACAGACACTTCTTTTTGAACTGAATTCCATCAATAGTAATTCCTTGTCCTGTAAATAGATACTTTTGAGGAGAAACAATTTTTCTTTAATAATTTTTCCTATGTACAAAATTTCAGGAATAATTCCTAACAAAAATTTAGCATGTAAGTATTTTTAATGAAAAACTGAACATGTGCAAGGCTACCTAGATTTTTCTTCATGTTATACATTCTTACAAAGAGAAAAAATAGCACATACTGTCACAGAACTTATGAACTCAGAAACAGGTATCCTCTTCTAGAGAATTTTGTGTTCTAGGAGGTGTAAAGTAAGGTAAATTCAGATGAAAACACTTGAGGAGGCTGTCCAAGTCAATGGGTAATTCTTTGATACCGTAACCCCTGAAGGAAGTCAGTACTTTATTTGATTTTTCTTAGTCTTGTGATTCAGCAGGAGACTTTAACAGTGATTTTCTGATTCAGCTGGTATTCACAGGAAAGGGCTTGGGATCACTTTTCTGGGAGCAATTAAACCTATCCTCAGGGATTTTGAAAGCCAGAAAATAAATATGATATAGTAGGAAAAATGGCACACATAGAAAAATGTTTTAAATAAGCATATCTTAGGTGGTTTTGGGTCAACATTAACCTAAGGTCAGATTCTTGCATCAACATGTCAGTGGGATAGAAATTATTGGCATTTTTTGTTTTACACCCTTAGTGTTGTGGTAAACCACATCTCCTTATAAAACTGAGAAACCATCTTTGAGTACTTAGTCCTTTAGGTTCATAAAAATGCAGTCTTGCTCTTTTGAAAATTATTTTCCATTTTCCTTATGTTCTGTATTTGCCTCTTTCAAGTGACATGACAACAGTTTGATTTATCACATATGGAAACCAGACAGGAGAAAGATGAATCCGTGTTTCAAAAAAATACCCCCCACTTCTGTTTTCTAAAACTGCTTATTTCCAATAAAAAGGAAAGACTATTTTGGCAAACCACAAGCTGCTGTTTTCATATTTTATGAAAACTAGACAAGTAGAATATAGTGCAGGCACTATAGCATAGGACTTCCTTTAAAAGGAAGTTTATATAATTGGAATAAAAGCTCTATTTATAAATTGGAATAAAAGCTCTAATTTTAAATTGGAAGTTATAAATTGGTACTGAATGGATTAAAAGGATGGCAGAACAATGATGAATACCAGTCTTCTGTCATACCTCAAAAACCTGTAGCAGAAACATGCGTTTGCAAAACTTAGAGTCTTTCTCTAATTCTATGACTTCTGGAAATCGTTAATTTAGCCAAATCTAAACATATTTTCTTGGCAATAGGAATAGTTATACCTAAAAACATTCCCCATATCAGAATGGTGCTGGGGATTGTCACTCAACTAAACACACAGTTGTTCAGCACGGCAAAGAAAGATATTTCTATTTTATTTAATTCTCAGAATCAACTCTGGGGATGATTGGAGGAGGATTAGAGTTTGGTGAATTATTTGCTTTTTTGTTTCTTTTTAGTATTCAGCATGTTACGCTTTGGAGAACTGAGAGATTTCTCCAATGAATAGGGTTAGACAACTCTGTTCTGATAAGAAATGCACAGAAATTAAAAACATATACTATATATACTTATTCCATTTACCTAATAACACCACAACAGAGTAAAGACTTCATACCAAAGTATCAGGTGAAATCTCATATTATTCAACACCAGTAACATGAGCAGAAATATTAAGCTCAAAAATATTATTACGTCAAGATTTTTCTCGAAATGTCTTTTCTAGCATCAGCTGTTAAGAATGAGATGGCTTTATCACATCTTATCATAAGAGTAATTGTACAACTTCACACTGAATTTCCTAATATCAGATTATCTTTGGTTATATAAAAATTGCTCCATTGGTATGAATTTTATTTAATGGCATTGAACTCTCAGTAAAATATTATTTTTTGTGTATACTTCAGGAAATCCTTCCAAAATTTTGACTCAGAAACTGTTCCATTATACTTGTAAGAGGAAGCTATTATTCATCATTGATTGGTAAGGATTAAGTAGTTAAAATTGGCAGAACATCCTGAATTTGTGACATATTTCAAGCACTTGAATACAGTAAGAATAAGATATTATTTCCTTGCAGATCTACATACTGTGGGTTTGCCTTTCAGGTTCTCTTTTCTTCCATGCTGTCTCTACTTCAAATTTAAAATTGGGTGTATTTTTAGTTATACAAGCAATGACCTTCCCAACCCCATTTTTAAATACACATATTTCTGAGTCAGGAACTCAGGACTATCATTTTTTAATAACAATTTGCTGGCAGGTAGATAGCTTGAGCAGAGGGAATCCTGCATATTCTGTTACTTCAGATTTATCTTCCAAAGGTTTATATGAATAAGCCCTTCATGTTCTTTTATACCTTTTCAATGCTTGATCACTATTGGACCAACATGAAAGAAGCACTTTGGTCCATTTTTCACTGCTCTGCCTCAAAAGGGTTTTTCATCCCTACAGGGCATCAGTGAAATATGGACCCGAAGAACTCAAACCCATGGAAACATGGGCTCATTATCAGGTGTCTCAAGCATCCTCTCCAGATAGAATGGGAATAGAGAGAATATTCATAGTGCTAAGTGTGAAAATATATGGAGCAAACAATGTGAAAAGGACATAAGAGACATAAATTAATGAAAAACCGAAATGCTGCTCAGAGTTGAGGTTTTATAACCAGATAAAATAATAGTTTTAGGTTCAGCTTTTGTTAATTATGAAAATGTTCTGTAAAATAATCAAAGGTTATTTTTAATTACCTATTTATGTTCTATCTAATCTGTTAACAGCTAAAATTTTAATACCATCATCACAGAACAGATGCCATCCACTGCCATAAAATAAGTTTTCATTTACTACATTGTCATTTGAAATGTATTAGTATTACGGTGTCTGAATTTTTGTATTTATCTTGTGATTGATAGAGTAAGAATATAAGCTTTGGCAGTAAATAAAAAACCCTAAAAAACTACAACCACCACCACCACCAAAATACCCACATTATTTAAAATTTCCTGGTTTATTCTGACTAGACTGTCAAATTCAGAGAAGATCTGGGATCTGGAACCACAAGAGTACAAATTATCAAAAGACACAAATTCAGATTCACAGAAATCAATAGGAGTCAAATTTGGAAGCACTAAGGAATAAATCCATTCAGGCTCACAGTGGGAATCATATGGTCTCTTTTTTATTTTTTGTTAATTTTTTGAATATTCTTAATCATTATTTAATTCAAGTAAATATCTAAATAAAAAAAAAATTAAGTTTTTTATCTTAACTTAATATAAAGTTTTTATATGCTAAGAAAAAAATTGTCTTCTCAGAAGGAAAACTTTCGATTTACCACAACAGCAACAACAAAAGAGTAAAGCAATTACCTAACAGGATATTTATCATTTATATCTATAGACATTCTTAAGTACACACTAAGGTTCTCAAAACTTTCATCTGGGGATCCTAATTAATTATATGCCTTTATATGTGAATTCATGTCACATTTTATTTTTATTTTTATTTTTACTTTTATTTTTATTTTTATTTTTATTTTTTGGTGATACTTATATGTTCTTTGGATGAAAACAGCATATTGAAACAGCTTATTTGGACTTTTTCTTGTAAAATCATATTTATTGGATTATTAAGTTTATATTCTCCATCTAAATGATAGATAATGTGGGTAATTTGAAGTGGAAAAGAAGATTGCCCTAAAAGATCTGAGGAGTCTTCCATAGTTTTAGGAATTGGTAAATAAAGGTATGTGGGAGGCATCCTTTTGTTGCTAATATGATTTAAGAAACTCATAGAATAATTCACACATTTATGGCTCTCCAATTTTCTTTAAAGATGAATATTCTATAGTTTTTTTAAAAAGGATAATGCTAATTTATTCTCTCCCACAATGTGAAATCATGAATTCCTTTTTTTCTTCTCCTTTTAATTTAAAAGGACAAATTTAGTCAAGAAGCCAAAACCATCTTCCATTGCAAGGAGCCCATTTGTTCCAGGACACAGAAATACTAATTAGGATGCCCTTAACTTTTTCCTGAAGAAGGACAGAATCTAAATGATCCAGTGAGCATCTTGCAAGAAGTGGAGAGAAAATTTGGTAATGCTATGAGTGGGTTATGCATCTTCTCTTCCCCTGATATGATCACTTTCCTTTGAAATAGCAATTATGGTGCTATGCTGTTGCTAACAAAAGGCTGATGAGGGTTGTTGTTGCTTTTCCTGTCTTTTTCAAGCTGCCAGTGAGCATCCACAGCCCCAGCTTGCAGGTGATCAGACTCCCCAGTGGCATCACTTAGTTATGGAGACAAAGTTAAACTACAAATAGGGCCCCACTTGAAAGAGTTTGACCCATAAAGCAGTAATGGAAATGAATAATTAGCAGTAATGTATGAGATCCTTCATCAAAGAACAAACTTGTTGAAAAAGAACACAAGGAGGCTTTTCTTAGTGTCAAGTTTCCACTGTGCTATCTAGAAAGAAAAAATAATGATGCTGATATGCAAAAAAATCTGTAATCAGACATTATTTTTAAGAACTAGAATATTCTTTACAATACCAGTATAAAAACTGTTGTAGTTCTACGTCCTCTTGTTATCTCCAATAACGCTTACCTTTGAGGGCACAGTTCTATTTCTCTGCCATTTTTGATAGTGCATGCAGTTATGCAGTTATGCAGCTCTTTCTTATTGATTTTACCCTTCCACAAGAGAGAAAAAATATTTAATTGATGACACATATATATCTCAAAGGAAAACCCAAACCCAACCCAACCAAATAACCAACCAACCAACCAACCAACCAACCAACCAACCAATCAAAAATCAACAAAATTAAAAGAAAAAGAAAAAAAACAAGAAGAGAGAGAAAGGCAGAGCTAATTAATAGTGAAAACAAAAATAGCATTTCAATGATCAATTGTCTAAAAAAATTCTTACTCCACAATAAAATAGAGCAAACAGAGGAGATACAACTGTGGACACACAGAAAAGAATTTCAACACAATCCATGGTCAAGAGTGACTAGATTAGCTACAGCTTCTGGTATTTTGCAGACAACCTCATGAAAACTGTTTTTCCATCTCCATAGCCCCAAAATATGAATGTTTCTGCTGAGAAGTCCTCCCTAACCTATGGGAGAAGGTTGTTATGACCCTGCACTGTAGGAGAGGGTAACTGAGGTTCTTGTTAATAGATCCGTTGGGGTAGATTAGAGTGAAACGACACTGAATGATTAGTGTGTGAAAAGAAAGAAAAGATAAGAGTGGAGAGGAAAGATCTCACCACATGTGGATCCTGCCATGATAAAAAGCATTATTCCACCTTGAAGAATTGCATTCTTTTCAGTCTCTTCCCTCATCTGGCTCAAAACCCAGCTTGTTGCCAAACAAAAGTTGATTTGTCTTGGTCATCGTCTCATTCTCTGCACCTGGGATGTTCCTATGAACATCATGCAAGGTGATCCTGAGTGCATCCTTCTATTTTTTCCTGTGAATGGCAAACAAGCATGTTTTAATTTTTCAGTACTTCAAAGTCATTTGAAAACAGAGAATAATAAATGTATGTAATGCTAATATAGATAAATTAAATGTAAAAGGCTTGATTGTCTAATTCATAGTCCTGGGAAGTTTCAGCAATTTTGCTTGGGTTTCACATGCAGAGGTCCAGCTAATTTATACTTACTACCCAGCCTTCTTTTGCAAAAAAATAAAAACAAACATTTTTAATGCTGAGGGATAATGTTGCTTTTGCTGCACTCAGAAAGCAGACTGTTACCTAATTGGTAATGTGGAAAGCTTTCTGCATAGAAGTCCTGTTTGGATGTAATCAGATATGACAAAACTTTCTACATAATGGAAAAAGTTGTGATTTTTCTCTGAGAAGTGGGAATCATCTTCATCTTTATTTGTAAGAGAAAAAACTGTTAGGATTAAGACCCCTCTCATTTCACAATAGTCAGGGCTAATTTACTGAAGTGATGGGAAAAGAAGGTTTCTGCAAAGTGTCTTTGCCTCTTTGTCCTTGCACAGGCTTTTTGCACAGTCTCTGCAAATAACATGCAATTTTATTTTACTTGAGGGTCAGGAGCAATTTTTTTTTAAGGCTAATTTGAGTTTCTACCACTTCCCATGACCTGAAAATATCTGAAAAACCGTTTATCAAGCATTTCTCCTTTCCTCCTCAGAAGGTGAGAATAATTTTCCTTAAGGAGTGCAGTGGGAATACCTGGGTAGCCTGTCAACAAAGTGTGAAAGAGAGCTCAGAAATAAGTGCTTAAACAAACAGACAAGGATGACGACGACGACGACGACGACGACGACGACGACGACGACGACGACTACTACTACTACTACTACTACTACTGCTACTACTGCTACTACTACTACTAAACAACAATATCCATAAACTCTTTCTCACTGAGGATTCTGCCCTTCCTGTTTGTTCTATGTATGAATTTTTGGGAGCAAAATTCTTCCAAAGTTATTTTTTTAAATTAGATTCTTCCTTTTATCTTCACATGATATTCAGTTTGATAAGGCATATACACAACTGCACTCCATTTAAGTAGACAAATTATTTCCATAAATAGTTTTCCAGACTTTGATCATCCTCTGATTAGTGTAAGCTATTATAATACCAGCCTTTTCCAGAAAATGCCAAAGATTAATCCTTTTTTGAAGGTGCTGGAGCAAATATATAATCTGCCTGCTAAGAAGCTAAAAAGGTGACTCAGAAAAATCTAGATATAGAGAAAATACATCTATAAAATTAATATCTCTGGTAAAGAAAGAATATAGATAGCAAACTTATAGACATGATTAGATAGTGTTATCATCAGTCTTAAAGATGACATCAGAATTCACATTACTGCTTTAAAAGCAACTGAAACTAGTTGATGTGACTTCTTTGGTACATAAATTCTCAGCACATTTTCTGCTCTTTTTTTTGTGGTCGTTTTTCCTTGCTGCTTCTGTGAGACAACAGCACCAAGAATCTCAGCTCAGGTGGACAACAGGTGGATTTGGGCTTGTAAATCGTAACAAGTTGTTGATGAATCTGCCAATGAGTTTTAGCTTGAAAAGCATTTTTAAGTTATCTATAAAAACTATCTTCTATTGAGTCCAAAAGCAAAAAAAGCCTTCAGGAGCTCAGTAACCTTTTGTGTTTTTATTTAGAGACATCATTCTGTGCCTTCTTTTGTGGATCCTTCCCTCATTAAACAGCACTAAACTTCTGTCACATTTGAACATGCACCTATAGACCTTAATTCTCTCTTTTGTATCCCATTCATTAACACTGGATAGGAAGTTATGAAATACAAGAATATGTAAAATTGGTTTTGCAATGCATCACTTGCTGTTTAGTGTCAGGGATCTAGAAACAGTTTTGTGAAAAAAAAATAATTACAAGAAAGAGAATTTTAGAAGAACAAGTATTACAATTTATGAAGTTATTTTGAAGTGAGAATACTTGAAGATCAAACAGTGAATCCTTTATATCTTTTAACGTAAGAAGAAAACAACATTTGGCTCTTTTCTAAACATGTAATTTTAATTATAGTGCATAATGTAGGAATTTCTTTTATTTTCCTTTATAAATAAAATAATAAATATAATTGAAAGTAATTTTCTTTGCAAACAATGAGAAAAAGAAAAAAAACTTATCACCTAAGTGAAATTTAATACTTTATATTAGTCACCAGTACAGCAATGCATGAAATACCTCATGGGCATTTCACCAGCGTCTATACCTATTAAAAAATGAATATTTTGGTTTTATAGCCATTAGCACAGATGCTAACTACTTAAAAACACTTATACACCTCTTAAAAAACCAGTATATCCACTCTGACTCCTACAGTCTACTCCAAACATTATGGATGTTTACCAGTTTCTTCAGATCATGGGGTAAGAGAGTTATTTTGTTGGTCAGGTCACACCAGAGAGCCTTTCAATTTTCCATAGGTGTTGATACCTTTGAGAAGGGAGCAGCTACAGAACTCAGTGAAAACTTGTAAAACTCTGGGGAAACAAAATAAGTAGATAGATAAATAAATACATACAAAATAAACCTACCTTAAAGTGGGTGATCTGGCAGATAAAAAGTGTCAATATTGTACAATACCATTATAATCATTGGTAAATTCTATACCCCTGATGAACAGTTTGAGCCTGCACAGAGACAACAAAGCTCAAATAGTGTATATATTGTGGAGAAGTAAATAAAAACCTAATGTTTTTATTGCTAAAGTATTTTTGAACTCCTTTTAATGGTTAATATTTCTTATCTTGCCTATAATGCCATCCAAAAACTTTAAAAGTCAAGCAAAAGCAAAAGAAAAAAAAAAAGGAAATAAAAAGCAGATCTAAACTATGCTAAACTAAAGGAGTAAGACAAGATAGTGTGTGACACCGGTTAATTTGCTGGATCTTGTGGATTTTTGGAGGGGTTCAAGGAAGAAAGACATTGCACACTTCAGGAAAAAACCATGGAAATGCTGCTTTATGAACTTCTAAAGAGTTCAGTGCTCAAATCCTTGATTCTTTTCACAGTAGTTTAGAAATAATAATAAAAAAGAAATAAATAAAAAGTACCACCAAATAAAAGCTGACCAGAGTAGCTTTTATGTCTTTACTATTCATTGCCTGGCAACATGCTGTGATTGCCTATTATTGCAGGGAGTTTTCAGGACCTGTAAATACAGGCTGGTGATTAGCATTGCCTAAAAGAGATTTTATCCCACAGATATGTTATTTTATGTTATTTACTTATTGCTGGCAATGTGGATCGAGAACATCCATTGTGCTTGGGGTGACTGCTGTTCAGTATTCATGCATGTGCAATTAAACCTGAATATTCTCCATTACAGGCCCCAGGAATGCACCAAGTATCCGCCAATGCCTGTGATTTCTCTTCATTTCCCAACACTGCTAAAGTGCCTGTACAGTTAAATATTTAACCACGTTATGATTTCCAGAGAAGTACAGGTGATAGGATGAGAATTCAAGCAAACAATGAAGGAATATTTATGTGTGGCCATATTCAAAAGAAGCTGCTTTTATCTCCTTTGCTTCTCAGCTCTGCCACATTGTTTGTTGGCTATCAGGTTTCAAAACTTTGAAGCCACAGTATTTATTAGCTTTATACAGTAGGTGCTCTGTATCTGCTTGCCTGCATCATCTCACTGCCTTTGGGTTATGCTTAATAGACACCTGTCAGGAGATGCAGCACAGATGTTTCTGAACACAACTACATGTGTACTGTCTGCACTAGTGACAGGTGATGTGCTGTTTTAGATCTCTTTCTGTCATAGCACAGCACCTAAACAAACATTTCTACTAGGATGTTTGCCTTTCCTTAAGGAAAAGCCAAGACTATTTTGCAGGTTTCCTTCAATCTGGTGGACTGTTTTAACTTGGGGAAAATTTCTGAGATCTCTCATGTCTTTACTCCATTCCTTTTCAAGTTCTGAAAGAGAAGAACATTGTTTCAGAAGTTTACGGTCAACAGATGTCACAGAAAACTGAAACAAAGGGAGGGTGAAGTGATCAGAGAAGCAACACCGAGCTCTTTGATCTAGCACAGTTATATCACAACTCACCTTGAAATGCTGCATCTCATCTTCATATAGTAAAAGAGCCCAAAAGCAAGTGTCACAAGCAAACAGATTTTCCACCCCCGGAGTCTCTCAGACTTGAGAACTTGAAGCTAAAAAAATGTCTTTGAAAAGTGGTGAGTAGGCTTTCTGTCTGGGAAAAATCCAGCTGTGACAGCCAGGGGCTGCCACAGCCACTCATCACTCCAAATTACAGACTTCCTGCACAAGGAGCTGCCTTCCCAGGGCTGGACAGGGCTCACTGGTCATTCATTATGTACAAAAGCATTTGAGTCTTTACGGGGTGAAATAATGCATTAATTAGTCATATGAATTACTCCTTTCCTTGGGCACAGAAAGAATCCAAGAGAACATCAGATATGGTTGCACCATCCAGGAGACCTTATGAGGCAGCAGAAAATGGAGAGTACATCAGTTAACACTGTTCAACACCTTTTTATATTATTAGAGAAAGAGAGAAAAATAGGTCAGCTATTGAGTGGTATATACTGAATTTCCCAAATGTTGTCATGATTTTAATGATTGAAATTCTAGGTATTTTGTGGACAGGGAGTATGACCTAATATGCAGTATTGGTTTTTTAAAAGGAAATTTCATATATAATGAAAGCTCTTATCAGAATATTTCCAAGGCAGTAAAATATGTATAAAAGGTGGTATTAGATGACAACATTTATCAGTCACAAAAATCAGTAGAAAGACCAAATGGAAATGCAAGAGTGACTATGAGAAGGACAATAAGAAGAATTATCTTTTTTTAGATGTTAAGAGGAAGACCTATAGTCAGTGATGGGAAGGGAAAAAAGAGAGAGTCTGCACAGAAAAACAAACAAACAAGCAAACCCAAAATATTTTGCTATTTTTCCACTTTGAAAAACTAGTTTTCTGAGGAAACCCTGGTTTTCTGCATTGCGGTAGCACCAAAACCCAGCACAAATGTAATAATAAATAACAGAGTGAATGGGTTATTGGTGGAAGAATGTAATCAGTCCAATTGAATGAGCACAATTTGACCAAATATTTCAGCAGAATGAAAGGTAAGGAAGAATGAGGACTGGGTATTACAAAGATTCTACTGGAAATGAAGTGGCTTGTGGGGTCTCAGAAATCTCATGGCAGAGAAGATTGACAAAATGGAAGTTTTAAAAAGTGGTTGTAGATAGTGGAAATGGAGTATCAGCCTCCATGAAGGCATATGATGAGATTTTACCTCAAAAACTGACATCCACTCTGCAGCCATTTGTCATTTCACTTGATTTTGTCGGTGTGCCCTGGAGGTCTTGTTTAACCTTCTCTCATTTTACTTTAGTTGAAGTTTCCCAAGTAATTTAGCTTTTCTGGTGCTTAACTATTTTGATGAAAAAGGCTAGAAACCAGTGTGGAAACACAACACACAGTGTTTGAGTGGCACAGCAATTAGAAGGCTTTATTATGGCATTTCTTTGTACAGAATTACTCAAATGTCTGTTAAACCATCAGTCTGGCTCAGGGCATGGTGGAAAAACAGTACAAAATGCCTAAAAATCCTGTCTGAAAAATTAAAATGCTACTTCTACTTCTGGTAACTGGCCAGTAGACAGCCATTGATTATATCTATTTTAGCTTTTTCTGAGTGCTTGTCAAGAAATTAATTTTGCTTAATTGCAAACTTTTATCTTGAACAATACTCTTCAGCCAGGACAATTTTGGTCTTATTTCTCCTTCGTGGAGCACTCACTACTTCTTACACTTTGAACCTTTGATCTTCCTCCCCCCAGTTTCCCCTAATTACTACACCAGCTAGAACAAACCAATTTGTTTTGTTGCAAGCTCTGTGTGATTATCTTCCATGGGCATGCATGTGAACACAGCCAAGCTACATAAAGGCTGATAAATGAGCCACTTATTTGATACAGTAATAATCAGATTTATCAAAGGACTGTTGCATTGGCTGCATTATGGATATATTAATCAGAGATCTTGAGCTGAACTTCTTCAAGGTGACAACTCCCTAGGTTCTTCCTGAAAGCCTATTTTCTTCTGTGCTAGGTATAATACTTTGATAATCGTAATCTTTTGTGGTCCACTTTTAAGCCACCTTGAAAACACTCTATATTTACCTCAGATCATATTTTCAAGCAGTATTCAGATATTTTTAGCCTCTTTCCAACTGTTTTTCTTAGCAGGGATGAAACTTTAATCAGTGTCCCTGCAGAATTTGCCCTCATCAGAATTTGTCCCCTTAACTTGCCATTTTAAAGAGGTGTGAGAAACACACTCACATAGAATTGAAAAGCAAGGATGTATTGCATGAACCTTGTTTGGCAGATTAAGGGGGGTTTTGTTTGTTTTGTTTTGTTTTGTTTGTTTTTTAATACTCGTAAAATAAAAAACTCTTCCTAAGTACTCAGAATTTTAAACAATCAGTGTGGGTTGTTCTTTAGATGGGACACTGATTTTTTTCCCTCTTCACCTGAAATGAGATAGAGAATTCTGTGTATCTCATCCACTTTTATGGATTCTGCTGTGCCATCTGGGCCACCAGGTTTTGAAAGAACTCCTGGAAGGACCCTGAAACTCCAAACGAGCTCAGCACCTCGTCTACATCTCCAGCCCCTGGGTTTGTCTTCTTTGATTTTGTGAATCTGGAAAAACAGTGAAGTGGAATAACTTTGTCCATTTTTTTGTTTTTGTTTTTGTTTTTGTTTTTTTTTCCTTTTCCCTATGTAAGGATCATTCAAATCCTGATCCCAATTTTGCTTGCTGTTTTTCTGCATGGTTATTTTTCGTAAATTTAGTAAAAATGACCTGTAAATACATTATGTACTGAATGCCTTAACACATGTCTGGGCAAAAATCGACTACTATTTATCAGGAAAACTTTTCTTTTAAAACTTTTATTTTACATATCTTCAAACTAGTATGTGATTGATATGGGTCCTCCACCATATTTTTGAAGCAGAGAATAAGCTATTTATTTAGTTCTCAGCATATAACACCTGCAATTTTTGGCTTTGTTAAAAGTAGTCTGAATTTTCATTCCAGTAATGAGTTTCAAGTACCAACAGTGAATATGAAAATATGACTTTATGTTGCAGTGAGAAAAGAAGTTTTAAATTCTTCCTGGTTTTATGGGCTGTGTATCTTGCTGGCTCATTCTGCTGCATAAATTGAAGAGTTGAAGAAAGAGATTTCTTTCTGAAAAAAACCTCACAATTCATTACTTATATACAGAGCTCTGTAATGTGACACAACTCTTATTTAGCCTCTCTAATATGAAGCATCTAAAGGAAGAATACCTGCAGCTGAATTTATTAGCTGAAATACTGAGTTAAAGGGACAATTTTTTCCAGTAAGTACCTTAGAGCTTTTATTTCACAATGTGACATAATATATGTAAATTCAGGTGTCTATTTGTCTTTCTACAGACAGAGATACTAAAATTTGACCAAGAATAGAAGTTAACTGTAAAACATTCTAACTTTGCCATCAATGTGCAATTGCAAATGAAATGCAATATATAATAATACTTTATCATAGCATGTCATATCATTCAGAAGCTAAGAAAATGAGGCTATTTTTAGAAAATATACAGAACCACAATATAAATTAACACTCATTAGGACTATTTCCAAAAGAGCAAATTAAATCCTAATGCACATTTCTGGGATAGGAGAGACACCAGTCTAAAACTGTGATCTCAAACCTTCTAAGTCACTCCTTAACCTGTCAACACTTTGATCAGAAAGTTACTTTGTGAGGCTGTGTTTCTGCTTTTACCTGTGTGCAGTCATGTCCCTGTTTAAGCTCGGTCCAAGCTCCAGTGAAGTCAGAAGTCAATTGCTCAACTTTCTACAGTCCTGACTTGTAGACAGCTGTGTTTTATATTGGCCTTATTCTAGTTTTTAATATGGAGATTTTTATCTGATTAATAAAAGCATATTATACCTTAATCTGTAGTTTGCAGCCAGATAAACTGAAACATAGGATGATAAATATTTTTCAGATCACTCAGAGAAACAGTGCCAGAACACAAGGTACAACACTTACTGTTGCCTAGTATGTTCCTTTAGTAAAAAGAACATCTCTGTCCATTGCACACAAAACGTGCAATAATTTGATCTTCCCACCTTAGGCTGTATATTAGCATGTATTTCTGAGCTTGGACATGACAAGTGTAGTTCTGAAACTGCAAATTGTAGTTAATGAAAGCTTTATGTTCCTCTGCATGGAACTTGTTTAAAGTCAGTGTTTTTAATAGTCTGCATGGGTGTCTTTGAAAGGCAAAGTCTATACTGTAGCTGGCTCTCAAAATGGATAGGTAGAAAAATAATGAGCTGATATATTTGGATCAGTGTTATTTAATGTTTTCATTATTGACACAGAGGAAGGGACTGAGGGCACCTCAGCAGCTCTGCAGGTGACACTGAGCTGAAGGTGCAGTGACACATTTGCAGGACAAAGCCACCCAGAGGGACCTGGACAAACCCCGGGAGTGGCCTCTGGGAGTCTCCTGAGGTTCAACAAGGCCAGGGGCTGGTGCTGCACCTGGGTCAGGTCAACCTCCTAGGATCAATCCAGGCTGGAGGTGAGCAGATGGAGCAGCCCTGGGAGAAGGACCTGGCGGGGCTGGTGGGAGAGGCTGGACACGAGCTGACAATATGTAGTGGCCTAAAGTCTCTACATGAGTTCTTCTCTTGTGAGTGAGGCCACCTGTCCTAACCCAGCACAAGAGCTGTGATGGGTCTCCTCTGCCTTGCTGCTGGCTGCAGACTCTACCTGCTGTGGAGCTGCAACCGCAGAACTCCCTTGCCAGAAGAGATTGTGACACCCCAAGATGCACAAACATCCTTCCTGTCCCTTGCCAAGAGGAAGTTCATACTCACCTGTGGCTTGTGAAGCTACAGCAACATGTCTGTGCACTGAGGATGGGCACACATCCACCAAGACAGATCAGACTAAGTGATTTTCACCTTTCTCAGATTTTTTTTTTTTTAAATATTGCCATTTTTGCCCTGATATCTCATTATACAACAAACACAAATGGCAGAAGTGGTTGCAAGTAATTTTTTCCCCCACACTTAACATGTAATTAATGTTACAAGAAACCCAAGTATTGGCTAACAATTGGTATTGGTCAGAGGTTGAATACAAACGAATGTTATTAACTTCCCCTCAGATATATATGAAAAGTTTCTTCTTCCTGGTATTATGCAGTGTCCTTCAAACAACCTGACATGTAATCACAGAGAATTGCCATTAGTGACTGCACCTTAATCTTTCAATTATTCTAACTGTGATAAGCCTCTGCATTGTAAAGCTCTGGAAGTATTTAATATTGTATTATTTAACTAACTGCACTTAAATCGTAAAATGGTCCTCCTTAACCTCAGTAATCAAAGATGTTTAAAGTTAAAGCTGAAAATGAAGAGAACAAAAGAACATGAAGAGGTCATTTGTGCAAGCAAAAAAAAATCTGTTTGTATTTTAATTTTCTTTCTGAACTACTTTATTTCATTTTGATTTTAAATCAGACAGTAGGCAAAATTGAGATACACTGAAAAAATACATGTGCATATATTTAAATAAATAATATCTCTAAAATGTAACTGCAAAATAGGCTTTAGGACTCTCAGTTTTCACCAGGCAGTGTCTGTGTTATCTGAATAACACTTTTTTTTATAAGTACATCTAGGAACAGACAAGGAGTGTGGCTTGAAAACCTCACAGCACTCCCAGCCCTATCATTCTCCTGGGACAGTGAAACAGCTCTAGCCCTGAAGGTGCTTTGATATGTTCACTCTGGAATTATCTCCACAGACCCAGATGGCTTTTGTAAAGAAAAAAACCCAAAAACCAAAACGATTTAGACTCCTACTTTGTAAAAGGATCCAAGCCTTCCAGCAGCAACGAATAAGTGTGTCTGATTACTTTTCAGCTGGGAGCACTTTCTGCACAGCCACCTGTGCACAGTCCTGCCCCAGAGGACCCCCACGCTGCGGCACAGGGAGCTGTGTGTTAAGAGTGTAGGAAATAAAAAAAGTCAGACTGATGAGCTGATTACAGAGTGTTACTGTTGAAAATAAACTGTCCAAGATCCAGAGAAAAAGAAGCACTGATATGTTGAGATCAAGAAATCCCAGGAAAGAAAGCAAAGAGGGGAAGGTCACAATTCATCAAGGTGGAGACTTGGCCATTCCAAGGTGCAGTAGAAGTCAAGTTTTTTCTGTGTGAGAGCCCCAACAGCAGAGATTTCATAAGGAACTGCACAGAGGGTGGTGCCTCTGCTTCTGTTTTAGCCAAGTTAACCACATCTCATCACTGTATTTATTATGTGAAAGCAACTCTTTAATGCTCATGATTACCCTTTCAAGCCACTGATTCTAACAAAAGGTACCCATATAAAAAAGACATGGGTATTTGAGGTATGCAAAGTGATCATTAATTCTTTTGGTTTTAATTCTTTTTAGGTATCTATTAGTTATAATTTGCATTCTCAATCTTCACAAGGCTCATTATCTAGACATATTATCATAGTAATGACCTTTCTTCTAAGAAAATTATCCTTGCTTTTGTTTTTTTTCTTTTTCCCTTTTTTTTTTTTAAATTTTATTTCTTTCTCCTGACCTCCCTGAAAAACTTCATGAGCTTTTCTAAGATCTAGCTGTAAGAAAATCAATGTTTCCTATACAAATGATGATTATTTCATGGCCTATTAAAATTTTGAGTATGTGTTTAACTTGAAGAACAAATGACCTAGCTGAAGCCAAATAAAGATAATTCCTTTCTTAACTGCTTTTCTGGACTGAAAGTAGCATTCTGGGGATATTTCTCAAGTAAAGCACTTTGCACTTTGGTACTTACAACTTTCAGAGTGCCTATACAGAAAACTTAGCTGCAGCAGAAAAATCCATAGCTGATATCAGAACAAGAAACAATTTATTTTTGCTCTCCATTGCTTGAAAAAGAAAAAAAAAATGGTATGCAAATGGAGAAGATATCAGAATTTGAGCAAAATTTATGTAAAGAGACAAAATATGGTAAGACTTTTCAGTCTGGAAAAGAAAACTGACATGGACTGTAGTAGAGGTAAGTGAAATGATGAATGGCACAGGGAAGGTCAATGAGTTAGAATTATTCTCTATTTCTCATACTAAAACAGCTGGGGACATCAAATGAAATGAGCAGGCAGATGGTTTAAAGCAACAACAGAAAAATTTACAAAATGCATGATTAAATTGGGGAGTTCATTGCCACGGGATGTTGTGGATACCAATAATGTAAAGGCCTTCAGAAATCCATTAGACAAATTAATAGGGAAAATATCCATTAGAAGGTGTAAACCACAGTAATTTGCATCCAAATCTGGCTCTAGAAGTACTTTATCACAAATTCTCGGCGGTGGAGAAGATATATGTGAAAACAATACAGTCTAAGTTTCTCCACTCCAATATAGCCACACCCAGGGGTATTTTGTGTTCGCCATACAGTTTGTAAACATATCTTATGCAATCACAAGATCAGAGATTTTTCTGTTTAATTTCATTTGGTTAAAAAAACACCACCAACAAAATTAGTTTATTTAGAAATAACCACTATTAAAAAAAAAAATAGAAACAAGTTTCTTCATATCAGGAAGTACCAAATTGCCCAAAAGTAAAAAAAAGTAGAGCATTATCATCTTCCTGTGACTATTCTGAGTAGAAATCATTGAATTTCTCTGGGTTATTTTCAATTCATTTGCATCAATTTTTTCCTATAAATATTTTATTTTTCTTGCTGAACTCATGGCAGTAGAAATTTCAGCAATACTAGAGGCTTACTGAATTATTGTCTGGGAATTCTGAACACTAGGTTAAATAGAAACTAGAGAAAAGTCATTTTGCTTAAAATTATTCATGTTTTTTGGCTATTCAAGGCTTAAGCAATAGCAACAAAAAAATTCTGAGATAAAACAGAAGTTAAATATTTATTCTCTGTGTCAGTGTATTATTTTTAAGAAATTTTTCCTCAAAAATGGGAATTATTGGGTAATCACTAAAGGGAAAAGTAGTTGCCATTCCAAGCCTACAAGTGACTAATGTGTAACAAGTTTTAAAAATTAGGTCTTCTGAGGCATGTTGTCACCACACCTGGAGCAGCATTTTCATTGTGTTTAAATTGGAGGAAGGATGGTGGATCACAGGAGGGAACCCTGTGTAGTTATGGAATATTCTCTCTTTCCCCTTCCATCCATTGAATAAAGAGAGTTAGAAATTTCCTTAATCTTCCTTGTGGATCACAAGTTATGTAGTTCCTTCAGTTCCCAGTTCCCTTTTCCCTAGATTATCCAAGTGGCTTTTGTCACACCAGGTGGCAAGGAGTCTTTTCTTCCCTGGTCTCACTGTTGATCTGTCTGTTCTAACTGATCTGGCCCAACAAAAGGTTTGGAAACGCAAGGAAATGACAAGAGCCTGGTACATATCCTAACCTGAAAAATAACTCCAAAATTTCAAAAATGCCATGTAACTTGAACGTTCACTATAGGGCATAAAATACCATATTACTAATTTTATTTTTGTTTTTTTTCAGTTCATTCAAGAGCTCCTGGTAACTAAGATCTGATGTGACCTCGTTGTGGCTTTCCAGTGCCTGAAAGGGCTACTGGAAAGATGGAGAGAGACCATTTACAAAGGATGGAGGGACAGGGCAAGGGGGAATGGCCCCCACTGACAGAGAGGAGGGTTGGATTGGATATTGGGAGAAAATTATTGACTCTGGGGGTGCCCAGAGAAGTTGTGGCTGCCCCATCTCTGGAAGTGTCCAAGGCCAGGTTGGATGGGGCTTGGAGCAACCTGGGATAGTGGAAGATGTCCCTGCACATGACAGGGGGTGGAACTGGATGGGGTTTAATGTCCCTTCCATCCCAACCCATTCTATGGCTCTGTAAGTTTGATTCCATTGAAATTACCCTTCTATCCTGGAAAAAACAAATTTTCTAAGTGGCTGCCATGTTTTCTCAGCCATGAAGAACAATAAGGCACTTATTTTTATTTTTTTACGAGCTGTGCTTCCTTCCCATTGGAATCTTGCTGACATCCAAGTTGTTGATTTTCTCAACAAGAGTTTTTTTTTGGTGTTGTGGTTTTTTGGGTTTGTGTGGTTTTTTTGGGGGTTTTTTTTTTTGGTTTTTTTTGAAAATATATTTATATTTGGGCTCTTGCTATATATTCTATCTTCTCTGGAGACACCC
>JAWWEV010000095.1:9838397-9853034 GCA_035583235.1 Hafferia zeledoni
GAGATACAAGGACTCCCTGAAACAACACCTCAACCTTGGCCATATTGACTGCCACCAATGGTCCACTCTGGCCTCCATTAGGGATTCATGAAGACACATCATCCACGACGTTGCTGCTTCCTTTGAGAACGCGCGCAGAGTCAGTCTCGAGGAGAAAAGACAAAGCAGAAAGAATCGTTCCTCGCCAACATCGCCAAAGGAGGCATTCCCCTCTGCCTTTTGTGACCGGACTTGCCTATCCCATATTGCCCTTTTTAGCCACCAGCAGCTTCCTGCAAGCGTGGGTAGTGCCCTTCCCACATCTTCATTGGTGAAGCCCAGCCATGACATATTCTCTATCTTTGGAGTTGCTGTTATAGTAATTACAATCTGTGCAGTGAGTTTATACGAAATAGATCTAGAAGCAGAGTGCCAAGTACAGTCCCAGTATAACTGGTTACTGAAGAGACAAAGAAGCTGCTAATAATAGTTTGGTTTTTCACCCTGGGGCCTCTACTTTCACATCTACAAATTACTCATCCTCACATGTCCTGGGGAGCAAATTGGCTGCATATTCTGGTTTTGAGAGGAGAGGGTGGGTATACTGGGAGTATTCAATGGATATTTATGTAGATAAAATTGCTCATAGTGAGTCAGTCCTCTGAATATACAAAATAACATGATTTAAAAAATATCTCCTCAAAAATGACCTTGCAAACACTGTTTTCACTGAAATAATATTTTGTCCCTTTTGCTCAATTTTTATGGCAATGCAGGATATCCACATGGAAAATTATAACAAAATATTAACATTCATCTGTTTAAGCTGTTTATTGCCCAAAGACAAAATACCATTTTTTGTTCACTGCCTCATGAGCCTGTCTGAGTTTAGGTTAATGGGATGGTACGTAGGTTAATGAGGTTTCTGTCTGGGGAATAGCTAGCTTTTACATCTTTGGTAATTAATGACGATGGATTTTTTGTTCTGAAATCAACTTATTCTTGTTTATAAAACAAATATGAAAACAAATAAAAGGCAAATAAAATTACCAAAAAAACCCAAACACAAAGTGAAAATTAATAAGTAATTTTTTTATATGTATTTTTACTTGAATTAGCCTTCTTTTTTGTTCTTATTCAGAACACTCACGGTGTTATTTTTATGTTTGCTTACAAGTTCCTTGTCTTATCTTCCCTTTCAGTTGAGTCCACAGCTGTTTGAGCAGTTTCTTTTAAACTTTCTATATGAGGAATTTTTAATATTCAATGAGAAATTTACTTATCTGGAGGTGTTTGACATTAGATGTGATTTTGATTTAGCTGAATGATAAGATAATGTGCATCCTTTGTTTTGATTACAGAAATCTGAAGTTACCTCATGGCAGTGTCTTAGGCACATAATATAGACATTTGGTGGGGTTAGTTTGTTTGGGGTTTTTGCGTTGTTTTTTTTTTTTTTTTTTTTTTAATGTGTGTATGTGTGTTTTGTTTTTTGTTTTGTGCTTTTTTTGTTTGTTTTGGGGTTTGGTTTTTTGGAGCCATTTTGGTGTGTGGGTTTTTTCTTTGTTTTTTTTCTTTGTATTTTTTTTTGTTGTTTTTTTAATTAGAGACTTAGTTAATTTAAAATAAGGAGAACATTTTCCCAACTGACCAAGTAGAAGAAATATGATTTTTCATGAGTCTATGCCTGGATTTCTTGGTGGCTTGTGGTGTACCAAAACATGTAGCAATAGGGAAAAAGGGGTACTACAGACACCACCAGCTACTGAAGTTTCTCATTTTTTTCTTGGCGTTTCTTACCACTCTGGGCCAGTTAGCATGTCAAAAATAACAAACCCCAGAAATTAGCACAAGCAAGAACAACCTCTGTTTGTCAGCACAAACACAGGTGATTTTGTACTAAGTCATCTCTGTGCCATGAAATGTTCCCAGGAAATGTTTATTGAATTGGAAAGACACCCTCATAGCAGCTCTTTCCTCTTTTTATTTGATTATAAATCAAAAATTTTAGGCCCTTGATATTTCTGATATTACTTCTTCATGCCAAAATCTGCACAATATGTTTTAAAAAAGACTGGATGGAGGAACTATATATTCTTACACACATCCCATAAACTGTATTTTTTTTTTTTGTCTTGTTTTAGAAAACACGTACTGCAAAATATCAGCCTACGAACTTCAACTGGAATAGAATTTACTTGGTGTTTGCCTTTATTTGCTCATAAAACAAAAGCAGTTTGGAAAAAGGATTTCACTGGAACTCAAATCAAAATTGTGTTACAGTTTTTAAAACTACTTCTCAGGTCCTGTCTATGAATGGTGATGGAGACACAGATCTAAGCAAAGATAAATTAAGAAGTAGGTAGATTTCTAAAGTATTGTCCTTTTTTGGTTGCCAAAAATATTTTTATACCACTCAAACAATTGTGTTACACTCAGCTGAAGAAAATCTCCCCAGGAATTGAGTCTGCAAACATCAGGCATCAAATATGAAATGATCAGTTAATAAAAGGCTGGGCTTCATTTTTTCCCCACCTCACAGCAAAAGCAACATTTTTAATACACATCTTCCTGATACTGTTTATTATTTGTTAATGGTAATTCAAGGGAACATCTTCTGTTCACTTCTGGAGATGAAATGCCAGTCAAGAAAACTATGTATAGTAACAGAAGTGTTATTTTATTGTTAAAAAAAAAAAAAAAAAAAAAAGGAAAAGGTATAAGAAGAGAAAGGGGGAAAAGAACAAAATTATGATAAATATAAGCCACACATTTCAACTATAAGTCTAGTTATTACGCAGTGTCATAGCTACACAATCAAATGCAATGGGTTACAGACATTAATCCTGTTGAATATGACTGTACTAGAATTAACGGTGATATCAGGAAAAAGTAATATCCATTGCTAACACTTTCAGCTTCCAGTTTCATCTTTCATCCCTATTACAGAATAGACTGGCAAAGTAATTGATTCAATGAGCTCATTTTTTTGGCATTTGTTCTTTATTCATGTAGACATTAATTACAGTGAATCAATCTCTACTTTTTTAAAAAATTTATTTATTTATTTATTTATTTATTTATTTGGTACCAACCCATACACTAAATACAGAAGGTCATGTTTCTTTGCCTGAAATTTTAATATATATTTTTTGTCATAGAACTTCCAAATGATCACTAGAATTTCCGTAATGTAAACCCAGTTCTGAAATTAAAACTTAAAATATCTATATTAAAGCACACATATACGGACCTTTCCTTGATTATTCCTAAGTTTAAGGCAAGTGTCTAAAAAACACTGATAGAGCTGAAGTGTGTTTTAACATTTCATTTATGCTACTATTTCTCACCTTTTCCTCTGCCCTTCTATTTCATAATGCAATTGCCTAAATTTTCTCCCTCTCAGTGATTACACTTTGAAAAGTCTTTACCTGCTCTCTCTGAGGATGAGAATATCTGCTTATGAATTGCTGGGAAACTTAATTTCAATGCAAAGACTAGCACAGGTCTGTGTTATTACTTATGCCACAAATTGCAACAGTTAGAAAACCAGTTAAATTCCTTTTCCAAACTCTTCTGAAATTTATTCAGCACCTATTGATATATTTATTTATTGCAAAACATAGAAGAAGAGGAAGGGTTTCTACCAATAAAAATACAGTACTTCAGAAAAGTGCTGGAACTAGTTTTCCAATTCACTGGGTTTTGGCCACTGCCTGGTTTTTTCTGGTTGGGTGATTTTTTTTTTTTAATTTTTTTTTTTTTTCCCCCAGAACACAGGTTATAAATAGTTCTTATTCAGAAAGGCAGGATTTTACAGTTGTTTCTCAGACATGGAAGCTATCAAGCTATCAATAAGGTATGAAGGTAGGGAGAACTCATTTCACTTAAAGTTTTCTGTCAAAAAAACCCTCCAAACCAAAAACAAATTAAAAAAAAAAAGTTTTATTGCGTTTTAGGTTTAGGCCTGACCCATCAGCAATAATAAACACTTTAAACAGGAAAAAACAGAACAACGTAAAATGAAAATCAAAATAAGAGGTTCATGGAAAAAAGGAGATATGAATCCTGAAATGCTTTTTACTATCCCTGAATATACATATCTCAGATGGAAAATGTAACTGCAAGAACTAATTATATTTAGAGCTGGTGAAAATTCACTTGTATTGAATTTAAACAGTTAGTAACTGGATATCTTTTATGTTCAATGCAGATCTGTGACAGGACTTGTGGGTACAATCTGAAAAAAACCAAACATGTTAGCAATCTTCAGTTTTAAGAATTATTTAATCTCCCACAAGGTAGGAAAGAAGTGCACAGATACATTTAATGTAGGGTACATAAAAAGTCACCTTTCAGAAAATTAGGTCCCCTTCATTTCTGTTTTAGTGAAGAAACTTAAATTAGACTAAGTCAGATTTTTTTGTTTGTTTGTTTTACTCTCCAAAGAAAAAAATGTGTCACCTGGAGCAATAAAATATTGTGATTTTTCAAAGAAATTGGAGTTAACCTGTCATCCAAAATTACCGAATTTCAGGATATGTTAAATTTTACTCTTGAGAGAGTGGCTGGGTCAACGTCTGGCAGATGTGCAAGGTCAACCTACCAAATCCTTCCATGTCTATTTGCAATTGATGTTATCTTAACATACAAGACTTTCTTAAAAAAAAAAGTATATAAATCCGCCTTTTATAGCTCTTGTAAAATTAATCACAGCAAACCCCTTGGCATTTCACAATTTATTAAAACATAGACAAATTCTTGTCTATATTCCTGAAGTATTTTATAGGGTTATAAGCCAACCTCAGGTTTAAGTAGCCCCTTATAATAAAATTATGTTTATTTGAAAAGGGCAGTAGTATTTTTCCAATTACATAGGTGTAAATTAGTCAAATTTTAAGCACTGCTGAGCTGAGTTTTTTCCACATTTTTAAATTATATAGATGGAGAAGAGTCATTACTGTTGATTAAATTTTAGTATTATTTTTAATGCTTGAAAATTGTGACTTGGGGGGGAGACTAAGGTAGAGTACAAAAAATTACAGATCCACCCGCTTCTCCAATTGAAAAAAAAGCAGAAGTTAATTCTTCCTGGCTAATCAAAATAAAATATCTGGGACAACATTAAAAAGAAAATATTTGTAGTAATGTTTTGTGGATATTCAAGGAGAGATTGGAAAAAGGCAGGCAATGTAGAAGAAGCTATAAAAGCTAATCAGATCAGGAAAACATATTATGGTTGTATAGAAGCACTCTGTGGTTATTGAATTCAAGAATCTAGTATACATATATATATCTCTCAGAGAACGACATAGTGATTACTCCAAATTTTTTTTATATATGACTGGCATAATGACTTTTTTGTGCTGCATATATTATTTATGGGGACTAGGAAAGCAAGAGATTCCATCAAAATAAAACACAAGTGAGTTACTTTTAAAGCTGCATTTTGGTTAACAAATTTTTTTCCAAAAAGGCTTTGGGATTACCAGGTAGTGTGAATGGTTGAAAGACAGGGAAATCTAGCTAATTTTGCCTTAATTAAAAGTTCCTAACTGCACTAAATTTACTTCAGAATAAAGTAAAAGTTTTAGAATTTTGACCCTTAGTGGAAATTTTATTCACTCTCCTGTAGTTCATACAGTTAAGCAGCCTCTGGTAAGACTAATTTTGAGAAGAAGTGTCCTGGAACTGAACTGAAATAAATCTGAACTTTGGTCAGCTGAAACACACTGCAAGATCATGCTGAGGGAAACTCCCTAACAGAGCAAATATACTGATATTGCCTATCACTCCTGCCTTGGTTATTGCTGGGGTAGAAATATATTCGTTCTACATATCCCTGCATTTGTAATAATATTTTTCTAGATTTTTGAACAGTATTTTTCAACTCCTCGACAATTAGAGCTTTGTAGTTATCCTATCAAAAGTAACAAGGGTCTAATTTGAATGGTGTGCATTAAAATGCACACAGTTCATAAACTACCTATTAGTATGATAATTGCAGTGCTCTGTACTTACAGGCTTGGAAAGAACAGCTATTATTAGATATGAATCTGATGGTGGCATCACATAATACATACTAAATACCGTGCAAAAATAGATTATCTCACAATAATTACTTGAATTACTCTGAAAAGGCTTGCAGTTCTCCTCTGTCCCAGAAAACATGACACAGGCACAAAGGATGCTCTTCTTCAGTTGCAGACACTTTAAATATGTTGAAGAGCTGGTGTCAAAATCCTACATAGGCTTCAGGCAATGTTATCTTCCCTCCTGCCCAACACAAGAGCTTTTTTACAGCTGCACTTACAATAAATTACTCACATGTTCCCTGTTCCTCTGTGAGAAACATTTCAAATTAATTGTGAAAGGTCCTCAGGCATAAATACTCCTGGAGGCACTTATTTCAAAACCTCAAGTAGGGTGCTGAGTGGCATCACAGAGAGAGATTTCAGCAGCAAATAAATGATCCCTAGGGCTGATGTGCTGTTTCCCCACAGCTGTCCCACTGCTCCCACAGCCTCATGGAGCATCAGAGAGTTTAGGACCAGTGCAAGGAAGTTCCCCTTGGATTGTTCAAGTGGCACGCTGGGAATTCAGCTGCATATTGACAGACAGTGAGTGCTGTGCCACATTTCCCTGCAGCACAGGAGTGTGGAAATGTTTATGATACCTCAAGTTTAACATTGCCTCAGTGGAGAGGTGTTTAATTTCTCATTCAGCCCTACTGCTGTGGGAGTATAAAATTATGCTGTGGGTGAAACTAGGAAAAAATAAGGATCCACAAGTGACACAAAAACCTCAGCTGCAAAATGCAAGAAGTTTCAGCTGAGGAAAAGATCATGTGCAAGGGAGAGCATCCTGAGCCTCTGGAGAAAGCAAAGACACCCAAAAAACCACAGTGAATCAAAGCACCTGACAGGTGAAATACCTATTCCTGACTGTGCACCTGCACGGGGTCCACAGAGAACACACTCTCAGGGTCATGAGTTAGATAATCTCAGAAGAGCTGTTGTTTTTCTACTAAAAACTACTCCAACTTGTGAATTTTCCCCAGCATGGAAAATATATTGGGAAGCTATCCTCTGAAAAACTGTGCCTACTTTATAGACTAAGTTAAATCAACAGATTATTAAGTAGAGGATTGTATTTTCTCATAAATTAAATGCAGTATATTAGTACCACACTCTCCTGATGTTATGGAAATGCCTGAGATTAGTATTGTTGGTTTATTTGCAGAGTGGGAGCATTAAAATCTTTGTTGAAATGTATGAAAAGAGCAAGCTTTTTATTACTTCTCTTGTAGTTCAACTTCAAGGACAATACAAGAGTTTAAGTTCTGCTACCAGCTTCAATAAATCCTAATATCAATCAATTTATTCAATTAACATATTTAGTATTGAGAGTATATACATGTTGTTATAATTGTATGGTTTATGTTTCCCATTAATTTTTCTTATGGAAAAAAAAGACACTAAAATAAAAGCAAACAAAGGGAAAAAACCAGAATGCCCCACCATAAGTTTCCCTCTCCAGCAGACAGAATCATGTTGGCCTACCAGTTTTGATAATATTTTTAGATATTTGACAGGTTTCTTACCTGCCTGGATCAAAAAAAAAGGAATCAGCTAATCCTGTAGAAATCTTGTGTATGCATGTACATTTATTGAAATAAATTTTATTTATAAGGATTCATGGTAATTTATGAAAATTTTCTACTTGCATCACTTGAGCCATCCAAGGCTATATGCCTGTGTGCAAACATCTGCACAGACACAAATGAGAGGATAAACACCAAAATGGAGACAAAAAGAGTTTCAAAAATTATTTCTGATTGCAATTCTATGGCTGTCTAACAGGGAAAATGAAATTATAGAAGTCTTTTCCATCCTTCAAAATTGTAAATTAAATTGCCACTTAGGAATAGGGCAGTTTCAATGTCAATATTCCTGGGAGGGAGAACTACAAACCAAAGATGTAACCTCCTGCTGTGGGACCAGACATTTATTTCTGCATTTATGCATTCTCATATCAAGAATCGGGAGGCAAAATGAGAGGAAAGATGTTAAGATGCAGCAAAATGCCAGGCTATTATTGTATTTTCACTTATGTAAATTGCATTTAATTTTGGTTTGTACCAAATTCTCACTGTTGCCATGCGTGCTAAGTCTTGAATATGTAAGTTAATGAAGTATCAATTTAGAGGAAAATTCGAGTTTTAAGAGCAGCTCCTGTTTTTCAGAATTGAGCCTTCTCTGTAGCACCACAAGGTTTTAAGGAGCCACGAAAGAGGCAGTCTGTTCACATGTCAGTATAACATGTTTTGAAGTATTTTTTACAGCTTAATTTAAAAAGAAATGCTTTCTTAGTTATTATATTTCATATGGTAATTTAAGCAGTTCAGATAGGTATAGTGATCAAAGTTGCAGGAGGTCCCAATGAGCATCTTGTTCTGTGTAAGAATCTTTAGATACAAGTGGAATGTTTTAGAACATCTTTCAAAATTATAATTTTCTCCTTAACCTTACAATGCCATGACATTATAGTCAAATACAAGCCTGGAGACCTGGGAATCTTTCCCTATGGAAAACAACCAACTGCTTTTAGGGGATAGAAATGCAGAAGGTTTACATATGAACTGTAAAAGAATGAGAAGAATAAGTGAAATGCACCCATTGAATACTCATTTAACCTGCAGAGGATACCATTCTATTCAAACAATAGTGTAGAAATGGATTTTCCTTCCATTTACCTTCGCAGTCTCTCTTAAGAGAGACAGAAACCAAATAATGCTGGGTTTGGATTATAATATTCTCTTGACTATTTGAATAGATTTGTTACTAGAACAAATTTGTATATCACTGTTTAAATATTTAAGTAATTATATTTAATGGCATAAACATTAGCTTTACTGACATTGGATACATATGGGAAGTGAGAGTAGAGCAAATTGAAAACCCCTGTGTTACTGGTGCATGAAGGATGGGTCAGGGAGAAAGGAGCAACGCATTTGCAGCAATTTTTTATTCAAATTTTCTACAAATCAAAATGGTCATACCACAACCCTAAATCTGCCTATGACATTCCCCTGGACTCCACAAACTCCTAGTGGGTAATGGACCAAAATCTTTGCCATTAACCCACTGTGAAAACAAGTACAAACTTGGCTAGTGAGGTTTGAGTGCCATCAAGCCTTCAAAAGTTTGAGTAGTTTATGGCTCATCTAAGCCATCAGAAATGTCTGGCATTACGAGATATCCATCAACAAAGAAACACAACACAGGCATGTTTCAAATTTTGTAAGATATAGAGGACCTTAATGCAGCAAGTGACACTTAGGGAAAATATTTGTCAGAAATCTGTGACAAATGCACAAAACTGTACTTGTCAGTTGCAGAAAAGAGTTAAACCTTTGAAGTATTTTGGAATGAAAACATAGGCTGAAGAGGTAATTAAAAATGATAGAGCACATCAAGGGAAAAAGGGAAAAAAAACATCATGCAAGCTGTCCCCATTCTGCCTGCAGGAGGGTAAGTATCCACTTTCATTTAACTTTTAAATATGTGTAACTATTTCTGGGGGAGAAAAAAGTAAGTTAGGAGGTTGTGCTTTGCAAAGTCAGAGAGCAATGTGCTCACCACACTGTCTGTGAACAGATACTTCTAGGTTTCTGATCCAAAAACATTGACTCACAAATACCTAACCTCCTCGTGTTCCTCTGTCTCAGAGTTCATTTTAAACTCTTGTCTGCGTTTAAACAAAGCCTGAATTCAGCCTATTTGACATGGTATATGAAGACCAACTTTTTAAAACATGCTACATACATGTGTGCTGAAATCACACCTAAAACACAACATCTCAGGCTGATCATAAATACTAACATTAATATCTGTGAAACATGCAGGTGTTCAGCACACTTAAAATGAGGCAAAAATTATTTTAGGGAATATATTTAAGTGAATAACTTTCGTTCAGTAAAAGACAAGGGAGCAAAACCCATGGTGAACACTCAGTTGTTCTAGTCCAGGAGCTACATTTACTTCTGGAACAAGTCTTTGGGCTCCAGACCTATTCTTGTCCATATCTAGATACTGATGACTCTACTATTTCCTACTGGGAAAATGCAGACTCATAGAATCACAGGATGCTGTGGGTTGGAAGAGATCTTAAAGACCATCTACTTCAACCTTCTTGTCATAGACAAGGACACCTTCCACTAGATCAAGTCCCTCAAAACCCCATCCATCCTTGAAATACATGAATATATGTTAAATATATGAATATGAGAATATATGTAAGTGTGTGAAAATTCACAGGTCTTGGTAACATCGTTGTAGAGAGGAGAAATCTGCTGAAAGTTGCTGTGGTCCCATCTGGATGATGGACAAGTTTCTTTGCCATGGCAACCAGTCTGTGGAGTCAGGGGTTGTGGAGCTGTTAAAATACTTGAATGGCATCCGAGGTTCAAGTCAGGATAGTTTTTAATGTATTTCTTTAAGTTCTTGGTTCACATAAATAATTTTTCTTGGTTTGTGTGTTTCTTGTGTTGTGGTTTGGCTTTTTGTTTTTGTTTGTTTGTTTTGTTTTGTTTTGTTTTTCTTCTCAGAAATCTTGGATAGTTGTTTATTCAAGAGGTAAAGACAGACTTCTGAGTCACCAATTATTCTTCGCACCAGCCATGTAGTTTAAATCATGGTTAAGTGATGTAGTTGGATAAGTGACTACAACCTCAAACCTTGTGTCAAACCCACTAAACAAATCTTGTTAATCAGTAGCTAATTCCATGCTATTGATAATTGTCAACACTGTTATATAAATGCATATTAAATCAGCTTTACTCAATTTTGTAGCAAGCAGGAGGTTTTCCTGTTGCTTTTTCTCCTTGTTTCCTACAGCACCACCATTTTAGGCTAGATGGTGTATAAAAGACCTTGGGACCTGCAGACACTGAATAACCCTCTGCTGACATTTACAGAAAATGTTAAATTACTGTGACTTTGTACGCTGCAACAACCCTCAATTACTGATTTGTAGGAAAGCACACAGTACAGAAAATTCTGTATTGGAACTGCCTGAGGCCATGTGAATATATAAGAATGCAAGAACATTTTGTCGATCAGCATGTGAGGCAGAAACGTCTTTTAAAGGTCATGCAGTCTGTTTTTCTGGTAGTGTTTTTGTTTTTCTTTTTTTCCCTTTCCTACTCCTTAAGATGCTTTTCTTTTAATTAAATTTTCTTGTTTGGGGCATGACATATATTAAAGGAAGCTTATAAATGAAGAAAAGTTTACATAAATAAAGGAATAAAAAGAGAAAAAGCATTAGAAATTTATAATGCCTCAGTTAGGGATGGGTTATTTCTTTGTTCCATACACAATACTAAAGATGTTTTTCTCATTATTGCCCAGAGTATTCACTGGTTTTTAATAAATGAGGATGTCCATTTTTGAATAGCCTCTTCTTTTATTATGAACAGTGTGTTTATCATTTTACAGTTCCCAGGTAGTACTAATTAGTATCCAGCCAAACTTCACTGCCATAAGGAAGAAGGAAAAAAAACAAAGAAAACCCAGCCACCCACCCACCCCAAACCACAGAAGTAGGTACTTATATAAATTCTAAGATTTAATGTGAAGGGGGAAAAAAGTCCATTCAAGCATCCCTGCTAGATAAGAGTACATTGATATAACATAAAGAATTCTCAAAGGCTATCTATTCTATCACATTTGGTAGAATCTAATACATTTTTATGAAATCTAATACTAATCTAACACATTTTTTATGAAATAACATATTTGTTGTGAACATTTTCTGAAACAAATTACAGGAGAATCAAGAGTTTTCTGTTTGGGAAGTGACACATATTCAAAGCCACAGAAGCTGGAACCACGGGATTACTGAAGTCCAAAGACACACCTAAATTCAAAAATTAGATTGGAAAAAAACCTGCTTATTAAGCATCCTAATATTAGAAACACCTGCACTCCACCATGGATATGGTCTCTCTTTGCAAGAAGACCAGTGTTGACCATTTCAAGGCTTGAGGGTGGCAGCAGAAATTAACGTGTGTGACAGCTAAGATGTTAAAGCAAATCTCAGCATATTGCCCACTTCACTACCACATAAACAGATTTGGAGTGCCAATGGCCTGTAGGGTGGAGATAAGGGCAAGGTTTTGTGTTATTTAGTGTAATGGATGACTATATATATGTGCACTGTCCATAGAGTTCATACAGGGGTGCAAACTCATCTGTCTATAAGGAAATAATTTATAACTTTCTGCCCATCAAAAAGTGCAACTAAAGCACAACTGAAATAAACAGGGTTAAGAAAAATTAATAATAAATCAAGGGCGCAAGTAAAAAAAAGATACTGGTTTTCCAGTGTGTACAGGGGAGAAAGAATACAGCAAAGTGAGAATGTCCATCTCCAAACAGAATGCCTGTTTTAGACAGGCATTAGACATGTCTAATTCCAAAGTGAAAATCAAATGCTGCTCCTCTCTGTGTCACAGTTATATTTCTCCTTCCTTGTGTGCCTTGATCAAGAAAGTACAGGTGTTCTTATTTAGATTGTTATCCTTAGTTTCAATCTTAGCACTTCAAAGTGAACATGAACACTTCCCTCAGAGCTGTGATTTCAAGCTACAGAAGTCACAAGGGCATGCTCAGCTATGAGTTTATATTTAATTCACTTCCCAAAGGCTTTGCTCACAAGCAAAGCACTTAAGCTTTATGCTATTTTAATAGAAGGCTTTGATTCAGCCACCAGAGAAAGTTTTTGTTCAGACCTGGCCAGTTAGCCTTATTTAAACTGCAGCCTTATGACAGAAATATGATTTGTTTTTTAGTGTTTGATTTTGGGGTTTTTTTATTGTATGTTTGTTTGGTTTTTTAATAATCATAATTTAGATAGGCTCAGTTACCATATACTTCTGCAAGAGAGTTTAATCCCTAAATCATGAATATCACTCCATATAAAATGATCTCTGAAGGATGCCTTGCTGAATACTAATGCTTGATGATTAGACAATTTGAATACTTTTTTATTGCTTCCATTTTTTTTTTTCTTACAATGGGAAATATTGAAACTGTGGCTTAACCCTGATAGTGGGGTATTTTGCTGAGGGCAGTAATCATTCAGTCACTTGAAATCACACAAGTCAGTCCTGTGTAAGAGCAATAACCACCCACCTGCCTGTCTAGAGGGAGAGCATTGGCTCAGTGCTGTTCTGTGGCTATCAGGAGAAACCTTTGCTGTTTGAATTAGATGGATATTGGAAGTGTCCTACCTTTGACTTTAAATCAGTGGCACAGACATCTGTTAGATTAGCTTGTTTGGCTTCTCCCCAAATGAGAATTGCAGGGGTGGAAAACCACATGAATTGAGATTATTTGCCTCAGAGAATCGTTGTTTTCAATTTTTCTCTCTGTCAGTTCCAAGCTGTGTTTTATGTGCAGTACAGTCTTCTCCAATCCTTTGATATACTACTGTTTGCATTGCTCTGAAACTGTGTTTAAAGACTGCTTAAGAAGGGAGCAAGAAGCAGACAGGTGAGATATTTGGCAGTTCTCCTAAAGGAGCTCTTGTGCACTCCAGTGTTTCAAACAGCAAAATGTGGTCACTACAAGCATCAGTTTTGCAGGTGACAGACCCAAATTCAATACGTATTTAATAGATATGATTAGTTTGCCCACTAAACAATCAATCAAATGATGCTGTTTGCTAGTCTGACTTGGTTTGGGATTTTCTCTCCTCTTATCTGCAGCTCTTTTAGCAGGGAATAGTGTGACTTTTATCACCTTATTTTTTTTTTTTTTAAATGATGTTTTGAGGCCATTCTTTATCATGCAAAAAACTCGAGCAACTCTGCCACACTTATAAGGGCAGAAAGTATGTTTTATGTTTCATACATTTATGCCCACTGATGAGATTGAATGCTGTACTTTGGAATTTTGGACATCTGAAAGAATTTCTTCACCAAAAGGGTTTTCAAGCATTGGAATGGGCTCAGGGAGGTGGTGGGGTCACCATCCCTGAAGGTTTTGATGAAATGGTGGTACTCACAATGGTACTCACAACTCTGATCTAACTGAAAGGTGGAGATTGGTGAAATTAGACTTGATGACCTGGAGGTCTTTCCCAACCTAAATGATTCTCCAGCAAAGATATTCTTGCTGAAAGAAGGTACTAAAGGACATGTAGATAAAATCCTGTTTCTTCCATGTTTTATTGTGGTTGAAGTATGTTGAGTAACAATTTGGTGCCAGATCTACTTTGAAGTGTTTCCTCTGACATTCATGTGAAGGCAGACATCACTCCATGTTCTCAACTTCTCTGCTTTTTAAATACAGTCCCAGGTTGTCTGACTTCAGCTGGTTAAACATTGCCAGACAGAATCTGGAGGCTTATGAAGATTGCACTTTCATCAACAGTGCTATTCTGTACAGCTCCTCTATATTTAGCTCTGTATCTCCTGAGACATGAATATCAATCAAACCCTACACTGACAGATCTCCTTAGCCATAGAAGGTTCATATAATATCCCAAAATCTCAAGTCAGTCCTGTTAGATAACTGACTTTATTATTATTATTATTATTATTATTATTATTATTATTATTATTATTATTATTATTATTATTATTATTATTAT
>JAWWEV010000095.1:9910850-9923927 GCA_035583235.1 Hafferia zeledoni
TTTCCTGTCTATCCCATTTCCTCTTAAAAGACTTTTTTTCCCACTTTCTTGGCAAATGAAAAGTATTTTGCTGACGAAATTATTTGTTGCTAAATAGTGAAGAAGTTGGAATTTGGATCAGAAACAAAACAATCTGATTTGACTTCAAAACGTTAACTTCAGTTTTGCCAACACATAAAATGGGAAAGAATGGGGGAAAAAATAAAATCCAAAACACAGCAAACAAACAAAAAACTAAAATAGAATAACAAATAATTTCCTGTGATGTCTTCATTACAGCCACCAAAAATGTGTGCAACAGACAGTGCTTTGAAGTATTGCATATCACAGACTTACCTCTGTTCTGAAGCTCATTTTCACCAAGTTAATCTAAAATATTCTCAGTTTCATAATTCTTAGAATTAAAATTAAAAAAATTATTAAAAGTAGGAATTAAATGAATTCCAACCTATTTAGTAACTTCACTTTCTCACAGTAATATGGTGTAATTTCATATGGCTCATTATCAATGCTGTACAATTGTTTTTAGCAATATGACAATTTATGAGCATTGTACTTGATACTTTTGATTTTTCTTTTGGTGAACTTAATTCTAAAATCAAGCAATGCTTTCAGATCTTTCTGTTAGAAGTACTATTTGGCAACCAGCGAAATACAGACCTGACATTGTTTCAAACCAAAGAGAAAATACTCTGAAACAGAATATTATCTTCAGGAGCTAAGTAAGAAAATCACTCTGTATAAGACTTCTGAGACCTGCTGACCTTCAGGGCACCGTGTTTCCCTATTTCTTTTGCATGACATTTGGTTGATTTATCTCATCAAGTTAGCACATTGGTTTGTTTAAGTTTTGGTAATAATCTGGGTGTAATTTATTGAATATTTATTTCTCTAAGACATAACAATGAAAGCCATGATGAAAGTACTTTTAACATCAAAATGCTTTGGGGGAACTTTCAATATTGTGATTGCAGGAGCTCACTCTAATTGTAACAAGAAAACAATACACAGTCTTACTATAGTTCTGATGTGAGAAAGGAAGTTCATCTAAACATGTGCAATTTATTTTTACATGTATATCCCAAATCCCTAAGAAATTATTGAGCTGAAACCCAACAGTAAAGTAAGCCTAACAATGCAACCAATTCTAAATACACTTCCAGTAATTGAGAAGTCCTTCAACTGAAACATTTCATTGCAGTTCATAGATTTTACAACTACCAGACATCAAAACTGGTTGTTGTATAAAATCAGAGTTTTGTATTTCCTGAATTGAAATAGAGTATTACCTTTAGAAAGAAAGGGGAAAACAAACAAACAAAAAACCTCAAACCCCCTAAAGAGATTCAATATGGGTTCAAAGCCATTCAAAAATCCAGAATGCACTGCAATATAGGTGGACTGTTAAAATAGTAAATATTGGTGATAAAACACAGAATCTATTTCCAATCTGTGTCATGTGTCTTCAATGTCTTGCCATCAGGTGTTTTTATACTTAGTGCATCACAGTCTTATGTTTTCCTCCAGACTATAAAAAACTTCTTAAAAATGAGCTATCCAGTTTTTTTGAATCCTATTGCATTCCACACAACTCATTGATGGTAATTCGTCACTTGAGGTTAAATTTTGAGACATAAATTCTTTATGGAAATTTTGTGTGACAAAAGAGAGTTTGAAAAAAAAAAACTTATTTGGGAAGTAAAAATTTCGACATATCTAAGTTCTGTGTCTTTCACACATAATTATATCATCACTCAAAACTTTGACTTCACTACAAATCTTCAATTAGCTTGATAAAATCCTTTCACCAAGGGTTTATTTTGATTGGCATTTGGTCTACAATCCAAAATCAGAAGTCCAGCTGAATGTCACTTCTTTTGATTGAAATTATCCTGATCACTGATTCAATTATTCTATAATGTTCAGCATCTCAGATTGAAATATTCCACACTATGAACAGTGAACATCGTAGTATTGAAGGTTAATCAGCACAGTATGTTCTGGAAGATCATATTCTTTCTAATAAATCTTTGATATTGCCTTTATTTCTGCTCTGTCAAGTTAACACTTTGGGGCAATATGTGATATTGAGCACCAGGAAAAGAAAATTGGATGTTTATTTTCAACTTATGCTAAAAATAGAATCCAATTTTACTCCCTCTCCTGATAACTAGTCATGTGCATCATAAACAATTTTAACTGTTTTCTGAGTTGTCTATCTCTCTGTCTCTTGTAATTTCAGGTGGACTCCTCAGAGTTATTTCCAGCTGCTTGAAAGCAGACGTAACCACAGTCCCATTTTTATCACATCTTTATCTTATCATATGATCAAAAAAATGATAATGATATTGAGCCTGTCTCTACCAGAATTTATCTTGTAATAACAATACAGTGGAGTGATTTGTATTTCTCTGGAAAGGGCATTATAAACCTCTTCTGCTTTCAGCTTTTCCTACATAAAAAGCAAAATAAGCTGAAAACAAGATGAAAGTACTTAACACCACATCAAACTGAGTGGAATAACAGGAAAGTTGCTGAGAATCCATCAAAAAGGAGTCTGCAAAAATATTCTGCTTTACAGAGCAAAATGTGATGTGTTATGACAATTACAGGTCCACTATCTCAGGAAAACAACAGTATGGAGTGATGAGGTGAAATAAAGTAACTTGTATCTGTGTTTGAACTAGCACATTTTCGATAGAGGGATCACTTTATATTTACCTGGACCTGGGGGAGAAAAAAAAAAGCAATCTCCAAGCCCAAAGTGTACCTCTTTGTTGACTTCAAAGATCATGTTTTATTTCAATTAATTTCTCAGGAGAAGAAAGGAATTAAGGAGGAAAATTAAAGTAAAATTATGCTTCAATTCCTTCAGGTTCACTGCTTAGTGCTGGTGTAAGCTTCATCCAGATCATTGAGAATAAATGTCTCAGAAGAACAAACTGTGGCAATTGTGACATTGACCTGTGTCAAAACTCTAAGTGGTTTCAATATGAGGTTCAAAAATTTCCTGTTATCAGTCAAGAGATTGATAACATAAAAAAGACGAAGAAAATCTGTGAAAATTTATTTTAAAGTTGGTGATCTGAGACTTTTTAGTTAAACAAAGCTGTTCTAAGGCAGAATGCCTACTTGTCTTACAATTTGAAAGACTGAGAGCAACTAGATCAGAAGAAAAAAGAAAAAAAGCTTTCTTATTTTTTAAAACAACTGGGTGTATTTTTGGTTGAGATAACTGGCTCCCACTGCTGCAATCACAAACTGATAGAGACATTGAAATGATAAGTCTAATGGTAGTTGATTTTCATAATCCTTTACTACTTTATGAACCTCTCTGTTTCAGTGTTTGAAGAGGTTTTGATGTTTATTTTTAGGAGAATAAAAAAAAAAAAAAAGAAAAAAGGAAAAAGGAAAAATCTTTCCAAATAATTGGATTTTTTTTTTTCCTTTAAAGGAACTTTGTTTGGTTTAGTGGTTAAACTTCTTAAATGAAAGGCTGAAAGTGATTTGAGTGTTTTGCTTACATCGTAGCTCTTTCGGTACTTATCAAAATGTTGTTGACCTTCTGTGTGTTTTAATGACTTCCCTATGTAGCTGTGGGGACATTACAAGACCACCTAAATGTCAAGAGTCCATCAGCCAAGAAGATGGTTTCTGGAGTCAGGGGAAGGAAATGATGTTGGAATAATTTAATCTAATGCTTCATTTTATTTTCTCTTAAGAAAACAAAGAAAAGAACATTAACTGTACAGAAAAAGCTGTTGGATCCTCCCACACCATAGAACACAGAAGTGCAACAAAGTTTTTGTGCCATATTTGCTTTAGAGACATCATTTTCTTTAGTCCAAGGAACAGATTTGTTGGCAAACAGTTGGTAAATTGTTAACTATTTTTAAACTTTCACATAAGGTAGTAGATTCTTTACCTATTCCTTTTTATGGATCATCTGAACTGTGCGTGATTAAATTGCCATTTGTATAATTGTTACGGACTGCCCTAATTACTCATATAAATCAGCATCAAACCAGCAGGAGAATTGCTCTATTATTCTACTACCATATTTATAGAGTTATTGTAAGTTAGCCTTGTCCTACATTACAAGTTAAAGATTTTATTCTAATAAATAATTCAAATTATTCTGCCACAGCCATACCAATATTTTTATAAGTTCATTATTAAGTATGAGTAACAGCTTACATAGCATGGTTTTAACTTGTCCATAATAATTTGCTGTGTCAAATCAGTTTTTTATTCTTTTTTTTTTTAACAGGCAGGTTTTTTAAGACCTATTTTTATTGATTTTTTAAAAATTTTATTTACCCTCAAGTCTTCAGTCAAAAAGTAGGAGTGTTTTATTCTTCAGAAACTGTAGAAACCAAAGCCTTTTACTTGTATAAATAGTTGAAATAAATAACTGATGAGTGGAGAAAATTTTACTAATATTCTTATTTTAAGAAATACGATGAAAATATATTTTCACAAACCTTCAAGTCTTGCTGTTAAAAGAGGAAAAATTCCCTTTGTTGGACTGAACAGTATTTATCTCTGCTATCTCCTTAAGGCATTTCTTGCATCTTGGGATGGTTAATATTAAACCAGCAGTTGTCTGGGTGATTAAATCTCATCAATCAAGAATAATAAAATCTGCCAGGCTGTCAGCTGTGTCACGGTCCAAACAGAAAAATGAGTTATGGAGCTACTGGAAGCATCACAGTCCAGAGTGTCAAATGTCCTCTCATGGGGGTCTCAGATGTGTTAATGAGGACAGTGGGCAGATTTAATCCCTGCAGGATATTCTACATAAGGGCAGTGGAAGAAAGAGCTGCTGCCTGTCACATCACACTGGGATCAGCCTGAGAAAACCTGACGCAGGTGAGGGACTTTGCCATCCACTTTTTGCTGTAGCTCATTATGAAATTCACTGCTTCACCTAAATAATGGATGTCATTCTATCCTGTTTGTACCCACAGGGCTCCTTTTATGTGCTCTTCATCTCACTCTCTCTCTGCTCAGCCGCTGGTAATATCCAAGGAAATGTGCATCATGTAAGGTTTTTGCAATCTACATGATAAATTCAGTCAGGTTACCTGGAACAACACATTTGCCTTTCAGTCACTGTAATTTTCTCAAAAATATCTATTCATTCTACTGGAAACTTCCAAAAGGACAAAACAAAAACAAACAAGCACAAAACAAGTAACTGCCCCAAAACAAACAAGAAAAAAATAAACAAAACCACATCCTTCGTCCCAAAAAAACATCCCCCTAAAAAAACACCCAAAACCCCACCATCACAGCAACTACAAAACAAGAAACTCCCCAAACCAATCAACAACTGAAAAATCACAACCTACCTGAAATACATGGATTTGTTCAGTTCAGAAGAGTGTCTGTGCTTAACTGGATGTGTTCAGTGCAACCCTTTGTCAACACTTACTTGAAATAAGTACTGGCTCAATATAAACTCAACTTTTCACTGCCAGTAAAAAAGAAATTTCATGCCTTGGGGCCTCATGCAACTCAGGCAACTGATTCATTTGGTTTCTTCATTAAAATCCTGAAGGAAACTCTTTGGCTGCACATACAACACACACCTGTGCTCCACATAAATACAGATACAGGTACATGCAAATGAGTGAACTGCTACTGTGGTTGCCAGAGGATGAACAGGATGAAGACTCTGTTAAAAATATTGTATTTTAATGAAATAGATACCCCTACTTCACTCAAGTCTCACAAAAAGGCATGAATATTCTGCAGTGTCCTTTTTAAAGAAAGTCATTAGTCATCATTCACAGTGCAAAGGGAGCCAAAGGGATGCAAACACCTTTCGGTTTCTTAGCTATTAAAATAAGAAATATGACACTGGACACTCTCCCTCATGTCTAGTGTTATATTACAGGCAATTTTGGGGTCTTTTTTTTTTTTTTTTTTTTTTTTTTTTGGTCAGGAGGTAGTTAAATATCATCTTATAATGCAGTAGTCACTTACTGCTTTTCTTCCTTTGGAAACTATTTCATACCTCTCCGCAGCAATATTTTTTTTCAACCCAAATTTATTCAGAGTAATTTTGAATTAATTTTGTTTTACACTAATGACTCCTTTGATTTTGCTTGCTTTGAGAAACAAGCGTTTTTGTTTACTTTGTGAGAAAATATGATAAATGGAATTTAAAAAAAAGAACAAAAAGAGGTACCTTTGTTGTAAGTTCACATGGGAAAAGGTGCCTCTGAGACTAATATATTTGTACTGTGCCTGAAGAATGATAGAGTTAGGTTTGCATTTTCACTGGTTCAGTCTTATATCACCAGTAAATCCTTTTTCCTTCCTTATTATCTGGGTCCAGCCAGGGTTCTCCACTCTTTATCCTTAAAAGTACGACTCCACCTTCTGTTCTCTCCTTTTTATTTCAGTACTTCTATCACTTTATAATTTTTGATGAAAAATTCCCAGTCTCCCCCTACATATTTAAGATTTCCAACTCTACCTTATCATCAAGTTTCATCAGAATGACCTTGTCTTTTTTTCCTGCCACAGTATTGGCACCAATACCTACCCTTAACTTTGTTAACTTCCTCCAGATTCAGAGGTTTTTGTCATTCAAGATACTGTAACCTCCGTTTTGAACCATGCAGATGTTCCCCAGTATTTATATTAATGCTATTCCTCTACATGAAATATTATATTTCATCAAAGTTCACAAAGATTAGATCTACACCACTTACTTTATCTAGAAAAAGAATATTAGTCTAATACGATCCAACTTTGGAAAACTAACGCCTTATAAAGTGGAATTTCATACCTGATGCAGCATGAAATGAATTCTAATGGCTTCCCTAGTGACATTAGCCAAAGTAATTTTTAAAATAGAAGATAATTTTATTGGAGTGGAAATCTGTGTGAACTGTAACATCATTATTTTTTATTTTTTTATTATCCATGAATTGATCCTCAAAATAAAATAAAATAAAATAATTGTTTCCATTGCACTACACCAAATAATGTCCTCATATAAGAGTCATAGCAACTACCATAGCCCTGTCTATTACTCTCTATAATGAAATCCAGAGGATTCCTGGAGGGGACACTAGGACAACCCATCACTAGGTGTGTGCTGGTTTTGGTACAAGCTTCCTCCTCCAAGTTGGGGTTATTTTGAAGCATATTATAAAGTCGGTCTCTGAATTCTTCTGTCTCTGGTTCCTGCCTGATCACATTCAGTTGTTGACTGTTGAAATTGCACAATCATATCCCAGAACTGACATAAAGTTAGTTACCTAATGACTACATAAGATTACGAGAATTTTACTGTCTGCAGTCCACAGAGTGATGAAATAAAACAACTTAAATAATAGAGACACCTCTAGACACTTCTATATATCCAGGAACCATTTTTGAAATCTAAAATTCTAAACTGCAAGTGTTCAATAATGGAGAGAAGACAAACTAAGTGACACTAAAAGCTTTTCCCCTGAACCTCAGATTACACATATTTTGTACCAGGCTGGGTAAATTCAGTTGTTCTTCACCTTAACAGCTGGAAAGAAAAACTTCATTACTTGACAGGACATCTAAAAATATATTCCACCAAATGAAACATAGTAAAAAAAAAAAAAAAGAAAAGAAAAAGAAAAAAAAAGAAAAATGTCTGTTGAAAGACAGACATGACAGAGAATGTAGTTTGTGCTAGGATACAACAGACTACAGGAAAACAAGGAAAGAATAAAGGAATAAAACCATGACCCAAAACAGCTGCATGAAGAGAAAAGAGAATGCTGATCAGCCTTCTACTCCACATTTTCTAGATATGCCTAAATGCCAGAAAACCTTCCCACCTTAAAGGGAAAGGAGAGTTTCTTGGAGCACAACATGTAGCAAAGAAAGTGCATCCTAATTCTTTCTGGAGCCATGATCTTTGGGGAATAGCAGAGGATTTACATCCCTTTGTGAAGTTTATGAAAGGCTACTAGTTTTGTTTCACACTGTTTGACTGCAGGGAATGTGTGGGTGTGCAGCACAAGTTATGAAATTACAAAACTTAGAGATTCCTTTAGCCTGACTCCTGAGAATATAGATATTTTTAAGGAAATTTTCCTTTCATTTTATATAATTCTCACATGTTGAGTTGATTGTGTCACTGCCTAAGTTAAGATTACTCTGCAGAGCACCAGAATTCTCAGTTAGTCACCCTTTCAAATGCAGGCATGCTGTTTTTCATGATGCATTTTGGCCCAAACGTACAATGCAGAACTGCATAGGACTAGTTTTATAGAGACTTGTCCGTGTTTGAGGAACACTTCAAATTTCTCCCATCATTTATGAGCTGCAGCTTTTGTTCTTGATTAAACACACAAAACTGAACAATAAAGAAGGTTACTAATATTAAAAACATAGTTTTTCTTCAAATTCCTTCTTTGAAATAAAGAAGTAACGTTTAAAGGAAGTATAATTGTTTCAGGAAAACATGTCTTTTTAGCCCTTACAAAGGATTCTTTTTGTGCAAAAGGAAGCTTTACTAGCAATCAGAATCAGGAGCCTCAGATGACTGAGAATTTCTTTTGATTAGACCAAGTATATGGTCTTAAATGTATGCATGAATATAAATCAAGGCTTTTTTTATCCCCTGTCTCCCATCATAGTGGAGTTTAGACAAAACATTAATATTTTCTGCTTTTAACATTGAGAGTCCCCTTATCTCTCATAGTTCTATGATTATTTGGGTTTTTTTAAATATAAATACCATGAAAAGCCTCCCCTGAACTATTTAGGAAACAGCACAAGAAGGGAACAGAGGATGCTGACAAAGTAATGAGACTAACAAAGTACCTCACTATCATGTATTGTCCAGTCTTGCACTTGAGTTCTTTGTCCTCCAGACCTTAATGACAACCTGTCATCTGCAGGTGTGTATTTTTTTTTTAATGCATCCCTCTGTCACTCTTCTATCAATCCTTTGCTGTTACCTCTTCTCCCTCCAGACCATTAACAAATTATGCTCACCACAGTAACACACCAAACACTTCTTACATTGAACTGCCCCTGTTCTGTGCCAGAAGGATTTTTGTTTCCTGGAAAATCTCTTTTTGTTTGTTATATACTTCCTTTTCACATTTTTTTTTGAAGATTAATAGAGGGAAAAAAAGAAAATATCTTAGTAAGATATTCATCATATGACATGTTGGACTGGGCTTGGAGCAACCTGGTCTTCTGTAAGGTGTCCCTGCCTGTGGCAGGAGGTGGAACAGGATGATCTTTATGGTCCCTTCCAAACCAAATGACCTTGTGATCAATGAAAATATTAAAAGAACACTTAATAAAGATTACAAACATTTTGTCTAATGCACAATGATACATTAGACACCATTATTTAACATCCATACTTGACATTATGGAAAGAATTTATAAAATATTTTCAAAGTCTTTCTTTCAGCTTCTCCCATCCATCCTTAATCCACCATTAAGATATAAGATTAATCAATTTTTTCCTTCTGAAATAACTTTAAAAAAATTGAGAAAGACACAACATGTAAAAAAGAGTTTTATTTGTTAATGACTCAGGTTTCCCCTGATGTGTTTTTCAGCCACATTCAGAACATCTGTGAAGCATTACTCTGATCTCAGAGGTAATTTCACAGAATCATAGGATCATCTAGGTTGGAAATAACCTCTGAGGTTATCAAGTCCAATGTTTGACTGATGACCCTGTTAACCAGACCAAGACACTACACGTCCATTCATTTTCTGTGCTTTGACTTTGACTTTCCTGAGTTGTTTCTTCTGGTTCTCTTTTTCTCCGGTCCTGCCATCTTCTAGATCCTGCCCCTTCTAGTGCCTTGTTTCTCCATGAGTCTTCCTTTTTTTCTCAAGGACATTGTACTGCACATATATTTTATTGCCTTTGCAAAAGCTAGAAAAAAAATGGTATCAACTTACATGTAGTTGCTTGTGCTCTTCTCAGAAGGTGTTTCCCACTGGTATTCATGAATTCTTAGTCAAATTAGAAAACAGATCAAAAGCACAACTCCTTTGCACTTTGCACACTCAAAATTAGAAACCTCTTTTAGACATAAGGAGAATTAATATCAACATGATGTAAATTGTACAATGGTCCCCAAATATTTTAAGATGTGTTTTGCAGTTTCACTGGTTCAAACTGCTATGAAAGAAAGGAAAATATATATTTAACCTCCACTATAAAATTCTAAACATTTGCTTTCTGTCTAATAAGGCAATCTTTCATCTTTTGCCTTCTCTATTTACATGAAAACCAAACAACAGAAAAAGAAATCCAGGGTTTTCCAGACAATAAAAAAGTTTGGTTAAATGTACTTTTTGAGGTATTTTAAAATTTGAATCTTTTTATGTGAACTACATTTCCTCTGCCACACATTTTGAAAGATTGTCTTCATGTTTATATTAGTAAAGGACATGCAATTTATGAATAAGTTTCAGACACTTCCCACATATCATGGATGTGACATGAGTAACTACTATCCAAAAGGAAAATCCAGCTTCCAAAAAAAATTAGTTCAATATAAAAAGCTAAACATACAGCAAGAAGTAACCAAAAGAAGCAATTCAATTTTGCTTTGAGATTGTAATGCCTTGTATAATTATTTTTCCCCTGGAAATGATAATAGTTGGAACATTTATTGATGTTTTTCCCACATGTCATTTAAAAAAAACCCATCAAATTCTTAATTTTGAAAGGTAGATCCTTTTAGAGCTTGAAGAATAAGATAGTCAGATCAGAGGAAGTTTTCCATTTGGAAATCACATATGCCCAGGATCTAAAGAGCAAGGTTTTAGATCTCATCATGTCTAGACTAGAAAGTCAGCCACTCATATTAATGTATTTTCTCTTTTTTAGATTCCTGTCTCCTTTTCCTGCCCTCCATCCTCCCACCACAAAAACCAAACAAACAAGTAAACAAACAAACACCCACAACCAAACAAACAAACAAAAAAACCAACCCCCCCAAACAAATAAAACCCCCATTCCTTAAAAATTAGTTTTGGTAATATCTTGATTTCAATGCGTTAAGAACCAGTCTAATTTTGAACCCTTGAAAAGATTTATTTTTCCTTTGTGCCTACCTAAACCTTTTCTATTACAATAAGTAATAAATTATTTTATTGCTATCAGTTTATATGCAACAATAAGTGATATGAAACTATACCTCTAGGACTATGCTTGATTTTTGTTCTGTCTGTTTTGTGGTTACAGCTTTTGAAATAGCAAATAGTCAGTGCATGTGTATAATTCCTAATTTCTTGTATATAAGTTCTCAATGAAAATTTTAAATCAGAAAGATTTTATTCAGTGTAATACCAAATCTTTAAAGAAAAAAAAGAAAGAAAAAAAAAAAAGAAAAAAAGAAAGAAAAGAAAATGAATATACATAGAGAGAACCCCAAAGCTCTTTGCTTTAAATAGAAATTGAACTCTGGATACTGTAGACCATAATCAAAAGCACTCATCTGCAAGACCAACTTGGGCATTTTAGTTATAATTTACAGGTCATTGGCTTCTTCATTACAAGCAGCCCCTGGCAAAAATATTTTCTGATACAAAGGCACCTACAGTAACCAAGATGCAATACGTGAGAACTGCCTCTGACTGCAGGGCTGGAATACGCATTTAATAAACATTTGCATTCGAGCTTGATCTCACTAAAGAAAATTAGCTCCTTCTGGGAAAGGAAGCAAAAGGAGGGACAAATAAAACCACACAACAACTTCAATGCATTTCAAAGAACTATATTTTGCAACATTAAGCTTTAGTGTCACAGGAGAACCATAGTGTTTTTATGATCAGAATAGTTCTTTAAATGGTAAGTGTATGGAATGGGCAAACTTCCTCAGTACCCAATTTCTGACAGAATAAGATAAACGGTTTACTTCATGCTAAGTAATTACTCTCATTGATGCCATTCTCTTTTATAGTTTCACTGAAAATTTCACTTTCACTGAAAATTCGGAGTATTTTCAGATTTTTTTTTTTTTTTACCTAACAAAGTCTTCAGCCTAATACAGTATTAAAAAACCCAACCAACCAACCAACCAAAAAAAGCAGATTGGTGCACATTGGAGAGACAATATTTTATGCAGCTTGAAAACAACTTCACATACATATGTTCTATTCCACAACTTATTAGGTAACAGATGTGAAAGGCAAGCAAAGCCACAGTGCTGGGAAGGTTGCTCTGTGAAAGAAAGGCAGTGTAACATCAACAAAACCCCCTGTATTATTCAGCATAGTCCAGAGGCCACAGTATTTATGCTTCCATCATAAAGATTAAATTTTACACCAGACTTTAAATATTTTTATCTCTCATTCCTTATTCTCTTTGTGCATATGTGTGTGATGACCCTTAGCAACAGTTTAGGGAGTTTGGTTTTTTTTTTTAGTAGATCACCTTGGATCAGGTGTATCAGATATTCTATCACATAAACTTTACAGAACAAGAAGAAAAGTTCTATAGCTCACACAGATTTATCCAGAATATTTCATGTTTTTGGATATTCAGATGAGAACTCAGAGTTAGATGTAAATGATAAACAAGACTTTTAGTCTTCCAGATTTCAGGACCCTTTTTAATTTTTGAGTGAAATGTTAATGTTCACTGATATCTACTAACACAACATTTTATGAAAATTCTTACTACGTAGACAGAAACCTCCACTTTACCTTTAGAAAGAAACTTAAGAATGTGATTATTATGCAGTACTGGGTGTATTTATTTATTTATTTCATTTGAACTACTTCTAAAATTCACAAGTTCAATTGAAATTAAAGCAGGAACTGTGAGCAAGTCTTCATAATCTCATGATTACAGCATTCAATTATAAGAGTATTCTTGCATTCCAGACTCTGTTCCAAAAAATGTTGGGGGGCTTATTAACAGCATCTTTGTCCTATGCTGAGAAATACAACCTAAAAAGTGGATTCAAGAAACTCACCATCATCTTCATATGTTGGAGATGGGCTGTATATGAACATGGACGAATGGAGAAGCGAGAGAGCCAAGAGGACCGACTTTGACATATGGAAGGTCCGGGAGGACCCTTCCCCAAA
>JAWWEV010000095.1:9924129-9937288 GCA_035583235.1 Hafferia zeledoni
GTTCGTGTCGTCTCTGTCCCTTCCTTGGGGAGCGTGGGGAGGGCGAACTCGACCTGAAGCCGAAGCAGCCGCCTTCCGCCCGGCTCGGCAGGCAGTCCACGAACCCCCGTCGCTGGTCTGGTCCCTACCCCAGAGACCAAGACTGCGGCATTCATAGCCTGTAAAATTCCCATGGGACAGATTCAGATTTTTTAAGCAGTCAAAAGCTGAAAAAAGATCCTTTAACCCTAGACTTTGTGTTCATGTCACTTAAATTGCAGAACATAAAAATATAAAACTTGACTCAAAGACCATAAATATTGTTATGTTTGGTTCTTGACTTGACCATTCTTAGGGTTAAAAACATCCTGCTCATTTTTTTTCCTCACTGCATTTCTATAAATTTGTTCATGTGTTGAGTTTGCTCTTTAAATTAAAGGTATTTTCAAGTTTTTACAAGTCCTTATTTCTGTAAACATTGCTTTTATATCTACTAAAGCTTTGGATGCCCTTAATGTGGAAATAATTTGAGTTTTTTGTTGTTCTTTTTTTTTTTCACTTTATTATAATTTTAACATGTATCTATTCTTGGGCAGTGTTTTAAAATAAATAATCTTTTGCAAAATCTGGCTTCAGGAGCAGCTTTCTTCTTCAAGGATGTGACTACCTAAGGTTGGCCCCTCTGCAAATTACATTGTCTTCTGACACACCCTACGAAATGTGTTTGCACTGTCAAGTACCCAAACTTTCCCTTTTCTCACCTCAAAGCACACAGCAAATAGTGTCACCATACAGGAAGTCACTGGTAACACAGAATTCATTTTTTAAACTAAAAAGGAAAAGTAAGCATTAGCCAAGACCTTGGTCAAGCATTATGTGATGAAGACACTGATAGTTGATGTGGACTAGTTTGAAGCAAATATTTTGGATAATCAAGACTACCTTGCAGATTCAGAGTTTCAGGAAATCAAGACCACCTTGCAGGTTCAGATCTGACTTTTTGTTTCAGCCTGTGAGTCATTGGATTTCCAGAGCTTAAACTGGGAGCTCTGCTTATCCATCCTCACCACGCTGGTCTAGCACCTCCCAGCTGGCGAACAATCTCAAGCTGTACAAGTTATCCTTCATTCAATAAGTCAAACAAAAAACTTGCCAAGGACCACAACAAGCATTTCAAATATTAAAAATTGTTATTTTAGGATGAAACATGATTGAGAGCACTGGGTGGGCCAAGGGCAAGTAAAACAGTGAGGGCTTGTGGCAGCCTGCCCTGACTGCTTCAACAGGGATGCCAGAAATTTGTTCATTGTAGGAAAATTCTAGCTTCTCCCATCTGCTTCAGCTGATCTAATTCTTGGTGTAAGCTGGCATGATGGAATAAGGGTTTTAGACCTATAGCTAAAGAAATAAAGGGTCACTGGCACTCTGACAATGTCACCCCAATTTCTACTGTCTCTCCTGCCCGGTTTTAAAGGTTCACCCTTAGGTATGAGGGGTCTTGAATCAATCATGGCAATCTTCTTTATTTTTTTTCTTTCCTATGGGTCCAGGCTTTCCTGTACATTCCTGTCCTTTGACCTTGAGAAAAAAAACCCTCATTGAAACAAACTAAACCAAACCAACAATAAAAATACAAACACATAAGCCAACAAAGGGAAAAAGAAAACAACAAAACCAAAACCAAGATCAAACCAATTCTAAACTAAAATAACTAAACTAAATAAACAAGTAAGAACTCCCAAACAAATTTCTGGCCAAAGACATGTTCAGGGATGATCTTCTGCTGATTTAGGAGTACACCTGAGCTGACTGAACCAACTGCACGAGCTTTTGGGCTACAGCCTTTTGGGCTACAGCCAATGTTGCTTTTTGAGCAACATTTTTGGCAGCATCAATACCAGTGTCCCTCAGCTAACTAAATGCTAAACCTCAAGTTTTGTAACTGAACTTTAATGATTATTTTTATCCTGTAATTATCAGGCTAACTTAGTCAAAACAGAAATGCCTCTAAATGTCGCAGTCCACAGACATTTGTACTACCCATAGATTATATTTTCCATGCTTCCAAAAGGAACAATCAATGATACTCATTAACGACAGGATACTTAATTCATTAGGGCTCCAAAACTTCTCTCAGTCTTTCTGGAAGCTTCTGAAACTGAAGTAGTTGGAGACTAAATCATAAAGTCCAGGCCAGATAGCACATGTCTCTCATACAAGTGTATTTGTAGTTTCGAAATTTATATGAATCTACATGACATACAGCAGTGGAATATCATCTTTGTTACACAGACAAGTGTTTGGCAGAGTATGGGTGTGAGTCATCCAGGAAAAACAGACTCTGCCCTTGTACAGGGCCTGGGAAGATAGTCATTGAAAGGGTTAACTGGACTTACCTGTAATACTTGGTCTCTAATCAAACATATTAAACTGTCAGATTTTACTTTGTCAGTCTGTCTTGGATTGCATTGTTATTTGTTCTTATTTATTCTTCTAGGTTTGGTTTTCACTGGAGGTTTTTTGTTTAATTTTCTGTTTGTTTTATGTGTGTGTTTTTTGTTGGTTTTGGTTATTTGGAGTTTTGGGGGGTTGTTTTGGTTTATTTTCCTAATTATTTTCACTTTCATTTAAACTAATAAAGTTTGAAACAAGTCCTTTCATTGTGGTCACAATTCACCTTCCACACAGTGCGGTTTTAAAAAGTCATTATCTATGGCAATTTTACTTCAAGATTCTGTTTTAAATAGGCTATTGCTGATACAGAACTGGAGAACATAAAAAAATCTAAGTACGGAACTGGCAACCACATTCATACATGGGATGGTGCTGATTACAGACAGCCACAAGTCGTAGATCAAATACAAGCTTATTACATTATGTGATTGAAAATAATGTTTTACTGCAGTGAGGCAGCATACCAAATAAATTTATTTCATTCTTGAGAAAATAAATAAAGGGTTTTCCTACTTCTACTATGGATTATAGGTGGGTGTATGACACACACACAAAAAGATTGCATTGGGAACAGCTCTGATTCTATAGCATAAAACACTAAAACAAAAAGAAAGTGAACCAGAAAACGTCCAGTCAAAGGCTCCTTGGTGAAGAGAGAAACACCAATCAGATATGAACCTATAGGACAATTCTGCAAAGACCTAATGTTTTCATAATTTAATAGAGAAATTCCTATGAAGACCTTATAAATTCATGCAGTTCTTTAAGAAATATCTGTAATGTTTGAGCTCTTCCATCAAACACAGGAAATAAAAAGTTTAGAAAATTTTGTTGTCCTTCAATAGAGATTTAGTTCAATGCAACTATTCCTAAGGTCAAATAGTCTTGTATATCTTCAATAAAATTATAGTAAATCTCTACATATGCTCAGCTTACACCTCAGCCTCTGGCTTTTGTTTGCATTTAATGACTTCAGCAGTTTCTAAAACACAGGATATGACAACAGAAATCACAAATCAGTAATGAGAAACACCAAAACACTTGCTGAAGGTGCAATCTTCAGTGACAAGGAAGGCGAAGAACAATCACACTCAGGTCTAGCAGGACTGCACTGAACCACAACACCCTGCACATTTCAGAAAGGACAGAAATCAAAGTGTGATTCTCCTATGGGTCCAAGAAGGAAATAAACATTTTATTCAGTAGGCAATACAAACACTTATAGGAAGTATATTCCAAACATCTCTGGCAATGTTATAGTTAAAAATTTCCACACTTATTTGGGAAATTATAAAGCAAATGTGTCTCACATAAAAATGTGCTGAGCTGGTCTATTCAGGACAAGAACATGATGATGATGGAAAATGGTGACCTACTCGCTGACATGTAATCCTGTGGGGCACATTTATTTTCACCCTGGAACAGAGTGTCATGTTAGTATGAAATGACATGTTAGGAAAACTCTGAGGCTGTATTAGAACTGGATATATTTTCCATGTAAAAGTTTGAATCCTAGAGTGGATCACCCTAATGTTCAGATTTTAGGCCTTGTGGCTCTACAAATTTCAGAAGCTGCATAAATAGTTCTCAAAATGCCTACCCAGCCTCCTCAGTGACAGTGAAGTTGTGATGGTTCCAATTTTATTGGATTTGTTTGGGGGTTGTAAACTTATATAATTGTGTGTTGAAGAGAGATAGAAGTACATGAAAACACCTGACAGCAACAGATAAAGGTGCAGGTACGATTTTAGATTTCTTTTTATTTTCACTGAAAGAACTATGAACACAGTTGAAAAGTGTACCATTATGTGTAATATAAATAGATGCACTGTGATGTACACAAATACCATAAGATAGTCAGCAACACCCAAACCCTTTGATTTTTGGTGTCCTTTCACACCTGCTAGTTTTCTGTAATTCAAACTGTGATACATTGCTTGCAGTCTCTGAGTCTGAAGTGAGACAGCACTGGAACAAGTGATAAAGTCTAAATATCTACCTAAAATAGATATACCCTTTTTATGTCATGGTGTGGTTTTTGGTTTTTTTTCTTTCATTATCAAGTCCAGGAAACCGTTTGTTGTTATGAGAAATTCCTCTTGTAATAAAAAACCCCACTCTATTTTTAAAAAAAATCACTAGTAGTAGAAGTAAGAAATTTGCAGATAACATAAAATGAGTCTTCTTATCTGATGGTGTTTTATGTGGTCCCTGATTACACAAACAGATTGTTAAATCCACCCATATCATGATCAAAAAACCAGCAGTTTTGTTTGTGCTTTTAAAAGACCTGAGTGTAAAAGCACTGAGATAACTTATAATTGACCAAATTAGAGCATATTTTACTCGGAGATAACAGATGGTTTCCCAGTACAAAGGCGACACATAGGAAAATGTCCAGTTCCTCCTCTGTAATCTTGCAGTGTTGCAAAACCAAATGAAAGACGATGGTTTGAAATGATAAGTTTAATTGCCCCAGTCTGTTTTTCAGATGTAACAGAACTGTTTAGGATAACATTCCAAGATGCTTAACCCTTGCTCTATAAGTGTGATGATATTGTTAAGTACATATGTAACCTGAGTAAATACTGTTCAATTAATTAAACTCTCCAAGATTCTGAAGAAATTAAAAAGAAACTTGTAAAAAAAAAAAGAAAAAAGAAAAAAAAAAGGAAAGTGTTTATCAGCACTGTAAAATCTAAGTTCAAGGAAGCATTAACTCCCACATATGGTCTTTAAGTTCACTTCTGGTTTCATCTCAAGACTGTTTCAATAATATTTTGGGTTTTCCACATGCAGAGGAAAATAAATGAAGGATATGTGAATTTGTTTCACTTCAAGACAGTTAAAATGAAGATTGCATTCAGTGGAACTGCAATATATGTATATATATTATACAGTCACATGTAATATATGTGTAGTAAATGAATAATGTTTTCTTAGATAAGTAGAATATATGTTGTATATGAGCATATTCCTTTAGGATCAAGTTCTCCTTTCAGAACATTGCACCATAAATGTATATTGTTTGCTCAGCGATTGTTCTGCCAGAAATTAACTTTGATGAATGTTCACAAATAAAAAGAGTCTTACTCAGAGAAAGAGAAATGCAGCACTGCTTAAAAACAGATGCTCAGAAAGATGTTTGCGTGTGCAAGGAAATTTTTCATTGTCTGGCTTGTTCTGAGGTTTGACCATTACATTTGACTATTTCTGAAGTCGTAACCATGAAAATGTTCCTAAACCTGCTGCCACATGAACAACAGAACCTTTGGTAAGTAAATTATAAACTCAAGTCTAACAAGTGATCTCTAAGAAAAAGATTATTATCTAAACTATCCCTGGCTAAGCCTAACCTCTTCATTCTTATCAAAAGATAGGAAGAAGATAATATGGCTTTATTTACCGAATTTATCATTTATCTCCCCAGGAGGAGCAGGGGTTTTTTTATTTATTACTTTTTATTGTAGATAATGAAAATTATTTTTTAAAAATGAAAGATAAAGAACAATGAGAATGAAATGTCATATTCTGAACTGCTCTGTAGATTTAAAGAATTTTCTTTCCCTTGTTTGGGAAAACATCAAGTAAGAATGGACATTGGATTTCTCTTCTCTAGCAAAAAGATTTTTCTTGACTAATCATGCTCATTAAACAGCTGCATTTTTTTTCTGTGTTACCTTTCTTAGGATGGATATTAATACTGAGGAAATATGTAATGCAATCAGTCACTGTGAGCATGAAATGCCTCTCTTTTAAAGTACATACAGACACATACAGTGTAATGTGGTAAATTCAAAAGACCAAACAGAATATCAAAGTAAGTGTCTCATTGCAAATAAAAGTTGGAATTCCAGTTGAAGGTAATTTTGAGCAACAGATTTTGAAATCATTATGTGTGTTGCCTATGAAGTGTTAAAAATCTTTTCCCAGAAAGCATAGTTTCAAACTTCTAGATGAAATAACCCAGTAAATGTGAGAGCCATAAAATCACTGAGAGCCCAGAACCTGCAGACTAACCTATTGATTAGAAAGAAATTAGTCCTTCTTACAGATTCATCTTGGACTGTTGACTTCTGGACCCAAAACTGAGGAGAGTGAAGAGAGAAAATAATTCCTTTTTGTACAATACAGGTGAGTAGAGGTCTTGAGTATCTGTAGGAAACCTTGATATCCATGACTATGGCTGGAGCAGCTTCTGACAGAAAGGCACCAGAACTTGCAATCCTCTTTTCAGAGTTTTGTAATTGTCCATCAGGACATAACTATAGTTTGCCCAAATTATATCAATTTCACTTGGTTACCTTTGTCAAGGTCGTCATCTGTTCAAGAGAAAATAAGTCCTCAGGGGTGCAGAACAGGTCAGGAAGCTCTGAAGTGATAATTTTGAGATAGACTGGAAATTTTATATCATGCTTGAAGGTTAAAAAAAAAAAAGTACTGAGAAATAAATAATGCCATGAAGTTATTACAGATAAATAATTAGCAGTTGAATTGAAAAGACTGCCTATACTCCCTTACAATTAACTGGCTGCCACATCTGCTTAACAAGATGTAATTTTCACCCACACATATATTTTACTTCTAGTCTGTGGCTTTTCCTGCTCACAATTTGAAAATAAGGGAGTGTGAGATGCTGTACTGTATTCAAGAATGCTTAGGAAAGACACAGTGAGAAAGCCACCTGACAACAGAATGTAAAAATGTCTCAAACAGAGATACTCCTTTCTATAGCTTAATCTTGCATCTTTGAATTACATGACATCTAAATTGCATCACACACATTTTCTCAATTTATACATTACTTGAGTTTATTGTTCTGCTTTCCATTTGAAGAACTGTGAAAAAAAAAAGAGGAATAAAATTTTGTTGAGAAAGAGAATGAAAGGTATGCATTTAAACTGTTATTTTTCTCTCTATGATATAATAAATTGGCAATCAAATGTGCTGAGTGCAGTTATTCTGATTTCTTTGTAACATGACTGGTTCTGCAAAGCCTCAAAAGAATTTGACAGACTATTCTAAAGGACTCTGGGAATCAAAGTATATTGAAAATCTAGTGATTTTCTATTTCATAAATCCTGAACCTTGTAAAGAATAGTAAGAGACTATTCAGATGGCTTGGCTTATTAAAATATAATTTCTTGGACTTAAGACTTTTTGCTAAACATACTAATAGATTCTCATAAGAAAATTTAGCAATGCTTTCTGCTGTCAAATTATGAACAGAAACTTTGAAATATAATTAAATTAGACTGGATAAGAGTGTTATAAGATTATTATTTAAAAAAAAATCATGTCATCATGACAGGAAATGATAGCCAGTAATTGAAATATAAAGATGTAAGTGTCATGAGAAAAGAGGAAAGGTTCTGGCTTAGTTAAAAGTCATCTCCAATTTCATGGAAAAGATAGGAGAGATGGAAAAAAAAATACAAAGATTGGAAGCAGCAATCCTTGTTCAGTTCTATCAGAGATACCCTGGGTTTATAGGAGTCTCTACTGATTATGATAGAAATTAAATCACATTGTATGGGAGAGATGGTTTAGCCAAAAGAGGTGAAAGCAACAACAATAGGAGAGTGGTCTATCCCCAAAGTAGAGAAACACAGAATAAACAAGAGCATAGCTACAGATGTTATTAAATTAGATACAGGTTCCACAGCAAAGACCTGCAGTAAAAGATTGCATGAGGAAGAACCAAAATAATAAAGAGGAGATGTAAAATGACATGGGTAAGCAAAGAGGAAATGTTTATAACAAAAGAAAAAAAAAGAAGCCCAACCTCAAAAAAAAAAAAAAAAGGTCTGCAAAATGTGTGTAACTTTTAGTCTATTCTTCCATTTAACTCTTTCGGAGATGTAATGTTAAAATAGCTGAGGTCTGTACTGGCCCAAAGCTACAATAAAAAAGGTTAATACCAATGAATCCATCATGAACTAACACACTGACTGAGGTTGTATCCTAGCTGTGGAAACCATATCTTTATCATTTTTGCCAGTTTTCTTCCTGAGGAGACCGGTTAACTGCACATACATTATTCTGGAGTATTGATTGTTCTATTCTGTAAGCACAGGATAAGAAATCAAAACCAACTGGAGTCTAACCTAGCTCTGGGAACAGATAATGAGGCTTGACTTTTCAGTGTTGTGTGACTGCTGCAATCCTTTATATGTGCAGAAGTGTAGGATGCTCACCCAGTCTCTTCACAGTCTGGAAAACAGAAGAAAATAATGTCATAAAATACTGTTGATCTACATTCTAGAGATAGTTTTTAGGTAGAAAACACAGATCAAAGCTACAAATCAGTGAAAAGACGTTTATTCCTTCTTATCTTTAAACTGACAGAGAGTAAGTGTGGATAAGATATTGGGAAGGAATTCTTTCCTATGAGGATGGAGAGGCCCTCGCACAGGTTGGGCAGAGAAGCTGGGAGTGTCCAAGGCCAGGCTGGACAGGGCTTAGAGCAACCTGGGCTGGTGGGAGGTGTCCCTGCCCATGGCAGGGGTGGCAGTGGATGGACTTTAAGGGTCCCTTCCAACCCAAACCATTCCATGATTACGTAATTCCATGATTATACACATAAAAGATGGCATAGAGATGCCTAGAAATGATGACTAGTCATATTCAAACATAGCTCACCCTGGAAGGCCATATAAACACACACACACACACACACACACACACACACACACACACACACACACACACACACACACAAAAATAATACAGAAATGTAGAATAAATGTTTTTAGGACATTTGTTTGCACCTCCTGGCAAACATAACACAATTTTTGACACTTCCCACATGGTGACAAAAGGTGAGTTCCAACAGTTTTTTCCATGTAAAGACATCATTTTGTAACAATCACACTGTTCAATTTTAGTTGGTGCCTCATTTCCAAACCCACCTTATTTTATTAATAGTTCTTCAACAGGAAGTGCCACAGACATGTCATGACCTTTTTAGGGTCCTGCCTTTGAGTTGTTAAGTCTGTATGATCTCTCATTATAATTTTCTCTGATTTTATCACACACTATTTCTCTCATTCAGTGGTGAGAGACGCATCAAAATTATGAATTAAATATTCAATATGAATTATGATTAATAGATTAGTACAGTTTTTTGATAATAAAATTTAGTGCTCTGAGGACAAATTGGCCATAATTTGTGTGAGGAATTCAGCAGTTGCTGCCCAAAACTAACGATTTAAAATACATAAAGCCTATCCAACTAATGAAAATAAATAGATAAGAGAAAAAAAAATAAAGATGTTTTGTGAGATTAAGTCAATACTTTTTTAAAAGCAGTATTTGTTATTAATAACACCAACTTATAGGAAACCAATTGTCCAGATTCAGTCTTCCTATAATTCTGTTAAGGGCAAGAGAATTACACCAGATACTAATTTGTCTTGTTGTGCCCTGCATTGTGATCATTGGAGGTCTCACATTTTAATTGCAACACATGAATTTTATATAGAGGTTGAGAAAGGAACCATGAGCTTTCTGGTCTACTTTGAACACTTAAAAATGAAAAAAAAGAACATGTTTTTTTCATTTGATTTTTCAGAGTTAGGAGAAGGAAAAGAGTGAATCAGTGGTTATGGATAATCCCTGTTGATCTTCCTTTTTTCTTTTTTGACAAGTTGATGTAGAAATTGACTTGATTTCTGAAAGAAAAGAGGGGTTTTATGTGCTTCATATTCTTCAGTTTCTTTTTCTTGCTGGCAATGAAAGTTTCCTACATTCAGGCACACGCTGAGTATTTCACACAGGGAGGAGAAATTGAAAACACAAATGGGAACAGGGAAGGTAACAGTTCTGCAGAATATGTTCTGAAGTTTAAAGTGGATGATGAATCACATTTAAAAAGTCAACAATGTGGCATTTTGAGTAAATAAATGTTATGCTGGTGCATTGAAAGGCAATGTTTCATGTGAAACTCAGGAGTATTCCTCTCTGCTCCACTCTGGACTTATCTGAGATGGAATGTTTACTTTTGTAAACTCCATTATAAGACGGATGCACAGGAAGTAAAGATAATCCGTAGAACTGCAACAGAAGCACTGAAAGATTTGACTATTTGATATATGGAGGGAGGCTGAAGGGTCTGGCCTCTTGCCCTCTAGAGAAAAAAGAAACTGGAGTGGGGGAGAAACATTTTAGGTTTGCAGCAGCTCTTACTATAGTATAAGAAAAGTGTAACCAGCACATTTTTGGTTTTTTTCATGAACACTTGTAAAAATCAGTTATACATTTGTACAGAAAGCATCAGCATTATTTCGGAGTTATTTCTAAAAATTCAGAGTTACTATCTAACTTATCCAAAAGAGATTTCAGGATAATTTTTTTCGTGCAATTAGATATTCACTGTTAGAAAATAATCTGAAATTAAGAAATGAAACCTATTTTTTTTTTTTTTTGAAGACTGGGTTATAATGGAAAAAGAAATGTATTTAATGGGCATTTCAAAATCCTTTATGGACACCTGAAGCTTTCTGAAAAGCAGATCTGATGGCCCTTTATATGAAATATATATGAAAATAAATTTAGGGTTAAGTATTCCATGGTGTCTAACTTTATTTTTCTTAAGAAAGACATTAGAGGAAAAAAACCCCCAAAACCACAAACCACATCCAACACCCCCCCCCAAAAAAACCAACCAACCAAACAAAAAAGCCAACCAAAATCCCCCCAACAACAAAAAACCCCAAACAAAACAAAAAACCAACAAACAATCCAACCCAAATCAAATTAAAGAAAGCAAATAAAATCACCCCAAACCGGTATTATCTGTGAGTAAATCACAGATTTATCACCTGTAATGCCAGAATTATGACAGTGCTGTAGGACTGTGCTTACTGATACCCAGACTTTTGATCACTCCTTTCCACTGTGGCTCCTTAATGTGTACAGTACCACTGATTTGACTTTATAAAAGTAGCAGAAAGAGAGTGCTTTTATCCACAAGAATCCTTGGTCTGGCATTGCAAAGCTGGCTTCTATCCTGCTGGTGAGTTCTATGATGCTTCTGCCAGTCTGTCCCTGAGATTCTTGAGTTTAGTTGTGATTAAGGGAGGAAATACTTGACCAAATGCCAAATACCAACACTGAGAACTGAAAGAACACACCTTAGGACACTGATACTGGAGTAGGAATTAGAACCTTGTCACTGAGCTATTGTTTTCTTCACTACCCTCTGTTTGGTTTTTTGCCTGCTCAGAATCCTTCTGCCTCTCAAGATTTCTGCCTCTGTACCTGATTTAGTCATATACATGTCAGGCAGGACCAATGTCACTATTTAGGGGACATATTTTAATTTTATTTTTTATATTTGTTTCTCCAGGTACAGTTCTTTACAGGCCCATACCTTTGAGATTTTGGATCAGGGAATAATATCTGGATCACTGGTGGTTTAGCACAATCTATTGTGTATAATTTCCCTCATACTAGGTTTGATTCACTAAGTCTATGTAAGGATATGTAAATGCCTTTCTTCCCAGATGACAAATTATCATCTCACTGTAAAAACACACAATGCCTGAAATTCAAAGGAGCAGCCAAGACTCTACTTTAATCATACAAGCACCAGGACTTGCCTGGAATAAAAAGCAGACAGAGTTGACTAAACTCTGAGTTGCAATTTCCTGTCAATCCATCAGCTGGGATTAGTCAGCTCACAGAAGTGTAAAGATTGTCAACTAGGAAACATATTTCTGAGGGATGAGATCCACCAAGAATACAGTGGTTGTCAGGAAAAAAAAAGTCTAATTTGTGATGACAGCTTTCTCTGGGACAGGTAACCCTCAAGCCATCAGGGATGTTCACTCAAGACACATTGCCTTATTAGAAATCCTGGCTGAACAGCACAGGGGTTTTGTTTGTTTGTTTGTTTGTTTTTCTGTTTGTTTGGGGGGTTTTTGTTTGTTTGGTTTTGGCAAAGTATTTAAGTATTTACTGCTGTTTTTAATGAAGAAGCACTGTCAGAATGAAGAACATGAAATCTAAGGAGTCTTTCCATCATAATCACAGTTATTCATCCAGTTTTGCTTGCACATCTTGTCTGTTATTAGTCAACCGTATTTTAAGGATAAACAAGTGAGAGGTTGAGAGGTTAACCTTGTGATATCTTCAGGATCACATAAATATTGCACCAGTTCTTGAGCTTCTTCAGGCTCCAAACAACACAGGGATATTCTCTTTGATATTCCTATGCTTCTCACATTCTATAGCTGTCCATCTGTACAGCAATTGCTATGACTTGTGCCAAATTTTACACTGTTCCATCATCTCCCTTGCTGCTATAATAACCTACTGCATGTTTAAATCAAGGAACAACTGAAGAATGATGTGCTTTTGGGGCATTTCCAATGTGACTCTGTCTACTTAGAGCCACAGAAGTAGTATATGATAGCAGAGAATTCCCAGAACCCAGTACCTTTACAAGCCATAATTCCAAATATTCCTTAATGTGTTAAGCAGCACAGTGAAAGCTGCCTGAACAGAATATAGCTGGGAAATTCCAATGAATTTAGTGAATGAAAGATCAAGCCATGAAAGTGCATTTCACAGATTTTCCACAATGTATGTCTTTTTTGTTGTTGTTGCTTATTTTTTCATTGATTGGTTTTGTTTTGTTTGGGTGTTTGGGGGGGGGGGGGGGGGGGGGGGTTTTTTTTTTTTTTTTTTTTTTTTTTTTTTTTTTTTTTTTTTTTTTTTTTTT
>JAWWEV010000095.1:9957493-9989295 GCA_035583235.1 Hafferia zeledoni
AGCAAAACACATTTAGTAAAGGAAATGCTTATAAAGAAAGAATCAAAGTAGAAAGGAATAAAGTAAAGTTAAGAAAGCAAAGTTGGAAAAACAGAGAGCACATGGTGTCCTCACCCCTACATTGTTCCAAGAGGAGGAGGCAGGACAAGCTGCAGCAGTTACCTTCACAGAGACACTGACCAATTTCCTTCTCCTCACCTGGAGTTTAAACTCCAAAAACTTCTTTTTTCTTCCATGCGGTTTGTGTCGCTTAAAGTCTAACTATTGGGAGAGTGATGGTGATGCAAAAGCCTGGGGCGAAGTGGCTCCAAGAATGGCTCTTAGAAGATACCACAAAGGGAGGCCATGCTATTGCTAACACTCCACCCTATATTAATCGTATCAGTTTGAGCCTTTGTCCTCGGCCAGGAGCATCTCCCCAGGGGGCTGAGATGTCTCCCTCAACCCTTCAGGCCTTATCAGGGCCATCACTCCACAATGTTCTTTCAGGAAAAGAAAAAAACCTTATGAAACAGGTTGTTGGTCAACATAGTATCATGTTCTAAAAATCTAATAATGATAATTCATTTTCAAAGTGTGTATTTCACATATTAGAGGGAAATATAAATATGCCATGTCATCTCAGGAGTTTTTGCATCAAGAAATCAGGTTAAACATCTCAGATTCTAACACATAATAATCAAAGTCTGTTTCCTTTCAGTAGTTTTGAATGATCTGATTTATATCTAATTGAACATTAAAATAGGGTGAAATACTGGATTCTTTGTTTTTCAAGACTGTACTACAGCTTTGCTTCTGGAAATATTGAATCAGTAAACAGACATGATGGCAAAAACATTACATTTTTTGTACTTTGTAAGAACGTCAACAATGTAAAGGAAGAACACGGATAAAGAGATGAGTTCAAAGTAAATCCACAGCAACTTCAAATTTGAATTCTTTAAGCATATCAAAATATAATATTCAAATCAAAATCTTCCACAAAACTATTTATTTTCTCTACATACAGAATTTCCTGCATTCCTCCAGTGTATCACCCATTGTCTCCTGCATGCTAAAATCAGACAAGTAGAAAACACATAGAGAAGCACATCTATTTTGAAATTATTAAAATCTAGTTTATCTGTAGCTATTGCTTAGATAAAAGTCTTTATTACACTTCATATTTTGTTGAAATGCTCTTCAAAACCAAATTTGATTCTCTAGAAAGGTATCACAAATATTCCTAGCAATTGTTCCACTACATTCATGTTTGAATTTCATTTGCTTCTTTAGCCCATTTTCATTACTAAGACACAGAAAACTCAGTATCTGGGTCTGGTGGATTTTCATGTATTGCTTTTAGTATATCATGTTTACTTTCAGTACAAGAATAGATCCACTAGTCCCTGAGACTCTGCAAACTGTCTGATAGTTAAACAAGTTAGCTACCTGCAATTTGAAAACACTGAAGGCCAATTACTCTTTATGTACATTTGTTGAACTCATCAGCCTTCTAAATAATTTTCTGTGTGCCTTAATGGGTTTAGACTGAAAGATTTGTCTGGAAAGAGTTAAAGATTTTATCAGAAAAAAATACATGGAAAAAGAGCAGGAAAAAAATTTTCTTAAATACAAGAAAGCAAAAGTTTCTGTGACATAGGATGTGTCTGTAGGTGTTGTACAGACCTGGAGCCTCTGCAGGTGCCAGGATGTCTTCTGGGATTTTGTAGCCCCACAGCTGTCCTGGAAGCACACAAAAGGAGCTATTGCCCACAAAACATCACAGTGTTCCTAATCTTAAAACAGAAAAGCAGAGGTGTGACATGCCAACCTATTCTGCCCTACTTGATGCAAGGGATTTTACTAAATATCAGTTACTGTCTCAGAAAACACAAAGTGAATGTCAGTACCAGATGCACAGAAGTGTGTTCGCACATCCCGCTCCACGTGCATTTTTGTATCCTAAATTGTTCTCACACAATCATAGAATCATTTAGGCTGGAATACACTTCCAAGGTCATCAATTCCACTCTGTGCCCAGCACCCAACCTGTCCCCCAGCCCAGAGCACTCAGTGCCACGGCCAGTCCTGCCTTGGCACCTCCAGGGCTGGGCACTCCAAACCTCCCTGGGCAGCCCCTTCCAGAGCCTGCCCACCCTTTCCAGGCAGAAATTCCTGCTGCTGTGCCCCCTGCCCCTCCACTGGCATTGCTTGAGGTCTTCTTCCTCCTGCTGAAGAACACAAGAAATGGCAAGTAACACATGGACAAAATAGGTCTTCGACTATTTTCATCACAGCCTAAAAAGGATGCTGAACACTAAACACAAAGTAAGTGTTCAAATCTCATTTCAGACTATACCTGAATGTTTTAGTAATAATATTTAGGTTTGGGTTGCTTGCGGCTGGTTTTTTTTTTTTTTTCAGGCACTCTTGTTTTGGTTTGGTTTAGTTTGCTTTTTACGTGTATGGTTTTTGGTATTTTTGGGGTTTTGTTGGGGTTTTGTAGCATTACAAATACAATTTTGAAGTCAATTTCTTTTAGATACATGGTTGTAACAATGAACAGAGCTATGCAGGAAAGGGTTTTTGGTTGGTTTGGTTTAGTTCAGCTTTGATATGTTTTCTTTAAAATCACAGATTATGCTGTTATATACATATGTGATAAACCCTTAGTTCAAAAAAACAGCTACCAGAACTGAAATCGTCCAGATAAGCTCTTCCACAGCTCTTTCACATGAAAATAGTAGTCATCCACCACTAAAAAAAAAAAAAAAAAAAAAAGTCTCAGCTTCAGATCTTAGTATTTGGTATATGAAATGGAGAGTTATGGGCAGAAGGGAGGAGAAATACTGTATAATGTACAATTTTGACCTGCAGTTGTTTAGAGACAAAAAATGTGAACCCCTACTGTGATGGTTTCATGGAGATGCATCTTTAGGGTACTGAAAAGCTTTAAGAACCACCTCTGAGTGATATAACTGATCATCCTATCACGCTAGATTGAGCTGAAGGTAACTGCCTCACTGGCAGCACTCTGATTGCATTACCTCTGCTCTTACCTAGCTAACAGATGTCATTTTATGCCAGCAGGAGACTTTTCCACATCCTCTGGCCTATTTACTAGTTCCAATTTACATGTTGCCACTGGGCAAGACAATTCAAAAGCATTTGATGAACTTTCATTGATAGGCTATTGAAACTCTGGATTCTCAGTTGTTAGAGCTGCACATTGATTCAGGTGGGATCTGGTCAGATGTGTAATAGCACTGAGATATACAAAAAACTAATATTCAAAATTAAAAAAAAAAAAAAAATAAAAAGCAGAGAAGAAAGGGGAATTCTGAGGGTCTCAAAGTTCCTGTTTCCAAATCAATTGACATCATACTGACTAGAAAATTAATAATTACTGCTGTTGCTGTGTACTGGAAATATAAATTTCAGCATGCCTTCAGAAGACAATATTATTTAAATTTCTTTTATAATTACACAAAACATTTCCAGGGTGATCTCTCATTTCTCAGGATGTAAATGTGTTTGATCTGTGCCTCTTTCCTGACAGGCTTCAGATTACAGTATGGCTGTTTGTGGAGATGTTAGACATCTTCCTGTTCAGTTCATCCAATGCCAGGCTGCTCAGTTATTGGCAAAATCTGAACTAAATAGCCCCAAATTGCTACAATATTTCCTCCTGGACTGTCAGTTTATCACAGGATTGATTTTACCTGCAGGCAACCCTCATCAGAGGCATTTTGCCACTGAAATATCTGTACTTGGTTGGGTTCTTCTTTGTAGGGACTGGAGAGTCTGAGGCTACACCCTCACACTGAAACACTTCAGCAGGGCACTGTTCAGTCATTGCCAAGGTGATTCAGTTTATGTGTCATGTGCCTTGGATTGACTTGCTTTAATTGTTTGTAGATGTGGGACAGATTGCACCTTGTTTCATGGCAATCTTTGACAAATTTATTAAATTATTAGAGTTTTAACACAGATAAATAAAAGGAACCCTGTTCCTTTCCCAGTTTCCTTACAAGCATTTATCTTATTGCCACTTTCTTGTTTGGTTTAGTTTGTTTTGGTTTTGTTGTGTTTTTTTTTTTCTTGTTGTTGTTTTTTTTGTTTGGTTTTGTTTTGTTTTTTTACTTGCTTCCTGATATTTGGGTCTTCAAGGACCCTCTGAACCTTTCAATCTGGCATGGCATTCTTCTCTTCTCCTTGACCTATGTGCAGCTCAGTCTCTAAGGGCTGTATTCAACAGGTACTCTCTTTTCTTCTTTTTCTCTCTTTTTTTTTTTTTTTTTTAATTCCTCTCCTTTCTACATAATTTTTATACCTTCTAATTTTCTTGGATGCTTCCACATTTAATAAAACTGTAGCTAATTAATTAAAAACTAATTACAGATAATATATGCTTTGAATTTGTTTACACAGGTATTAAGAGGTATTAAGAAAACACCCTGTTGTAATGTCTCCTCCCTCTTCCATCTCCTTCCGTGGAGCTCTTCAAAACATCTCTGTAGTACCATAAATTACAAAAATGAGTTACTTTAGATGTAGAATTTGACAAAGCATCGAGTAGAAAAGGCTGAGTTTCAGGGCTCTTTGATTTTTTTTTTTCCTCTGCGGGTCCTAACTCAATTTCAAGTGATTTGCATCAACATATGAAGATTGCACAGTTCATTGAGATATTAATACCTCAAGGCAGCAGCGTGATCAACACAGAGAGGAAGAAGAAATATTACTGGAGGAATAAGTGATGCCTAAAATGATCAGTTAAGGGTCTAACTTTTTGTCCTGGTTCAAGTCAGTTACAACCTGCAATATTTGGAGTTCCCTGCCACCATCTCATTTCCCTGTGTGTTGATGGAGTCATGGGCTGGCCTTTTTGTGTTTTGTTGTGTAATTTTCAAATTATTTTATTTATCCAAAAAGAATCATTCAGTGATGGTACAAATTTGCAATTTAACTGGATTCCATGATTGCTTCTCACTCCAACTCCAACTCAATGTAAATGTGTGGATCTGATCTGTAAGCACTACAGCTGACATACTTGTGACTTTGAATACCAGCACAAAGCCAGGAGCTTCTGTTGGGTTTGAAACTTTAGTTCTCATTGCAGTGTCTATTTCGGGAATTCTCCTATGATTTTCCATGGACTATCTCTCCGCTCATATAGCACACCATTTTTCCTTAAGGTTTTTGTTTGTTTGTTTACATTTTTTCAGTTGAAGTAATTTTGTCTTAAAGGATATGTTGGAATATACATGTGCAAATGTGTGAAGAAACATGCAGCTTCCAGTAACTTTAAAAATTTGAGACTTGCTTTAATAACATAGAATATTAGTCCATTTTCTTACCATGAAAATATTGATATCAAAGTTATTTTGAACTATCTCATAACAAAAAATAAATAAGCTGAACTGCTGAGTTTCTTGGAGGATAATTATATATATATCTGCAGTGACAAAATATTTTGACCATATTTCTGATTTTTTAATTTTCATTATAGAAGAAACACATGACTTTGGACTCAGGAAGAAGAAAATTTGACTGCACTTGCATTGAATTGTTACACAAAAGAGTGTTCAGACTGTTTACTTCAGAATCTTATCTCACTGTAAGTTGTGTGACAGCATTGCTCAAAAACAAACAAACAAAAAAATACTTTGCAAGTTTTACAAGAATCCACCACTTTCTCACTTTGCTAATTATAAATTCCTGAGTCCTAATTAGGTTTGTGAGAAGGGTGAGGAAAGGACAAGCTTGTGAAGTCTGTGAGGAAGGGACAAGGACTTTTACATAAAATGTGAGAAACAAAATGGATGAAAGCTGTTAATATTATTAAAATAAGGTCCTTGATCCATTGGACTTGCAATACATAGTGAACAGCTATTTTAATTTACAGACTTGTTTCAAGTTTTAAATCACATGTAGTACAATCAGAAATTGAATTCCTTTCATTAATATTTCATTAAAAATGAAAGGCAATCAAGGCACTTAGACTTTTGCATAGTCTTAATGAAATTTTTAAATAAACATTTTAGATTGCTGCAGCAATGTATCCAAAAATTGAAAGCCTGCTGCCACACACTGCCTGTGTGATTAGAGAAAGGAAAAGCTACACAACCAAGGTTAGTAACTAACGCATTTTTCTCTCAGGCCAACAAATACACTGATTAAATTTGCTAACATCACCTCTGACGAAATAGATGTATTATATCCCTGTAACAAAAATCTTAATATACAGGCTATACCCTATGTCTAGTTATTCACAGTAGGGTTTTACTAATGATCAATTAAACTTTTCCATTTAAGTAACTGTTAGAGATGTACCTGAGACAGCACATCAAATACCACTACACACTTAATGTAATAAGCATTTGTACGCCTAATATATGATATGATATAATGAACTAAAACCCAGTTGTTTTATCAAACCTTTTGTAATCATTGTATGCAGCTGATGATTCACATTTTCTTCTTCTAAACATTTGGTATATGTAATACAAGACTGTGTAGCAGTTTATAGTCTAAATCCCATTACGTAAACAGTCCAGTTATTCATTCATATGAATCTGATACAAGCAGTAGTTAAGGAAACAGTGATTTTCACTTGTAGTGGCATTTTAAATATTTAAATACTCACAAATCCACATTACTTTGTATGGCCAAGAATTATTTTTATATAAAAGTGTATGAACATTTGAATTTCATTCCATGAAAAAGAATTGGAGAAATTATAAGTAGAAAATGTAGGTCATTCAATCAATTTCCTCCTTATTCAACGTTTTCATCATTATATGTTGCAGATACGCCATTGCTGCATCTGCCTGTGGAAGAACAATTTGCAGTAGTGAGCTCCTCTGCTTTCTTCCTCTCTATAATCCACAGCACCATTAAGCAAAACTTTAGATGGGATATGAAAGAAAAAAATTCATCCCTATAAGGGTGGTGAGGACTGGAATGGATTTCCCAGAGAAGCTGTGGCTGCCCCATCCCTGGAAGTGTCCAAGGCCAGATTGGACAGAGCTTGGAGCAACCTGGGACACTGGAAGGTGTCCCTGCCCATGGCAGGGGTGGCACTGGGTGGGCTTCAAGGGTCCCTTCCAACTCGAACCAGTCTGGGATTCTGTGATCTTTGTGAAAGGATCCTGAGACTGGTAACTCCTTTTCTGTTCCCATATTTCACATTTAGTGATGCTTTAGCAATAGTAGAATCCTTCTTCACAAACACCTGGTACAGGTGCTGCATCCTCCACCACATTCCATGTGTTTGAGAGAAATCCCTCTATTTACCAGACAAAAGAGACTGCAGGAAACCTAAATACTCATGCCAAATGAATGCTTTTCCTCTTTCACTGACAATGAATACAATACACATGTAAAGGAAACTTGTAAGATTTACTTGTTTAAACTTGGAGCTGTACTGAATGATTGCTTTTACTCTTCTTCAAAAATACTTATATACATATATATATATATAAAGTTAATGTTTCTAATACTTGTTTTGAAATAATTTTGAAATCACAAATGTAGGTATGAGCCTGAACACACACACCTACACAAAAACACCTACACATTGGAACAATACAATTTCATTTGAAGAAGTAAGAGAACCTTTAGCTTAAGAAGTGTTTTGTCCATATACTGGCAGAGCTATGTGTGAGTGGCTCTATATTCTGTATATAAAAATACATGTTTCTGCCAGCTCAAGCTGCAGAAAGCAAAGATAAAATACTTGAAAAAAAACATGAGTTCCAGTGTGCTTTTAATTGCCAAGGGAAATACAGGCAGACGTGGGCTTCTGGAGGCTAGACACTTTCCTTTCGCTTGTTCAAGTATGCAAACAAATATATGTAAATTAAAAAAAAACAACAAACAAACATATCAAGGAATAAAAAGTTAGGCTGGATGCCCCTTGCCAAAACCATACCAGACATAAGAAGTAGGAGGACACTTTCAAAGCAGTGTGCAAGTCTATCAGCATGAAGCATTCCCTTCTTTCAATCTCCATACACCACTTTGAATGATTTCCCGGAGGTTTTTCCCTGATGTTTTCTGATTCTTATAAAAGCACTAAGCTTTCATGACAGAAATGAAAGGAAAAAACCAGCAAAGACTGAAAGAAAACGGTCTGTGCAAAAATGAGACAATAAGCAAAGTATCTCTGGCTGCATAAACAGGTTTTGGTGTGGGAAGAGAAAAATGAATATCTGGTGACTATTGTTCTCTGAGAAAATATTTTTCAAATGTTGAACTTCAAATATCCAGAGGCAAAATACACCCTTCAGAGACAAACACATTTTTCTGCAATGGATGGCTATAAACTCTTCAGAAGGGACAGACAAGGAAGAAGAGGTGGTGGGGTATCCCTGAATGTTAGGGAGTGTTTTAATTACCTAGAGTTAAAGGGTGATAGTAGCAGGGCTGAGTGTTTCTTGGCAAAAATCAGGAAAAAGGTCAGCAAGGTAGATATTTGGTGGAAGTGTGTTCCAGATGACCCAATCAGGAAGGAGAGGTAGAAGAAATTTTCTACAAGCACTTGGGAGAATTGTTACAACTGCTGGTCCCTGCTCAGGTGGAGCACTTCAACTTATCAAACTTCTGCTGAAAATGCAATACAGGACTTACTCTGAATGTGGCCTTAAAAGACAGTAAAGCAGTTTCTTTGAAGACATTAGCAGCCAAAGGAGGGCTCAAGAGGATTCCCATCCTTTACTGGATGTAGGGGAACACAAGGATGAGGAAATGGCTGGGATATTTAATGCCTTCTTTGCCTCAGCCTTCAATAGTAAGACCAGTTTTTCTTCTGAGCTGGAAGACAGATATGGGAAGCAGAATGAAGCCCCCAAAATCCCAGGGAAAATGGTTTGGTGACCTGCTAGACCAGTAAGACACATACAAGTCAATGGGGCCAGATGGGATCCACCCAGGGATACTGTGGGAGCTTCTGAAGTGCTCTGAGAGGTACCTTCAGTCATTTACCTGCAGTCCTGGCCAGCTGAGCAGGTCCCCATTGACTGGAGGTGAGAAAATCTGATGTCCTCCTACAAGATGTCCTGTCAGGCTCACCTTGGGGCTGGGGGAGGTTTTGGAGCCCATCTACTTGAGAGCCTTCACACAGTAAGTACAGGACTGCCAGGGGATCGGGGACAGCCAGCAATTGTTTAGGAAAGGCAGGTCCTACTTGAGTAACCTCAACTCCTCGTTTGCCAAGGTGACTCAGTGTATAAGGCAGAGGCTGTGGGTGATGTCTACCTGGACTTCAGGAGTTCAGCAAACCCTTTGAGAGTGTTTCCCATTGTTTTCTCAGGGATAAACTGGCTGCTCAGGTCTTGAATGGCTGTACTCTTTGCTGGTTAAAATACTGCCCAGATGGATGACCCCAAAGAGCTGTGATGAAGTAAACTCAATCCAGTAGGTGGCTGGTCACTAGTTATGCTCCCCAGGGCTCAGTATTGGGGCCTGCTGTGTTTAATATCTTTATTAATGACCTGGATGAGGGTCATAGAGGTAATTTCCAATTTAAAGAATTCTACAATTCTATAGTTAGGTGAAAAAAGTTGGAGCTAGTCTGTCATTAACAACTGCTACAGAAGTTCTTGTGTTCTATAGATATAGAATTATTTGAATGAATAAAGAGGGATAAGAGGGATTTCTCTCTCATAACTGCTGTACACAACCTTCCAAGACACCAATACAACTAATGAACAAGCTCAAGGACTCCAAAATGACCTAACACTGAGGTGGACAGCTTACATATCTCACAGAACTTGCTGGATTTTTCTACCCTGTTAGTCATCAACCCAGAAAGAGGTCACCAACACTAACATTATTTAGGTAGGGCGGTGTGGAATGACAACAATATTTCCAAAAGGGGTGTAATTTATTCCACTTCTGAAAAGAAGCAAGACCTTGACCAAATGTTGACTGCACCAACATTTACTTTGCTTGCTTCAAAATAAATTTAAAAAAAAAAAAAAAAAGGAAATCCCGCAGGGTTACTTTTAGAGGTAAATCACAAGCTGCAGTATGATATTTATGGTGTAAATACAGAAAGAGGAGTAGAACTGCAGAAATAATCTGATACTCCTTAAATGGGTGAAAACTTTGTTTTTGCAACTCGATACCATCTTTGATTTAGCCATGAAATAATACTTTTATGCAGCAAACAACAATTTTACAACTGCATTATCCTATATAAAGTTCCAATTTGTGTCATATTGCTCCACTTACAGGTGAAATTCTATGGGATTATTAAAAAAAATTACGCTATGATACAACAGATCCATGACATTAATATAGCTCAGAGATTTATATCCCTTAAATCTGTGGGATATTATGAGAATATTCTATATATTTGATAGTCACCTTAGGAAACCTTGCGAAAAAAAAAGAAAAAAATCAGAATAAAACAAACTTGCTCTGTGCTTTAAACATTTTCTTCTGATCTTGCTTATCTTGATCATTTACATTTTTGCATACTTGAATTAAAAATTCTGAGGATAATCCAGTAATTATTTTTTTCTGAAATCCATTTCAAATTTTATTTAATTATCTCAATTTCATACATAAGTTCAGACTTCAGTTAAAAGCCATGTGAGATTGCATTAAAATATTCAAAAATCCCTTTAAGCCCTATTTTTAATGTTTTAAGTCACAAAAGAGTTGTAAAATTATATATTAATCTCAAACTGCAGTTGTTAAAAGGTAGGTGACCCCTATTTTCACTAGCTCTCATTAGTGAAAATTGGGAATAATAACACCTTGTATCACTGCAGTGAGTATTGGTTTCTATAAAGTTATGTCTATCAGAAGAAATAATTCAGTGAGGATATTCTCCAGTTGCTACAAGAAAACTGAAAGAGTTATTTTAATTACTTTTACTGCTATCACCGTTTTGTTTGACTTATTTTGGTATTCTGAGAATTCATTAAAAACAGTAACTTTAGTTGTACTCATAGTAAACTACCATTAAGCAATGAGCAATACACCATATTATAGTTTCAATGTAATTAGTAAGATACCTTAAAAAAATTCCTATACATTTTTGACAATTTATTCCATTGATTTAGAATACTATCCTACTCTCTAAATGACACAACAGAGATCTATCTGTGGTCATGCAACTCAGTTGCCATGTTTTATAAGTTAACAGCTTTTCAGTCTTCTCAAAACCATTTAAAAGTTACCTGCTTCAAAGAAGAGTGACAGAGAGCAGTCACAGCTGAGCAATGAGGCATGATTCTGCTAATTTACTCATTCAAGAAAAATTACCTTGCATGAACAGTGACATTTGAATGAATTGTACTGCTTTTTATGTTAGCAAGGATCAGGAACCTGAACAAATGCAATAAAAATATACCTACATCAGGGCTATAAAACTAGACTTAGATGCATCTGTTGTCAAAGCCAATTTATCAAGAAGATTGAACATGGACTACGAAAGAAAAAGTGTGTTATTTTCTAAAAAATAAAGCATTAAACTTGAACTAATGTGTAGGATCTTTGCCTTGTATTTCAGACTCTTTATATTCGGTAAATTGAGTTATAGAATGGCTTAGTTTGGGAGAGAGGTCATCCAGTCCAACCCCTGCAATGAGCAGGGGCATCTCCCACAAGGTCAGGCTGCCCTGTCCAACCTGACCTGGGATGTTTCCAGGGATGGGGCTACCACCACCTCTGATCAACCTGTTCCTGTGTCTCACCAACATCATAAAAAAATTCTTCCTTGTATCTAGTTTGACACTCCCCTTTTTCAGTTTAAAACCATTACCTCTTGTCCTATTACTGCAGGCCCTACTAAAAATTCTGTCCCCATCTTTCTTATAAGCCCCCTTCAGGCACTGGAAGGGGCTCTAAGGTCTCCTCAGAGCCTTCTCTTCTCCAGCCTGAGCAATCCCAATTCTCTCAGCCTTTCAAGTAGTTTAAAATCAGCTAAAATATTGTGCTGCAGAGAAAGTACTAAGAAGGGTTTTTTTCTTTGAGGCCTTAAAAAAGTTGTAAGATGGTTTCCACAGCAACTATGGCATTACACACCAATATATTTTCAGGACTCTTGAATATATTTATTTATTTGTGCCTGCAGGTTTGCCTCTGGCGTAAACCTTTGCTACTGAGTTGAAGCTTATGATACATGTCATACTTTTTTTCCACTGCCAAATCTAGATCTGACCAGCCAGCTTAAAAGGGAAGAATTCTCACAGCTGAAAGAGGGGAAAAAGAACAAAACCTCCCTGTCAAGTGTGCATCTACAAGGAGATGGATGCAAAAGTGAATATCCAGTTTTCAGAATATAGATTTTTAGCTTGCATGCCAGGCTTAGGAAAAATCCACAGTGGCTTAGTTTAAACTTCATGTAGTGAATCACTTGTTTTACACGTGAGTGAAGGTTGTTACAAAACGACTGCTTCAGGACCTGAACTGTTCCGGAATGCAGAAAAAAACCAGATGGAATATAAGGGGAAAATAAGGGCCCAAGGAGACGAGCTGCTGCAAATCTTGTTAGGGTCTGAAACATCTCAGAAATAAATTCTGATTATTTTCTGAGTCTTCTGTAGAGAAAATCTGTGTGGAATTGAATGAAGTAGAAATTACAAACTATGATTTCAGAGCAATGGTGATCTTTGCTGCTTCTCCTGAGTTCTTGAGATGAGGGGGATGGAGCCAAGGATCAACCTTGGTTTCTTTGCATGAAGTTGTGAATGTGTAAATGGAAAAGAAAGTCAAAAACAGAATTCAACTGGGTGCTGAAACTGGAATTACACAGAGATACAGGTTAGTTTTATTTTTTTGTTGTTTTTTCTTTCTATAATAATGGTAGCAATACAGATCTTCATGATGGCAAGAGGCAGTTCTGAAGAGAATATCCAGATCATAAAAAAGAAATCAAAAAAAAAAATCATAACTTCAGGCCTAGACTACAGGAACTTTTCCTAAATTATATGAAGTTACTGCATTCTGGTATTTTTATGTTTACTTTCCCATTACTCTCTCTCTGCACTTTATTCCTGCTTTGTAAACTGCAGCTTGAGTTCCTGGCACAGTTCAGATTATACAGACTTCAGCATAAACTTTGATCTGCAGCAACAAGATGCTGAAATCAATTGCATAGACTATGAAATTGAGATTCTGAAATCTGAGATTGTGATGGCAACATAACGTCAATTCTGTGTATCTCCTGCCCTTACAAACTGTGAATCTTCAGCTATGTCAAGGTAGAACTTGGGAAATATAAGTGGAAGACATGAGGATATGATATGAATCAAAACCACATGTATGTGTATTTAGCATTTTTAGCTTCAGAAAATGGGAAAAATCTCAATGAAAAGAATGTGAAATCAATACAGTCAGGATTTTATTGATGAAGAAGTCACCTTGGATGGTTAAGGTCAAATGATGCCCTGTTATTCTGTTGAAAACAGTAAGGATTAGTGCTTCAGTCACTGCTATTCCTGGTTTATCCTTGTATGTTCTGCCTTTCTCTTGTCTAAGGGTCCTGAATTATAATACATACTTTTAGACTTTACCCAAAGGACACATTGTGGTTTGTGTCTTATTTTCTTTTAGCTGACAGAAAAAGATATTTAAGTTCAAAAACTCAGGGTCAATTTATCTATTCATAATGTCTGTAAAAACACTGCTTGTCAGAATGGTAAGATTTTGTTCAAACTGCTCCATCAAAAGACACTCTCCTTGCTTTCATTAGAAGATTAGAAGAGGCTGTTTATTTGTGGAAGGTCCCAGCAATTATTTCTGAGGATCATGAAGACAATGCACATTGATAATTTTACTCCATGTTCCCGTTGGAGTCAGGCTTTCAGGACTTCTTGTGGAATCAGCACCATTGTAGAAAAGCAGATCAAATATCCTCTCGGGCCACTTTTTTTTGTTGTTTTTTTTTTGTTTTTTTTTTTGTTTTGAATGCCCTTTAAATGTATTATTGCGATTAGTAGATGCACCAGTTGAAACAGCCTCTTTTGTATTCATTGCTATTTACAAATTGCATAGTGAGTTAGACTCTCTTTTCCCTTCTTGCTCCTCCCATTAGATCTTCCACAATTTTAAAAGTTTTTCTTCCACACCATGCAGACTGCAGGATTGCTTCAAACAGTCAGGTGAAATAAAGATGCATAAATTTAATCTTCAATATTCATTTCCCTGTTGTGAAATGTTAAGGTCAAAGCAATGTCAGAATTGATTTTTAACTTGTCAGTGAAGGTATAGAATTATAAATGCCTCTTTAACTGTATGTCAAATAAATTTTGAAATATTGATTATGCACACACAAACACATGGACATATTTGTATGCAAGTTGCTTTATCAGGCAGAAGCTTAAATAACATTTTTTTTAAGAATTCAAAAGAAAAGCAACTTGAAAGGATGAGGCTCAGTGTCAAGTAAGGACAGATTTAACTTCTGCATACATGGTGGCTTTAATGTGAATGTCTTGTAAAATGATATCAGTTTCACAGAGTGTTTTGTAATACCTAAAAAGATCTCACAGATATTGAAAGAAAGCAGACTTTAGGCAAACTTACCTTAAAACAAACTTCTCCCACCTCTGCTCAAGTTCATGACCTCACGCCTGCTTTAATCAATGGAGAATGGAGAAACAAAATTAATTAGGGCAGCAAGAAATCTTGCAAGGAGGAGGAGATAAAATGAATCATTCTTGACTGAGAATGCTGTGTGTTGGTGATGGAGAACAGCACCTGAGATCTGTGAGTGAAAATAGATGTCTCATACACTCGTGTGATGATTTGATAAGGTGAGGATGTAAAGAAGGTTTATTTTTGATCAGTACAGCACAATGAATTTTAAAAAACCCAACAAAACAAGACAAACCCACTGTCAAATACTATCTTCCTGCATCAGAAAAGTCATACCAGTTTTTATTCTTTTGACTTGTTCCACCCCATTCAGCTCTAGCCATTATTCACTAAACTGAACTGGACACTCTTGAGACCTTCAGATTTGGACCAGTAGACTCACTGAGGACTTATAGACACACTATGAATTTTCTTCTATCTTTCATAGTCAAATCAAATGTTGAATAAGACTTAGAAATACAATAGTAAATGTGATTTTCTTCTTTAACTCCCTCCCTTTTTTCCTACATTCTTCTGACTAAAACAAAACACCTAAAATTAAACCATTTATCAGAAAAATGACTATTAGATTAAAAAAGAGTCCATCTTGGCTTTTTCTTTTTAATTTTTTTTTCTCTTAATGACTCAAATTGCTTCATCTTCCTGCTTCAATATCAGTTACATATAAGTATTATGTTTTGATACAATTTTTTTTCTGGGAAACTTGCCTAATATCTGTCACCATCTTCATCTAGCTGATTCTCTTAGACACCTGGATAATTCTTTGTTATTGGAGTTTCCTTGGCAGTACTACTGCATTTTTCTCTATACCCAGTGCATTTCTCTCCCTTACCACTGTACAAACATGCTGGTTTCTTGCCAGAATGAAGATGGAAGTAACACTCTTGATAGTCCTAGGCTGAAATGAACTGCAATCAAGATAATTATAGCCTTTTTGTGTGTGTTATTTTATCATATGTTTGAAAGAAATTACCTTTTTATCACTTTTCTTTGGGGAATTTTTTTTTTTTAGTAATAAGAAAAGTAGGTCAATTTTTTTTTCCAACTAAGAAAAGAACTGCAAAATAGCTGCAGACAACCTGTCCTTGCTCCAATTTCTTATAAAAACCTGAGATATAAAGCTACACTTTTATGCACATTCCCATCCTAGCACTTGATACAAGGCCATGTAACAGCCCAGTGCTGACTTCAAACCATCTTGGCATTAAAAAGTTCACACCCATGTTTCCAGGGGAAGGTGTGATAGAAGTTCTCTCCTATGAGGATCCTGATAGGTAAGCCTATGGAATATGTGCACAAACCTGTGGAACCTAAAAAGGATTCCCTAGGAAACTGGCTGGTGGAGCTGCCAAGTCACTCTTCATGATATTTGGAAAGTCCTGGTAGTCAAGTGAAGTCCCAGGTGACTGGAAAAGGGGAGACTTTGCACTTATCTTTAAAAAAAAGTGGAAAGGAGGAGGACCCTGGAAACCAACGCCCTGACAGCCTCACCTCTGTGTCCGGCAAGATGATGGAAAAGACCCTTCTGGGAGATGTGCAGAGGCACAAGGGAGACGTGGAGGTGGTTCGGGACAGTCAGTTTCACCAAGGATAGTCACCTGGCCAATCCAGTGACACTCTGCAATGAAGTGGTTGTTCCATCATAGGAGATATTGGTATACTAGTGGATAAGGGAAGAGCTGTGGATGTCTTCCATTCTATAAGGCCTTTGACATGATCTGATACAGAATCCTTCCCTATAACTTGGGGAGAGGTGGATTTGAGGGGTAGACTGTTCAGTGGACAAGGAATTGGTTTAAGAATCACATCTAGAGGTTTGTGGTTAATGGCCCAGAGTCCCAATGGACACCAGTGACCAGTGGAGCTCTCAGGGTCCATATTGGTACCAGAATTATTTAATATGCTCATTAATGACACAGATGAAGGGTGCAGTCACACACTTGCAGGACAGGGCCATCCAGAGGGACCTGGACAAGCCCCAGGAGTGACCCCTGGGAATCTCCTGAGGTTTAACAAGGCCAGGTACTGGTGTGGCACCTGGGTCGTGTCAGCCCCCTGGGATCAATCCAGGCTGGGTATGGGCAGATGGAACAGCCCTGGGAGAAGGACCTGGGGGTGCTGGGGAGGGGGAGAGGCTGGACATGGCCCAGTACAGAACACTCCATGCCCTGGGCTGGTCCCACAGTGTGGGCAGCAGGGCAGGACAGGGGGATTCTGCCCCCCAGGTGAGACCCCACCTACAGAGCTGCTCCAGCCCTGGGGGCAGCACAGGAAGGACATGGAGCTGCTGGAGAGTCCAGAGGAGGCACCAGGATGGTCAGAGGATGGAGCAGCTCTGCTGGGAGGAAAGGCTGGGAGAGCTGGGATTGTCTAGCCTGGAAAAGGGAAGACTGGTGAGACATCACTGTGACCTTTCAGTACTTACAGGAGTCTCATAAGAAAAGTTGAGCCAGACTTTTTAGCAGAGACTATTGTAATAGGACAAGGGCATTGATATTAAACTGAAACAGTGTAGATTTAGACTGGACATAGGGAAGAAATTTTTTTGCTGTGAGAGTGGTGAGGCATAGGCACAAGTTGCCCTGAGAGGTGGTGGATGCCCCATCCCTGGAAACATTTAAGGTTAGGTTGGACAGGACTCTAAGCAACTGGATCTAGTTGAAGTTGTTGCACTAAATAAACTGTAAAGTTTCCTTTCCAACCCAAAACAATTCTATGATCTTGTGATTTTACAATTCTACCTTCCTCAGTTCTAGGACCACACTATTTTTAAAGATGAATTCAGCAATTTTGCCCAGTATTATTTTCTCAAGGGAAAGGAGAGTCATGAGACATAAATTGATAAAGAAAAATATAATATATTGACTAATATTGATCTATTGTTGCTTACATCTCACAAGTAACAAATACAATCACAACCTGCATATATAGTACACAGAAAAAAGGAAAGCCAAGCTCACTCTATGCCATCATACTCTGCTAGGCTGGACAACATGTGCTAATAGGTTACTTTATGCACCCACTAGGGAAAGGGAAAGTTAGTTTCTTTACAGAAGGATAAAATCAGTACAAAAACTAAAACTGTGTTTCAAATGCCTGAAATCATGAAACATGCTAATGAGTACTTGAAGATTTGTAATTCCATTATGAAGATTTAGTAGCAGGCTAGAGCAAGAAAAAGGTTAAGAGGAAAAAAACTTGAGAAACTTCCAATAGTAAGTGTTAAGAGAGGAGTACCTAATAAAACATTTTTCTTGGCACTTCCTGATAGTAATAAAGCAAAATTTCTTATTATCTCAGTGCCATTGCAAATGTGTGGAAAACTTGAGAAACAATGATAGTGCTCAGTGGTCAAAAGAGGAAAAAAAATAGAGCTGTTACATAGACACATATAGACTCCTAAGTAATAAAGTAAATATGGACAAATATCAGGGCTGGAGGTAAAATGTTCATAATATTCATCATATCTGAAACACCCAGAGAGTGATGACTTAGTCCAGAAAAACACAGGATATTAGCCACATTTGTCTACTGTGAAAATAAAAGAACATTTTCATTATGTTGCCAGTTACACAATAAGTGCAATTTTTCTCTTTTTATTTTTTTTCTTTTGAGATATAAAACCACACAGTGCTTAAAGAATAAAAGCTAATATGTGCTTGTTGGAGGACATGCCTCTCCCGACCTACACACTACTTCTCAATTAAATGTACTTTCTAAATCTACCCATGCCCACACAATTGAATTTCATGGAATCACAAGAATGGTTTGGGTTGGAAGGGACCTTAGGTATCATCCAGTCCCATGTCATGGGCAGGGACACTTTCCACTGTCCTGGATTGCTCCAAGCCCTGTCCAGTCTGACCTTGGGCACTTCCAGGGATGGGACAGCCACAGCTTCTCTGGGCACCTGTGCCAGGGCCTGCCCACCTTCACAGGGAACAATTCCTTCTTAATAGCTGATCTAAACCCACTCTCTGTTAGTTTGAAGCCATTCCCTGTGTCCTGTCCCTCCAGGTCCTTGTAAATGATGTCTCTCCATGTTTCTTGTAGCCCCTTCAGGTCCTGGAAGGCCACAATTAGGTCACCCCAAAGCTTCTCTTCTCCAGGCTGAACAATCCCTGCTCTCCAAGCCTTTCCTTTCAGTCCAGCTGCTCCAAAACTGACCATCCTGGTACCTCCTCTGGACTCTCCAGCAGCTCCACGTCTTTCCTGTGCTGCCCCCAGGGCTGGACATATAAGTGATATTAGATTTGCTTCTCTCTCCCTTCTATAATATTGACTTCAACCCTTTGCAGCACTGTTATTGCATTCTTCTTTAATTTATAAGTTAAAGAGTATACATGAAATCAGATCTAGCAGGTAGAGATAAGCTATCTACCTTTTGCTGGAGATCATGTACAATATCTATTCATGCTAATAGAATCTTTGACTCTGTAATGTTTTATTACCCAGCATTGGCAATATGTTTTAAAACACTAAGGACTAAAACTTGAGATTTAAGCAGAAGGGGAAAAAAATCACAAATATAAATGCACTGTGGGTGAAGTCATACATTAGAGGAAATGGTTTGATCCTCAGTGAAAAGAATAAAATAAAGTAAAAGCCTAGTTCTTAGCAAAAGGTCATAAATTATACTGAGAGCAGTGAACCACCTAGTTTTCTGGTTAGATTATTTGAATAGCAACATGTTTATGAAGCGGGTGTGAGGAAGTAACACAGATGTGCCATTCTGGTCAGAGTCCTTTCAAAATATCACACATCTGGACAGCACATTATACAGCAGAGGACAGTCCTGCAAGGGGGGTGATTAATAAGTGTGATTTTTTTTTTTGACAGTCAGCATTGTAATGTTCATTTTAGCTCCAGCCACTCCACAGTGCACAGAGTACCATTCTGAGAAATATAGCTCATTTCCCTTTGAAAGTTCAGTTTTATTGTTTACATGACTTCTGAAAATGGACTTTCTAGGCCTGGGTTGTGCAGTGGCTTATGAAATTTCATCACAGGTGACTTGACTGGAGACCTTTGGGAAACCTGTGCCCAAGAAGAGAATGAAGTCACTATTTCCAAATTTGTGGCCATTGACACAAGCCACAGCCTTTCCCCCATGAATCACTCATTATCTTTACTTAACAGGACCAGCTGAAAGCCACTTATATATGTAAACCTAAAACTGTTTGGAAGGAATGATTCCCCCTACATGGTAATCTCTTCAGTCTGTGGTTTCTCATGCTCAACCAGAAATCTTGTTCATAACAAATTGCTTCATTATCTCAGCTTAGAAGATTTTACTATATCAAATCAAATAGGAATTATGTGTACTTCTTAATAACAGAGAAACTCATGAGAAATTTGGTCTTAGTATTACACAGATTTTGTTCTGTGTTGTCATGTGGGTGTCATAAGACACAAACTAGTGAGTTATTATAAAGAAAGTGAAAGGAGTTTTAAAGGGATTTTTTAGAGGTGTGTTAAAATTGTCAGAAGACAGAAAAATGTTTAGCACTTCTTGATACCACAATAAATATCGTCAAAAACACTGAGAGGGGGTGGAAATAAGGAAAAAAGATTGAGAAATTATAACACGGATAGTATAAAAAGTCCTGTGAGAAATGAAAAGAGTATGAATTAGAAAGAGGCAAAGGAAGAAGCTGGGAGAAGCAGCAAACAGCCCTCCCCGTGAATGTAGTGCAAAGTCACGGTTTTGTAACTGTGTGCAGACCTTCAGCTGCCTACCAGAGTGACAGAGCACTTAAAAGGGTTACAGCTCCTTTCCTCATCTGCCCTCTCCTCATCTGGCCTCTACACACTACTGTCAAAAATCATTGAAGGCTTTCACATGAGGATTTCCATGGCTGGTTTATGATGTCTCTCAGGACAGAGTTTAATTGGTATCACCAAATGACCTCAGCACTTCTAACCGTGAAAAATATTTTCAGATTGCATTGCTGTGTGCACTTCTTTTTTTTTTTTTTTTTTTTTTAGTGCTGCAAATCCACTAGGTAACAGGAAACTCACTATTAGCTTTGTCAGCTGAATTGCCATTTTCCATCATTAAAAAAACCCAAACAACTAAAATCCTTGCTCCTTGCCAGCAATTCCAGAGCTGGACAGACTGTAAATGAACCCTCTGGCTTTCTAATCACATCTGTTGCCTTTGTCATGTTAAAACTGATTCCAATTCACTTACTTGCTTTTAAATTAACTAAAGTGATAGTCATAAAGGACAACACTTTAGCAGATCTCAACAACTAGAGATTATCAATATGGTGTCACTGTGTCATGTTCCTCAGGGCTTTATCCCTTCCATAACCTGCATGTGCTTTTCTAGAACAAACTACAAATTGAAGCAATTTAATTGATAGTCTAACCTTCCAAAGAACAGGCAACTGAATAAGGTTGTAGAAATTCTAGGTGCAACTAATTTGCCTGGCTTTTGGTGTTTGGTTTTCTTGTTTGTCTGTTTATTTGGCTTTTTGGTGGATTTTTGAGGTTCTTGCTTTCTTTTGGTATGGTTTTTGATATTTTTAATGTATGTCTATCACAATAAATTTGAGTAGTTCAAATGTAATTGTGGTTGACTTAATTTTCTTCATAATAACTCTTTTACTCTGTGTTAATCTAAGATTTTCTGAGCAGCTTAGAAAAGGTTTGCCAGAAAAAGAAACAGACATATATCCAAACATATGTTTGTGCATAAACTTGCTCACTTTTATATAAATTTGCTGCTTTTGTGTTTCGTTTGTGTGTGTCCAACCTCTAGTGAAGTCATCAGGAAACTCCAAATATCCAAAATTCTAATTTGAATTCAATGTGAAAAGCAGTTCAGTGAAACCAACTACCTACAACTCACTCTAAACATGGTTTGAAACTGACATTTCTCTACATCTGTAACCTTGTGTTAGATTTGCTTTTTCTAGACATAAACACATAGGTGGAAATTACTAGAAGTTTTACAGCACATTATTCAGAACTTTACAGAATCAATGAGGGCTGCTTTTATGTCTATGACATGAAAAGCCACACAGACAATGATCACTTGGACAGGAAATTAGCAAGCAAGGAACCAATGTAAAGATGACCTGGGAACAAAGACAGTTTTATTTGTTCTGAGCTGAGACTAGTATTAATCTAATCTCCTGAGAATTTGAGATATTCTAAAACAAAATAGGAGACAATATAAGAGTCAACTACCTGTTATGACTGACTGGACAGAATAAATTAATTGTGGATTTATACAGAAAGAATGATGAGGTTGGGGGGACAGAAGGAAGAAAACAATGGGAGATAAAGTCCTGAGAATCATCAAGGATGTGCAAACAGCACCAGACCTAGAACTCCCCTTCAGTGATATAAAAGACCCTCTTAAAACTCATTTGATCACACTTTTGTTTATTTGCCTGCCCTATGAGCTGCCTGTGATCCTCTCTTCTAGGTGGTGCTTCCTCAAGTGGCTGGCCAGGTTGGTGAGGGAGGACACAAACTGTGTGCAACAAGAAAGTCAATACAAAAAATCTGACAGGATGAGTCATAATGATGCCTTAGGACTTTATATATTTGTATATACGTATATATCTTTATTTATTTGTATCTATATTTGTAGATTTTTATATAACTGTATAAGTTTCTTACATTTAGCAACCAGCAGTTTCTACCTCTGTGCTACATTCCTGAATTTCTGTGTCAAGGGCAAGATAGCTGCCAGAACATCATGTTTGTGACCCATGTACTAGGACTAGAGTAATAAGATTCCATTTTAGTCAAAACAAGATAAGCAACCAAAGGACCTTGGAGAATCTCCAGTGAGGGAAAATGGCATGAAGATGCTGATGATGGATGAAGAAAGCGGTTGTGAGACCTGCAACTCAATTCCAAGGAGTAGTGCCAAGGGACAGGTCTGGAGTAGCTTCTGGAGGTGGCAGCAAGGGTGGACAGTTCCTGGGTTGCATGTAGCCTTTAGTTATGATAATTAAGTAGTTTTATAAATTAGTAAGCATCTCTATACTGGTGCATGCATCTCTATGAACTTTGTAAACCTGAAAAGCTTTTCAGGTAAGAGCTATTCTCTACATCACCCAAATAATATTGCCTCAAAAAGCTTTTTTCCCTTGATTTTAGGCAGCAATCCAGATGGATACTCAGCACCGAAAATATGAAATATAAAAGTCACTATACATCCCTTGCAGGGAAATCAGAACAACTTGAAAATTCCATTGTTCATCAAAAGCATATTTGTAAAAGCAATAGCTGGGTCTGCCTTTAAATTTCAGAATTACTCTCCTACTTATGCAATGTCAGTCTCTAAATCCTTTGTATTTTTGCACTCAAACTGACTACAATCATGAATATTCTGTTCTGGCTTTTTCTCCCTAGGTATGATTCTGACATCCCAGAAGGAAAATTTTGAGTAATCACTGGTAAAATCTTCTGTGACACTTGTAGATAGTTTCTAAACTCTCTTTAATCCTGTGTTTTATCAACTTTATGTTCTTCCCTCTCCCTGTCAAGGCTCATACCATCATACCCTTTGACACTCATGTCTTTCTACACTCTTTATAATAAAAAAATTTGCCTTTCATACTTTAAAGAAACCTCTACTACTTTTCAAAAAATCAACCAAGGTAAAAAAACAAAACAAAACAACATGCAATTCATTCCACCAACCACTGGCAAGTTGGTAAATAATAATTCTGGAACCTTCATCATATTTCAAAGAAAGCTACTGCTTAAAAAAAAAAAAAAAAAAAAAAAAAAAAAAAAAGGTTATTATTGGGTGATTAGGGTGATTAGAAAGGTATTTTTTTTCAGGATAATTTAGTCAAGATAGTCAAAATTATGGTTAAAAGCAAAATCAGTTTAAAAAAAATCCTGGATCATAAAATGCCAGATTAAGTTTTACATGGACAATTGCTAGCAGATATGAAATTCAGAAAAACGCAACTGAGGTTAGAGGAATTGTTAACCCTTCTGAAAGGTAAATAAGGGATGAGCTCTTTACTACAATAAAGATGCATAATTAACAAGTCAAAATTCTCTTCTCAATTTTATCTTTCTTGACCGACTATTAAACTTCTTAGATCAGGACATATATTTGTGTTCTTCTGCAACCAAGGGCTGAGTCCTCCACCACTCAAACATGCTGAATAATACATCAGTCCTTGGTCATCCTGGGTCAATAAAAGTATTTTGGGGCTAAAATAATATTTACTATGAGAATTAGAATGTTTGCAATATACATGGCTAGGGAGCTTGTTTTAATCTGAATTATTTAACAGAACTTTTGTTGTAAGGTGAAGCATAAGAATATACTATACCTTAGAGAATTTAATATGGTTATATTAATATTTATCTAGTCCCAATAATATTGTCCTAAAAGTTGAAATTACCCTCTGGTATAAAGCCATTTCAGGCTTCACTCAAGTGCTCAGAAATTCGCTTTATATTCTCTTACTTGTTCTGAGAAAGTTTTATGCGTATTTAAAATATTGACAAGCCAAGAGGCTCTCAAAAATGCATTTATTTTAATATCAGAGATGCCACTCATACCTATGGTGTAATATTGATATCTTATGTACGATTATATAAAATTAGTTTTACATTAATGTAAAACTACAGCAAAATTCTGACACTTCCATTGCAGTAATATGAAGCCTGAATTGAAATTGAAAAGATGAAGAAAAGCAATTTTGGAAGCCATGAGAAAAGTCCAAATAAGTCCAAAACCCCTTCAATTCTTAACATAAACTGGTTGCAGCTGGAACCTGTCATTGAAATATGTATGCACATAGAGGATTCTCTGCTCCCCTCCTCCACTGCCAACTCTGCTGCTGCGGACAAAATTAATTAATTTTTACCTCTGTTTTCAACTGACAGTAGTGCATATTAAAACAAAAAAACAAAAAACCAAAAAAAAAAAACAAAAAACCAAAACAACAAAACTAAAAAACCCCTTATGCTTAGCTCGCATAGTGGCGGTACGTAAGTATTTAGAAAGTCTTTTGTGTAAATTAATCTCTATAATACTGATTTTGGGGGAATCGGTTGGGGGGTTTTTTGGTTTTGTTTTGGTTTTGGGATTTGTTTGGTTGGTTGGTTTTTGGGTTTTTTGTTTTTTTTTTTTTTGTTGTGTTGTTTGTTTTTTTCTTTTTAAGCTACTGTAATATTTATAGGTTGCTCCATTGAACCACAGTGAAATGACTGCACTGCTCTGTGGAGTATTGTAAACCACTACCACCAGAACTGGTGGCAAGACTGAAGAATTTAAAATGGACTGTCACATGTCCTCCATGTAAAATATAAAATAAACTAAGCCATCTGTAAAATGGTACCTTTACATTCTTTACTCATACGACTTGCATACAGAAGTGATGAAGTAATGGAGAATACACACAATATTTGTAATTTTGCCATGACATATCATCATGCTCCTCAGTGCATCACTCAAAGCAGCAGAGCACAATATTTTGCCATTCTGATAGAAATCACTGCTTTGTTTTAAAATAAAAACTTGTGTTTAACTAAAATAAGTACTTTTGACTACCAAATTGCTAGAAAATTTTTTTTTTAAAAATCCTTATCAGAAATGTTGGAGGAGAAAAAGAAATCTGTTCTCAATAAAGGACATGTTTTATTTTAGTTCACCTGAAAAAAATTCTGATGGTCACTTGTAGTAGGTTCCAAACTGAGATTTCCACAGAGATGCAACTAACAAGTTATGTCTTGTATGTGCTTTGACATAAAAAGGCACAGGATTTTCCTAATGCTCAATTTGAAGTCTTAGAAACTCGTTGAACAGTCCATAAATTCTGTGTAAATGCTATCCTTGTTACACCTGTGCATTTTAATCCACCTCAATCCATAAACTTCCAGGAAAGGCTCTCAGGACCAATCAACTATGCAATCCCTGGTTCCCTAAGTCAGCTCCCTCAGGGGAAACTTCAGCCAAGCAAAAAAATGAAAAAGAAGCTTAGGGAAAGTATAACGAACAAAAACTATATCTTAACTACCAAAAATGCCTTAAACATCATATTTACAGAGAAACTCCTTCGTACTTTTCCTTCTTCTGTCCCAATCAACCCTCTGCCTCACAGATCCACACTGAGACAATCCTGTCTCAGTCCGTAAGGCCATTTAGCTCTTTTAGCTCTTATTCAGAGCTCTCAGGATTGGGAGAGATCAGGAATGTCTTGTCCAATCTGTCACCTGAGCCTTATCATGCACACCTGAAATATTTTGTTTGAACTGCAGCACATCTTCTGGTAACGTTCAGTCCTGACTTTGAAAAGTGCAACTCAGTAAAACCTATGACACTCCCGGTAGGTAATTCTTATAAAATTCAGCATTAGTAATACAACACTTCCTTCTGCCAACCTGGCCTAATTTTCCACCTGTGCTTCTGGACTACATATGGTCTGTTGAAGCTCAGTTAAAAAAGATGCATATTTTCCCTTTTTTTTCTTTTTTTTTTTTTTTTTAATTACTTTCAAGGGAAAGATTGCTTCTAAGTTTTACATATCTTACTTTCAGTTTTTCAACAGCTGAAATTATTAATACTTTGATGGAAACAAATTAAATTGACCTTCATGTTTACATGCATGGAAAATGAACTCTCAAATTTGTAATGTGGCAACCCAAAGCTGTTAAAAAGTATGAGTATGATGAAAACAGTGTGAACTTCAGAGAAAGGGATTGTACTGAACACTCACTTGCCAAATTCATCACTGCTGATAGAAGATGGAATGTTTAAGAATTCAAGGAAAGCCTATGATTTTTAAAAGTATGAAAGTCACATAGTAGAAAAGGAATCTTCTGTGTCTCATACTTTGCACTAGCTGCACTTTCCTTTTGAAAGTGATATTCAAAGCAGGACTCCTTGGTGACCTTCTCATGTCTTCCCCTTGTTAATCATGTAGTGACACTGCTCACAGTGAGTCTTAAAAGAGGACATGGTGTGGAAAGATATGAAAGAAACATCCTCAATGCTAAGGAATGTTTTAGTGAAAATAATTAGGTTTGTTTTTTTCCCCATGAAGATAGTGAGAAATTATTATGAACTCTGATTTCAGAAATTTTATCCCCAAGTCCTTAATATAGTATATTAATATTATATTTTGATATAGCTATAACTATCTGCAGGAATGATTAGAAAGGAGAAATTGCATATCAAATATTTTTTTCGGCACACTACATCAAAATGGAAAAGAACAAGGAAACAATTAAAACAAAACAAAACAAACAAATGCCCACATCCTAGAAATAAAACCACGGCGATGCTATAGAACAAGAATGATAATTTGTCTGATTTATCCTGATTACTTTTTATCTTCAGCATGGGCGCTATTAATTTGCTACAAAAGCAGGAAGCTGGAATTCTAAAATTCAATTTAATAAAGTTTACACATGAAGATAATTATTTTACATATCCATTTGTTGAGTATACTGAACAAATCTGTCAGGCTTGTCTACTGGGACTTGCGTGTAAGCAATTTGTAAGAAAATACAGATTATTCTGGTTTCAGAGTTGTAGGACTGATGAACATATGTACACCAAAGTCTGCCATGTACAAATATCTGTATGTATATAAACAATAATGGATTCATTCACAGCAACATCCTTGATTCTATTAACCAAGACTTCAAGTTGTACTGAAGTTCACAAAATTTAAAAAGTGTAAAAATGTTCCTTTCCCTTTCCACAAACTCTTTTCCCTGCCCTGAGCAATTGCCAAACATAAAACAATAATGATGTTTTTATCAAGAGTTTTAAGATTAATTAATTCCTGAAACAACAGCTTATGGTGTAAAAAACACCCACAATTACGTTTGAGATTTTTTGGTTTTGTTTTTATTTTTTTTCAGATGAACTGCTTAAGGTTTACTTGTGAAGTAGCAAAGTTTTTTATAATGCTCTGTGTGTAACTAACCTAAAAATTGGTTCCTTCAGTGAAAGTTTGTGGAACAGTGCAGAACAGAGCTCTGAGCTTCTGTTTCTGAATTGTTCCTTCACATTCACCCACCTATGAAACTATGGGGAATGGGTTGTCAATATTTTTAGTGAGATGAAACAGGAGGTCTGGTTTCTTCAATTACAATTTCAGGGCTCTTGTCTCTAAGAGAAGATTTTTCCTTCTACTTACAGGGGAGGGGAGAAATCACATCACTTTCTTGAATTTTTTCTATTTTTTTGGCAGTAATTTCCCTACAATGTGCAGGAGAATCATTTTCCTACCACAAGGGACTCAAATATGTCTCATCAAGACTAAAGTGACTAGGGGGTTTTGCTACTGCTTTGGGCTTAATGAGATCAAAGTAGGGGTTTTCTTTATTTTTTTCTGTTTGTTTTTTTGTTTGTGGGACATTGAGGGCTTTATGTGATTTCTTTGTGGTTGTATTTTTATTGTTTTATTTTGTTTTGTTAGGATGTTTTCTTGGGTTTATACTGTTGTGGTTTAGTTTATGTTTTGGGGCTATTTTTGGTGATTTTATTTGTTTGGGGTTTGTTTTTTATTTATTGTGGGGTTTTGGGTTTATTTGTGGGGATTTTTGGTCTTATTTTGTACATTAACACTTTTAAGGTCATTCAAATATTTCAGCATAGAGCTGCAGGTAACAAAATTGTTTCATATTTTTAAAACTTTTTAGCAGGAAAAGCATAAGCCTGTACCCTTATTGTTAATATGACAAATATTCATGCAAAAAGCTGGTGTCTGAGTTAAAACAAACAAACAAAAAGAAAAATATTTTTTCCCAAACCACATTTAGATTACCTAATATATCTAATATTCCACCACCAAGAATTGAAGGCATTCTGTGATCATTAAAATACCCTAATCATTATAGCTATTTTTTCCCCTTGAATTCAAAATTTTAATATTTAAAACTGCCTTTAAGTCTGAGGGTTGAGGAGATGCTGAATACAAGGAAGGGTTTTTGCTTTCTGCTCAGATTCTCAAGATATATGGCTTCATCTCAGGGTTCCCCTTCATTTCGTGCACAGAAAAACGAGCAACTGTTCTCATTTGCAGTGGAAAGAGGAATTACCTTAGTTTTTTTTAAGTCTCTGAACTAGTTCTATACCATTCCAGACAATTAATTATCCCTAACAATCTTCATGATGGTCCTGTAAACATTCCATCAAACATAATTTGGGAGCAGCAGAAGAATCAGGATGTTGCTAAAGTACATCTTTAATAAATTATGTCTCTGAAAAGTTACTCAAGTGTTACTGTCAGCTAAGCTCCACATCTTTCATCCCCCTCATAATCAGCTATCTGCTGAAGATCATATATAACACAGGCCTGCCATTTGCAGGGCTTCACTTGAAAGACTGATGACCTCAGTGACATAAATTGTGACCAGAATTCTCAGTGACACTTGTAACAAACAGGCGCTGACATCACATTTCTACACTTTACTATGGAACTGACATTTATGCCATTTATTGCCAAGTGAGAGATGGAGCAAAAAAATTAAAGGACTAATGAAAGACGTCATTAAACTTCCATGAAAGTTTAAGCCCTGAATTTAAATAGAACTCAGTAAAAGGAATGTCGGAAAGGGAGCACTGACCCATCCCAAAACCTCAGGGTTGAGGGGGCAATAGTGTTCTAGAGAAGAAGTCTTGAAGTTCTGTGTCAATGGCATAAATACAAGAAGAGATATAAACATAATGGCTTTTGAGTCCCTAAATCAGCCTGTGACTCAGGAACATGGAGAAATCTTGCCTTAGTTCCTTGACACCAAGCAAATTGCACAGATCAGCAAGTCAATTTTTTGGGGTTTTATTTCCTTCAATGTACAAAGAAAAGAATCTTCTTTTCAGAGCAGAGAAGATCTGATTGAGTGAGGAAGGAGACATCCAAAGAAACTAACAACATAAGGAATTCTTTTGAACTTCATTGTAAGATTGATTTCCATAGCTGAATTAAAATAACAACAAATTGAAACATTTTCATTGTTCAGAGTAAGAATTTTGGACTCACGGATCGTTAATTCCCAGATTTTTGTCTGAAGAGAATGTTCTGATTTTCTGAAAATGGCATACCAGTGGGAAAAAACCCAAATCAAACCAAAACTAAACAAGACAAAACAAACAGGGGAAATAAAATATCTCTCTGTCTCTTTCCTTCTATCCTCCTACACCCACCATGGATGTACTTCTGAGACTTACATTGCAAAGAAACAGTCTACCTTAAACTGAAAAGTGTTATGTTTATTGCATTCTTAAAATGCTTTCCATAATGTCTGTATGTCAAACCTGAGCAGAGACATCTCCTGCATATGGGATATGTGTTCCCTGACTTCCTGTCCCTCAGTTACTCTCAGAAACAATCTCCTGAATATTTTGGACAAAAAAAAGATGACTGGAGGTACTTGGTTTAACCAGGCATGGCCTTTCTATATTTTTTATTATTAAAAAAAAAAACCCAAACAAACTAAAAACCAAACCCAACAACAAACAAACAAAAAAACCCCAACAACCCAGAGTTTCTTACATAGTCTTGTAATATTTGTGAATGGTTGTTCATCCACACTGTAACAGATTTTGCAATTTCACACTCACTTCAGTAAATACAAAAGTGGCTGCTGGGAACAGAATTTCCATTGTGAGAGAACAGTAATACACTTTCTTTTCCATATTCATGTCTAAAAATCTTGCTTAAATAGTGTTCTCTTCAGTGTGCCAAGCAGTTACAGATTCAAAGACAGTTGCCTGCTCAGTATTTTCCTCACTTTCAACTTTTGGCTTCTATTAACTGAATAAAAGCTCTGAAAGCTTAACAGTCTCTACTGCAATTGTGAAGTGCTCTTCTGGCATGATAGCAGTGATGTTAACAAAATGTATGCTTAACAAATGTAACAGATTTTTTTTTTTTTAAAGGTTTATAATCACTGGATTATATTAACTGGAAATTTCTTGTTGAATGGTAGAAAGCTCTATTCACAAAAAAAAAAAAAAAAAAAACAACAACAACAAAAACAAAAACAACAAAAAAAAAACAAAAAACCAAACCCCCACAAAATTTAACAAAAACTGAGAAGTCTTTAAAATGTGAATATAAATATATATATATATACACACACACGTGTATATATATATACACACACACACGTGTGTATATATCAACAATATCAACATTATATAAGCTTTGTTGTAGGTGATATACTGGATTAGATGTTATGTACAGAAACTTTGTTCAGAATTTATAAGGACAGATGAATTTCGTCTAAGTGTGCTGAAAGAGCAAGGTCACTATCTGACCTGAAAAATGTCATGCAGTGAGGAGAAGTCTCTGATGGCTGAAGGTCTCATCTTTAAGAGGAATAAGCAGAAGTGTTTGAGGAATTATCATTTAGTTAATCTCAGTTCTCAAAACAACCTAATTATGTTTGATTTTTTCTTCTTTTTTAATCTATTTCCAAAGTCATTAGGAGTATTAGATAACTAGAAATGGTCAATATAGATTTTCCAGGAACAAATCATTCATGACCATGCTCATTGCGAGAGGTTCTGATGATGAAGAGCAGTAATGTAAAATACTGTGATTAATAATGTTTTAATGTTCTCTCAGGGCATTCTTACTTGGAAGCTGTGAAGATACAGACTGAGAGAATGAACTGGTCAGTGGGAAGAAACTGTTTTGACATCCAGGTTCAAATCAGAGCCTTGAAATGCAACAATGGGCCCCTAACAAGCAAATTCATCAAGGCATATTTTCTTCTGAGGCCTGTATGGCTTCATGCAGAATCACAGACTGGTTTAGATTGAGAGAGATTTTGTGCAGATGGTTCTGGAATATGCCCAGTGAGGAGACTCCACACCTTGATCTAGGCAGCCTGTTCAGTGCTGGGTCACTGCACAGCAAAAAAGTTCTTCCTCATGTCAAGGTGGAACTCTCAGGGCATCAGCTCCTGCCTGTTCCTCTTGTGCCATTGCTGGGCCCTCCCAGCAAAGCCTGGTCCATGCTCTGCCCCCTCTCTGCAGGCACTGCCAGCCATGGGGAGGTCCCTCTTAGGCTCTGCTCTGGAGGCTGAACAGCCCCAGCTCCCTCAACCTGTGCTGCTCACAGAGATGCTCCATCTCTTCAGCATCTCCACAGGAGAATCATCTTGCAGGAGCTCCATGTGCCTGCTGTCCCAAGGAGCCCAGAGCAGGACCCAGCACTGCAGATGTGCAGCCCAGGGCTGAGCAGAGGGGCAGAGTC
>JAWWEV010000095.1:9989395-9999908 GCA_035583235.1 Hafferia zeledoni
CAACTCTCAGCTGCACCAACAGGTTTTCCACTTTGGACTTTTACTTTGGACTTGGGGGAACCACATAGGGTTCAGCAAAGGGGCTAACAAACCCCACTGTGTTTGTGCCCCAGGGGGCTGGGTTACACTGCTGGGTTTGTGGGTTAAAACCAATCTTTTTCTTTCTACCATTGCATTTATTGTAATATTGTTATTAAATTGTAACTCTGACTTATAATCTCTTTTGTGTTGGGTTCTTTTCTCCTGTCTGTTTACCTTTAAACCTGCACAGCAAGGAAAGAAGTCACTCTTGAATGACTTAATATGCCATGCTTTCAAATTTTGGGGGGAAATGTGGACGTTCAATTATGGAAAAAAGAGAGATGTAGAATGTGGTCCAGGGAAGACAGAAGCTCAAACCACACAAAATAATGTGGGTTCTTATAATTTATAATGTACTTAAAAGATGACAATAAAGATTTCTTTAAGTCCAATACTAATTTATTTTTTTTTTAAAGATTCTAAAAGTGTGAAACAATTGTAAGGAAAAGTGGATACAGAATATTTGATGTTGGTTTTTACACTTTTCTACTACAATCATTAATTCTGATTTCTAGAAGATATCTGAATACAAGTTCAAACCCATCAATTAAAAAGAATTACTTTACATGGGGAACAAAAGTTCAAGCGTGAGAGGTACAACACCTCAGGAGCTTTACCTGTTTGACAGAGCACCTAATTCACGAATGTATTTCAGTAGAATTAACTAAGATTTAAATGAATGCGTTTAGGACAGAAATTATTTACTCTTACATTAATCACAAACCAAGTCGGGTTAAATAATGAGACTTTAAAAGCAATTTGGCCAATAAGATTTTGAATTTCATTTTGTTTAGACAAGTAAATAATTTTGTCTTAAGGAAAAGATTTTGCTACTTATCATCATCACCACCAAAGGTCATAATTTGAAATTCCCTTTCCCTATTTTAAAAATGAAACTTATTACACACTACAAAAGCAAGCAACTAGTAAACATATCTTTGTCTTTTTGGTATATATATAATTTACCTTATTGATATTTCAGTCCATATAAGTACTTTTTTACGTTATGCTCAGACATTTACCTAAAAACACTGCAGAAATTTCTTTAGGAAGTTGGATTATTACTGGAGCTGTAAGAATGACTCAACTTCAGAAATGAATTAAAATTCAGTCTACATTCTGACCTGTCCCCATAATAACAAAATAAGCTTTATCATATAATTTAGTTTCTGTTCAGGTTAAATTTTGTAAATTTTACTCAAGGCAAAGATGATAAACATATTTATTCTGGAAAAAAATTGTATAGTTCAAATTATTAATTAAATTATCTATTTGTGTAATAGCAGTAATAATCTGAAAATAAAAAGTACTTCTGTTTAAAAATCTCACTGTATCTCAGGTTCTTTGGCTTTTCCAAAAGTCTGTATCTTTCATCTGAAACATTAATACAAACTAAGTAGAATAACTGTAATACACCAATTCAGCATTTTCCTATGGAAGTTTTTTCTCTCATCAAATGTAAATTCTAGTGCCAAAGTCAAGCTAAAATGGAATTCCAAAAAGATTTAAGAAAGTTCATCTTAATTTTCTTATTTTTAGAAATGTAATATTTCTAACTGTGCATATTACAGGTGGAAAGGAGGAAAAACAAGAAACAGGAACAATCAGAAAGAAAGAACCTACAGCATATTTTCTTCTCAAAACAAAATCACGGAACACTGTCTTTGATTAAATTTCTGTAAAGAACAAGGCATTCCATTTTGCTGTACATTGTATGAGTCAGTTCAATAATAAAGTGCAATTTAGTTTTACTAACAATGTACAATTTCCTAAACAATCAGCATGATGAAATAATGTACATTGTTTATTGTGGTGACTTCAAGCAGTGAAAGAGTTTTCAAGCAGTGGTCATCATTGCTCAATCACAAAAAACACAGCTGGAAATTAGAAGAGTCATAGTATTGGATGAGGAGAACCTGGGGTTCATTATGCTTATTTAGAGAAAATACTGTAATAGGTATTCCATTTGTTGCTGAAAACTGTTTCAAAGATAGTTTTTGATTTAAGCTGCCTCACTTTTAAAATGAAATAGTCCAGGCTTTCAGAACTCTTATATTGGTTACCTTTCAATTTTTAACTATTTACGTAATGCTGAAGAAATTACATTAAAAAAAACCCCAAACCCCAAACAAGCAAACAAACAAACAAACAAACAAACAAACAAACAAACAAATCTTCTGAATCTGAGAAGAAAACAGATGTTGCTTTCAATTAAATAACATTTTGTCCAAAACAATCAGTAGCTTGGGAAGGGAGGTAGGTCTGTAATATGTAACAGTGTGGGCATTTTCAGCATCTGGATAAGCTACACTACATCTGCTGAACAGATGCAGCAATGGGATAATTCTGAAATTCAGCAATAGTCAATTTTAGGATGCCTTATCCAATTCATTCCACACTCCCTCAGGGATGGGAATGCTATTTTTTGGCATGACATGTGATTAAAGAGTGGTATGAAGTTTTACCTTTCTGTCATTCTAAATTCTCTTTCCCTGCACCTGGAAAATAAACTTCCCTGAGTTTCATCTTGGACAAAGATACATTTGATTTCAGAAACAAGACTGAATGACATGGGGTCAAACACAGAGTGATGAACAGTAACTGCGTATGAACTTTTGGTTTCATCATCTTCACAGCCAAAATGACCTTGAAATAAAGTTACATTTACAGGCAGTATATCTGCCCAAATCGTTTTAGAGAAACATTCTTCAGACACCACAGAAAACAAAACAGAAAAACAAAAACAACAAAAAAAATACCAACACAAAGGAAAACCAAATTAAAACAAATAAACAAATAGCAGCAGTGATAACATCAAAACCCAAAATTAAAAATCAGAATAGAAATAAAACTGCAATGTCCTGCTATATTATTATTATTATTATTATTATTATTATTATTATTATTATTATTATTATTATTATTACTCTCAAATTATGAGGTTCAGTATTCATCAAAACTCCCTTTCTGCCAAAATTTCACTGTCACCTGACACACAGTTTCTTAAATATAAATATATGTTTTACAAACCCCCTGAGTTTTCTGATCGCCCAGTTTTTCTGTGGATATTCCTATGAAGAAGCAACGGTGGGTCTTTGCTTCTGAGAATTATCTACTGCAGATCCAATATAAAATATATATTTTTCCATATTTAAAAAAAAAATCTCAGAGGTTATTTTAAAAGCCAGCTGATATAAGACCAAGACATGCCCCAAAATAAATTAAAAGTCATCGGTAGGCTCCAGCTTTAGCTAACTAATATCTCTAGACCCAAGAGCAGGTAAAGGTCACCAGTGCTGAGCAATGACACTCTGGTGACACTGGAATTTCTTCCCACATCACTGGTTGCATCTGAAGATTCACCACACTTCTCCATCTGACTGATTTTGACAAGGTTCAGAATTTTTTCATCTCAGATGAAAAGGTGTCATAACAGATCATGCACAACCTCATTTCAAATAATTCGGTGGTTTATTTCATTCTTTAGTACCTGGTGTAAGCAAGAATTTAATACACCCAGACAAGAGAGATATGTGTTGAATTCATTTTATTGAGTTCTTCCCTTTTGTGTGTGTCTCTGTGTGCTTGTGTATTGGAGTGGCAGAAGGAGCCCAAAAGATTTATAGACTTTATTTTCTGATAAGCCTTACAAAGGAAAAGGTCAGAATTTTCAGCCACCTGAAATCTAAAAAGCAATAAAATCTACAGACAACTCTCTTTAAAAGTAATAAAATTCAATATTTTTTTCATGAGTTTCTGTTACTATTACTTGTTCTTTTAAATTTGTTTTTCCCCCACCAAATTCAATAGTTTTAACCCTACTACATTCAATAATTTTAATTTAAACATACTATGTGTTCAGGAAGGTAGACAGAATTTCTTTTTTATCTGCTATATTTTTGTTTCCACTAAACAAAGTCAGTTTGAAAATGTCACACCTTAACTTTGAATTATTAATAAAATTACTGGGGAAAAAAATAGATGGAGAAGAAAAAAGTTCTACAACATGAAAATGGCAAAGGCAGAAAAAACAAAACAAAACAAACCAACAACAACAACAACAACCAAAAAACCAGGAAAAAATCTAAACCAAATTAAACCTAATCAAAACAAAAAGAAAATTGTAGCAGTTCTGTATATGAGGTGAAACAAATTAAACTAAAATGTAAGTTCTATCAAAAATTTATACTAGTTAAAGCACAATTCTATAATATCTTATCCAATTGAATTCTATCAGCAACAGCAAGACATGAAACAATGAGATTGAGTTCCAATTTCTCATGAAAATTATCTGCAAAAACTACAGCACTAGTACTAAAGTAGAAAAGAAACAGTAAGACAAATTAACTGCAAGTCTATTTATAGCAATAAAACTTAACTTCTTGGTGGATAATTTAAATCAGATTTAGACGGGCAACCCATGTTTATTTGTTTGAATAAACCCAGAATTATTTATAAAATAATACTGAAATGAAAACACAAGTGAAAAAAAGAATAACTGAAAGGATTGAATGCAACTTGAGGGGGAAAAAACAAAACAAAACCACAGTGTAAATCAAAACTAAATTAAGAAAACTTATAAAAAGGGATTTGGAGTTAATGAACAAATGAATATTGAAAAGTATTTTTGGCATTTACAGAAATTTAAATGTCATTACTCAGACTCCTATTTACTTACAATTCAGATAGGGAACATCTACACTGCAAATTAGTTATGGTTGGTTTTACTACATTAGACAATTTATTCCACAACATTTGTTGCAGGGGAAGCATGTGGATGTTACAGCAAGACTGATCAGGTACATTTTATCTCACATTTGTTCCAGCAGTGTTTATAAATAAACATTGAAGACTGAACAGATACCCTTCTGTTGCACTAACATTGCTTTGGACTGTACACAAACTGTTTGGTTTTTTTCCCCATACACAATAAAGACTGGATTCTTACAGAAAACATAGTGATCTAGAAATTTGGTAGCAAGACAAGGATGTACAAAACAATATTGTTATGGAAAATTGCATATCCAGATAGTTGTGATGGTTTTTTTCCTTTCCCAATTTCTATTCCTGGAGATAAAGCCCCTACATTCATTATTTCATTAAAAATACTGGGTATATAAAGTCATGATTTAGAAACAAGACAGGGAAAACATTCTTGTTGTTCACACCAATATAATAAGCCAATATGTAGATGAGTATATTTTTATATAATTTTGTCTGACAACTCTTTTATTACTGCATTAACAGCAATCCCACCCTGGAAATCAGGGTGAAAAATAGTTATTTCCAACAACTTGTCTACCTATAAAATGGCAACAGTTCCTAAGAAAGGCAGGGCTGCAATTGTAACTCAAGTTTCAGATGGTGACAGAGAATCTCAGACTGGCTTGCAGTGGAAGGGACCTTAAAGATCATCCCATTCCAAATGCCCTGCCATGAACAGGGACACCTCCCACTAGACAGAGGAAATTTTGGGCAGAAATGTGTGTGGCTGCAAGCATCAAAAAACCACAATAGAGACAGAAGAGAAGAGAGAGAATGATTACAAGGTCAAAATGCTGTACAAACCAGGAACAGCGGTAAGTTACCCATTGTCAAGAAAATATTCACAAAATGGATATATAACACAAAATATTCAGTTTTACATCATCAAAAACAGAAGGGAAAGATTATTATATTTAAAATTAATTTTTAGCTTTCAATAAGCACCCCTTTTTATTACTAGCTGCACCAAACTTGTATAAGTTAACACTGTGAGATAAACCTGTGCTCTGCCACTGTATGTCATTACTAAAACTAAAGGTTTTATTGTGTTTTATAACATCTTCATTGGAATAAATCTAAAGAAAGAGGTATCACTGCTGGCCTTCCTCTCCTTGTTTTCAGAAAGACAACATATTACAATACACACATTTGAATATGTTTGGTTCTGTGTAAAAGCCCTTCTGGTGTTCCACTAACTCAGTCTTCTCAGATAGAAAGATACATTTTGTTCCCTTTACATGGAACACTCTCTGGTTAAAGGAGATGAGAAATCCTCATTACTTCCTCTTACCCCTTACCTGGCCACTTCCCACTGCACCTTCCCCTGTATTAACTTTGTGAAGAAGATTAAAGAAGGAATTTGTTGACTTTGTATACTACAAGAATCTCACCTCACCAAGCTTCCAGGTTTTCAGGTTCTTGGTTTTGACTGAAAACCTGAAAGTCCTTCAAAACCTCATTGTGATTTTTCAATCTGCAGAAACCACAGGGCTGTGTGGGCAATGATGAAAAGAGGCAGAAATGTGTATAGTGACTTTCTGTGGTATAGGATGGAGAAAAAGCCCTGCAAATTGAAAGATCTCATAGGTCCATTGACTCCATTAAGTGACTACCACTAAGCCAAGTGGTTTTTTTGTTGTTGGTTGGGGTTTTTTTGTTTTGTTTTTTTTTTTTTTCAATTCCACCTGAAGCACCTTGTTTAGAACTTGAAAAGCATAGAATTATAGAATATCCAGAGCTGGGAGGGGTCTACAAGGATCATCGAGCCCAGCCCCTGGTCCTACACAGAATAACCCCCAAACTTATCAAAATAATATTAATTTTCTCTCATAATTTACAATCACCTCTCACCTGCATTTTTAAAATGCAAAAATACATTATTATGGAAGTTGCATTTACTTCACATTGTGATAAATTTGTCTGCATACCAGTATTTTTTTATATATATGTTATCTAAGTAGTGTAAGCATCCCATAAATTCGATCCATTGGTTTTCTAGTATATTGCAGACCTGGCCATGAATTAACCAATAAGTAGTATAAAATAGCATTCTGCTTCTCAGCCTGGATTAAATACCAGCTGCTTTGATCAAACATGTAAAAAAATCTATTACTTCCTAATGAACATAATGTTCTACAATCAACCCGATTGGTATTATGTAGGGAATTACAATTTTACTCATTGTTGCTGGGAATGATATATTCTGCTACAGCATCAGCCAGGCTGCAGAGATAAGAGGCTTTAAGAGTTTAATTAGAAAAGGTTTTTAGTCTTAAAGATATGCAAAGAAGATTAATACTAGTGGGCTTGAAAGCTACATGGGATCTCTGATGACAACTCCCGCTTTGAGGCAAATACTTGTTTTCTAATTAAAAGCAACAGCACTAAAAATGCTTTGAAGAGATCTATGCCAACATTCTTATTCTCCAGTTGCAGTGACAATCAAAATATTGACACTAATCTCGATCTCTGCTCTCGGAGGTACTGAGGAAAACAACTGAGATTTGTAGCATCTGCCCACAGAAATTTCCTATGGAGCTGGAGCTGTCTGCCATGATCATTACATGATCATTACATACCGAAATCACCACTAAAAGAGAACTACATTCACCAGATACTTTTGATGCAATTGATAAAAATTCTGCTGTTTCCAATACATCTATTGAAGATGAGGGATCAGAATGGTCTGACTTTATCATGGGAACCACTGTGAAATTGTAAAAACATGTCATTAGTTTTTACTGAATGAAATAATTTTGTCATTGATGAACTTTATCAAAAAAGAACCACTGAAAGGCCACAAAGATTTTGTGAACTGCAACATAGATGTCTTAGGACAAACATAGTGCAGTTTGTACTATTGAAATGCTTAGAATCACAGAATGGTTTGGGTTGTAAGGGATCTTAAAGTACATCCAGTGCCACTCCTGCCATGGGCAGACACACCTCCCACCAGCCCAGGTTGCTCCAAGCCCTGTCCAACCTGGCCTTGGACACTTCCAGGGATGGGCAGTCACAGCTTCTCTGGGCAACCTGTGCTAGCCCTTCCCCACCCTCTCAGGGAAGGATTCCTTCCTAAGATCCCATCTATCCCTGCTCTCTGTCAGTGGGAAATAATTCTCTCTGGCCTTGTCACTCCATCCCTTGTAAATGGTCTCTCCCCATCTTCTTGTAGCCCCTTTGGCTCCTGGGAGACCACAATTATGTCACCCCATAGATTAAACAGATTAAACAATCCCAGTTCTCAGTCTTTCCTTGTAGAAGAGGTGTTCCATCCCTCTGATCATCTTGCTGCCCTCCTTCGCATTCCTCTTTTGAACCTTATTCATGGTTCACAAGTGAAACAGCAATCATACAAAAGTGTTACAAGTACTGAAGAGGGAATACAAGCTCCCTGAGACAGAAATAGTGAGGTGAAATCTGAGAGGCAGAATGGGGAGGGAATAACAACAACATGGCCTCTGTAGATTAGTTTTCTAAATGCATTTTGTACTTATGTATGAAAGAACAGATTACTGCAGCATCACATTCTAATTTTGGAGTTCTCTCATATGGAGGGTGGCTGTGGCAGATACACCTTGTTCGTACTCGACATTAAATAGAAGCCTTAACAGATGTCTCCCTGGCACTGTGAGCACTGCAAGTGTTGGAATAGCCTTGGCAGATAAGCAGTCATAATTAAATGTCAAACAAGAAGTCCTATTTGAATAAACAGAACTTTTTAAGCCACTGTGTGCTCCAAATATTGTACCTTACTGTGTACATAATATGTACCATGAATGTCTCTGAAAGGAACAGGATGGTAAAGATTTTGATGATGTAAAATGATGTGTTTTACCTATGAAGACTGTTAGCTTTGTTCCTAGAAAGTTTAGACAGCCATGGAAAAAGCAACAGTTCCTAAGTAACATATGTCTTCTTTACCTACAACAGCTGATATCAACGTAGTTTAAAAACTACCGATGTCAAACCAGAAGTGTGCCCTAGTTCAGCAAGATGGAACCAGTTTATCACTGTGTGGGGGTGACCAAAGCTGTGTATTCTAATCCATCTGTGCCATTTCCCAGTAACTGTTCCCAATGGCCCATTGGCAGCAGCTGCCCAGGGCACACCGGAGCCCTCAGGCTGGGAGCTGGCTGGGAAAGAAGCCTGGCAGAGGAGCTGGGAGAACTGCCCTGCAGGGAGTCCTTGGCACCTCCACACCCACCTGAGGGCTCAGCTCTGCTCAGGGGCCAGCAACGATTCCAAAATCCCCCCTGACTCCCAGAGTCAGATCCCCCAGTGTGGAACTCCCTGCCCGGGGTGAGGGACTGGGAGCTCCCACCTGCACCTGAAGGGATATAATCTTGGGGTTTTGGGGACTTGGCGGACCACTCTTGGGATCCAGAGGAGGATCAGAACCTCGACAGGAGGAGACCACCACTCTTGACCAGACTGTGACAACTTCTGCACCAACAGGTTTTTCACTGTGGACTCAGGGAAACCACATGGGGCTCAGCACAGGGGCCACCAAACCCCACTGTGTTTGTGCCCCAGGGGGCTGGGGTACACTTCTGTGTTTTGTGGGTTAAAATCATTTTCTCTCTGTGCTATTGCATTTGTTGTAATATTTTTATTAAATTATAACTCTGATTTGTAATCTGTCTTGTGGTGGATTTGTTTCTCCTGCTTTACCTTTAAACCAGCACAAGGCGTTTCTGTTTTAAAAACAACCAACCAAATAAATAAACAAATCAAAATCAAAGAACGAGCTTAATCCTAGCTAAAACCAAAGAAATAATTTTTCTTTCAAGGTGAGTGGGTCAATGATATTTATTCATGTGAAGGCTAATGTTTTTAAAGGCACAGATTCCAGTTAAAATGCAGAGAAGGAACAAGTATATCCCATTAAAATTATTAGCTTCAAGCAATTGCAAAGTAGGATGAGGAAAGCCTTTTAGCTGGAAGTACTGCCACAGGGATAACTATCCATGGGATTACACTGAGTCCAAATGGAAAGATAATTTGTTTGACAGAAATTGACCACTTTTGGCTACTCCTTCTGATAAGGGAGCCAGAGATATGCAAACACTCATCTTTTTATTTTGTTGCCTTTTAATCCAAATGTCTGGTTTTTCCCTGCAGTGAGGAAGAAGCTTCACACAGCAAGGGCATAAGGCTTATTTAAAACATGTCAAGTACTAATAGCATCTGAACTACTGTTTTCCTGAAGCACACCAATTTAGCATCAAATGGAGGAGAAATTTCAACTTGCACAAGACTGGCCCTGGGTCTTGCAATGGACTCATTCCGGGAGTGGTACCTTAGAGGAGCTGAAGTGCAGGGCTTAGAGTGCAAGCACTGTTAGATTGAATCTAATCAGTGCTGATCTCCTGCTGATGGCAGCCTCACCAAGTGGTGTACACCAGTCTCATGTACCTTCTCAGTAAGGCCAAAGTTACAGGAAATTTATATGAATATCTCAAGTTTGATTTTCTTCCTCTTTCATCAGTTTTCCAGCATTTATATATACTGATTGGGTCACCCATGGCATTTGTTACTCCTCTTCCCCTCTCGTCTCCTCTCGTCTCCTCTCGTCTCCTCTCGTCTCCTCTCGTCTCCTCTCCTCTCCTCTCCTCTCCTCTCCTCTCCTCTCCTCTCCTCTCCTCTCCTCTCCTCTCCTCTCCTC
>JAWWEV010000095.1:10048991-10063487 GCA_035583235.1 Hafferia zeledoni
ACAACGTATGATCCCTTCTCAAAGCAAATTATATTCCCCTTTATATATGCACATATATTTTTGCTGGCATGGCCCAGGTTGGGAAGAATTCCAGGATGACCAGGAAGTGGTGCAGACTTCTGGTCCTACTGAAGGTGGGCTGGAAATTAGTCTGGGTCCAACACCAGAACAGCAAAAGAAATTGCTCTGATTTTTCAAGTGTTTGTATTGCAAACTATTCCTGTCTCTGGACCCTCCTTAGCACCAAACAAAGCATTATAAAACATCTTCTTTCTTTTCAGGGCAATTTGAGAGAGTTCAGTATAAGCTATTCAAAGGAGGACGGTCACAATTTTAGGGACAGATCTGCTTGAAATTCCTGAAATTCAATAGCTCAGGCTTAAGATTCTTATGTGATCGCAGCCAAATACCACCGGGTGTTTCTTTCCTCTTAAGGAGTGTATTTTATTCTTTGTTTTGATTATATCTACGAATTGAAGTTGCTCAATGTGTCCTTTTCCCCTGTGATAAAATGGCCTCTTTGCAAGAAAGCACAGTGGTCTTTTAAACAAATATGGTGAGCAAGGGAAGTTCTCAAAGCCACATATCCTCGAGCCAGCTGCATGGTCGTTGTGCTCTTTGCTGAGGTCACAGTCTCTCGTTGCCTTCAAACACAAGTTCCACCTTTACAGCTTCACTGAATTTTGGCTGTGAATGCAGAATTCAAAGCAGTGCATAGACTGCACTCAGAAAATCCAGCCCTGAAACTGTGATATTTCCAGGTCCCCTTCCCTCATGATTTCTCTAGAATGAGAGAACATCACTAGCTGGGAGCTTCTAACAAAGACAAATAACAACTGTCATGGAAGTTGAATTATTCCAAGATATTTTTGTGGATATTGAAAGGAGAACTCATGAAAAGCACTGTAGTTTCATATTAATTTAGGAACTTGAAAGGAAACCGCCTCAGTCTCTTTACATTTCCTTCTAGAGAGAGTGAGATATAAAGATTAATAATAATGACATTAATATGCCTCTGTAGTCAAATTAAGCTGTTTGACTTCCACAAAGGCAACAGGAAATGCAATGGGTTACCCCAGAAGAAGCTTTTGAATTCTGCTGTGGATATGTTAGAACATGAGAAGCTTTTTAAACCAGGATGGGAGAAAGTTGCAATTTAAGCAAAAACCCGTGGAAAGACAACCCCACTTCACACTCAGACTTTGTAAACTCTTGTCCTGGTGGGATAAGAGCTGTACTGTCCACGTTCCCAGGGCTCTGCTCCTCTCCAGGATGTTATTTTGGCAGAGGCTGGTCCAGGCACAGGAAAATCACTTTTCTGCATTCTCACTGCACCAAAACCAGCACATTAAACCACAAGGGTGATTAAAAATGCTCTTGAGAGCATAGTCAAAGCTCTTCATCTATATTTTTGTTTAGAAGAATTCTTTGTGCATCCCAAGGGGGAAACTGCTCTGAAAGACCCAATTCTTACTTTTCTCATTTACCGCTCAGATCAGAGCCTTATCATTTTGGGATTTGATCCTTACATGTAGTACTCCATGACTACTGTTGTGCATGTTAGTCTTCATGGACAGATCTCCATTTCTGGCATTTCCTGTGAAAGCTGAGTGTGAAAACTAAGCAATTATAATTGTTTTGCAGTGTGGTTGTTCCAGTAATCTCTAATTTCTTGTGTAAAAGGAAGTCCTTGAAGGTTAGCTTTTACTTACTTACACAGGTTTTTTTGGTGTGGGTTTTTTTTTTTTTTCAAATATAACCTTTAGTTACCAAATAATTTTAGCTTTCATAATTAAGAAAGGAATAATTAAGACATTTAAAATGTTTCTGAAAAACTTCAGCCAGATGGGCTAAAAATGGTTGCAGAGGAGCATTTTCTCAAACATCATTTGGAAGAGGAGAGAACACACAACTGATAAGAATTGAAGTTGTTATGCTACATGAGTTAATTAGGTGAAATAACTGGACATATTTGCAGACTATAGAGAAGAGTGCAATCCTGTGAGGAATATGTGTGATTGTGAGGATTATTTCTTTTTCAAAGTAACTTAATTAAATTGTTGCTTACTGAGTTAGAAGGCTGGGAAGATAATTATTTAGGAAGTCCTACAAACCCATTTGAAGATACAGAGGTTCAAAATCAGGTATCAGTCCTCTCCATATTTCCTATCTTAAAGTATATTTCAGCTTTTTAGGGCTGAACAGTTCAGGCTTTTTAATGCACACGGGAAAAATACCCATGGATTTTATATCTTTTCATGAGAGTTGAAAAAGTAGAGATTTAAGAGTCTCTGTAGACCTTGTATTTCACCAGATTCAGCCCAGGTGCTAAATAAAAACTGATTAAATCCTTGTGTAAAAGACCCCAATTAAAGACACATGGTGTTAGATCTATATAGTGTGGTATCTCTTGTGTTTTTGTCAGAATTTTCCTGACTTTCTCACAATCTACTCTACAGAAATTACCTATTTTCCCTTTCTCACAGTGTAACATTCCCCCCTCCATCCAGCTGTGCACCAGAAGTAAGGAAGCTAATGATCCAGTGGTGATGGGTTATGTGTATCACCTGTGCCCTTTGTGCTAACACAGACAGGATTTGGGGATGGTCAGATGCTCTTTGACCATGCAGGTTTTGTGTTTGCTGTGTTATCTCTCCGCTGCCTTAATATTTCAGATGACTTCCATAAGCCTGAGATGAATTCAGAAGGTGACACTCATGTGAAAACTCAAGAAAGGTGTCTCAGGTGTGATGGTGTCTCTGTCTCTAAATGTTTTAGTGAAATGATACAACATCAGTTGCAAGAGCACCACCTCACATAAATAAGGGGAAAGTTTCTGATCCAGGTGTACATTTGCCTTTGTTCTTCTCTGGAAAGTGTTACATCTCTCTGATGAGGCCAGAGGAGTGAGAAGTTAGCCTGCATAGCTCACAAGGAGTTGTGTTTAAAGGCATTTCTTTGGAAGAAATTCACAGCAGTTTGAAAACCTGCTTTCATAGAGGTGCCTAAAGGTTCAAAGAACTCTCCCAGCTTTTGTCTGATGAGTTATCACAAGCATTAATTCAGAGCTCACTGCTGCTAATGAAAGCTCTTCTGTGGACTGTAATGCATGCTGGGCTGACTTCATGGACCTTACTGGCATCATGTGAAGAAATTTAAATTGTTCACAGCAATGATCCTTGTTAAGGGTTCAAATCATGATATGCAGTAAATGCAAAGCATGAACCCCTTAACACCATTTTTTCTAGTGTAGAATCACAGAATAGTTTGGATTGGAAGGGTTCTTACGGATCACCCAGTCCCAGCCCTGCCATCGACAGGGACACCTTCCACTATCCTAGATTGCTCCAAGCCCTGTCCAACCTGGCCTTGGACTCTTCCAGGGATGGGGCAGCCACAGCCTCTCTGCCCAACCTGTGCCAGGGCCTCTCCACACTCACAGAGATGGATTTCTTCCTAATATCCAATCTAATCCCACTCTCTGTCAGTTGAAGTCATTCCCCCTTATCCTTTCCCTCCATCCCTTGTAAATGGTCTCTCTCCATGTTTCATGTAGCCCCTTCAGGTCCTGGAAGGCCACAATTAGATCACCACAAAGCTTCTCCTCTCCAGGCACAATCCCAGCTCTCCAGCCTTTCCTCCCAGCAGAGCCGCTCTGACCATCCTGGTGCCTCCTCTGGACTCTCTTCTGTGGTCAATACTAAGATATTTCACGGGCAGGTGGGCAGCATTCACAGTCTGGGAGATACATGGAACTGGATTATACCTCCCTCTTCAGTCCAGATAAATACTCTTATTAAAGGTGGTACAACGATTGTTGTGGATGTCAAACGCAGTGTTTGAGAGTCTTCTTTCATGGTTTGTTGCAGCTCTGGAGCTGCCAGGGGAGCTCTGGGCATGAGGTGACTTCTGAGCTGCAGTAACTCCATCGCTGAAGTCTGGATTCTTCCATGTCTGTGCTCCTGGAAGATGTTTGTTCATCACTTGAGACACAATCAACTCTATGATATAATTATTTTGGAAAAAAACCCCACCATAATAAATGCTGGGGAAATAGAACATTTACTATATCTTAATGTGACTCAATAGTTCAGTAAGACAGACACACAGGCTGTTGGAGTGTTCACAGAGGAGCTCCAAGTCCTTACTTTTGGAGCCTCTGGAAAAGAGATTGAGTGTAACTTGAAGAGGCTTCAGTTTGCTTAAGAGCTAATTAATGCTGAAATTAGTTTTGAGATAATTTACTCCCTGCAGATTTATGAAAAGTGGAAATTTGTGTATTTCTTACTGATTTTCTACCTTCTGTCTCTTCCAAAAATTTCAGTTTATATACATGTATTATATATTATAGCATAATAGCTGTAATCAGTTGTTGTGAGCTTTGGTGTGTTTTAGGTTGCCTAAATAAATACTTGTTTATAATTGTTTATAATTACTTTCTTTAATGTGAGAAGACAAAAATTTCTGGTGATATTCACTTAACTTTAATCACCAAGTAAGTTATTAAGTGGGAAGTTCATCACCAGAGACTTCTTTACAAAGGATAAAAGTAAATTTATGAAGCATGGATTATTTTTTCTGACTAGGAATTTAACTTGACTTTAAAATGTTTTGCAAGGAATTGTCTTCTACAGTACCATGTCTACATTCTTCCATTTTGATAACTGAGGGACTGTGCTGTATGCATTTATTTTTAAATGTGTAGTGGACTAACTGGGGTTGAGACATATATATTCAACCAAAAATAGCTGGATATGAAATATCATCCTCTGTATTCTTTCCCAGAAAAACAAGAGTATCAAAATAGCATAATTTCCCAGTTCCTATCATCTAGAGGTATACCAAAGTGTGATAATGAATAAATTTGGTGGGGACTTTTTTTTTGTTTGGGAGTTTTTGTTTTCTTTTTTTTTTTTTTTTTTGAGGGGGGAGGATTTTTTTTTTGTTGTTGTGGGTTTTTTGCCTTTTTTGGGGGGTGCGTGTGTGTGTGTGTGTATGTGTTAATCAATTGGAAGTCTTGTTTCACCAAAGACAAATGAGACACTCAGTGCCTGTGTTACCACTGACTCCTTCTTCTGCCTCCAGTCTTCTGAATTTTTTCAATTTACCTTGATCTTTATTTTCAGTACAATATGAAAACATGCCTATGCTTAAGAATAACCCACATTTACAGTAGGGGAACACCTGAATTATGATCTTCCCCATCCAGATTAAAATGTTTATTAAGAAAATATTTATTCAGTAGACTTGCTTTGGGAACAACTCTTCCTACCAAGTCAGAAATCCATGATCTCCTGAACATGTTTGCCAACACATTTGTCATCATATTTGGAAATCACTGCAAATTTCATAGGAACTTACATTATATCTTTTGAACAGTGTAAAGACATTTTTCAGCCTAGTGTAACAATTCCTTTGGTGCCTGGTTAAATGAAATGGTGTTGTGTTTAGGTAAGCATAAGCAGGACTAAAGATGCATAGTTAGAAACACTAACTCCTAAAATATCTCCTAGCTATTTTTGAAACCTACAACCTCAGTATTCTGTGTGCTGCTTAATGAACAGCACTAGAAAGGGTAAAAACCCCCTCATTTAGAGCTGTCTGGGAAGCTCCTGAACAAATTTTTTTCATGCTTTGACTGTGCTAATAATCTTGCATTGCTCGTATTGACTGGCCTCTAAATGTTTTCTGTAAAGTTGGAGTTCTTTTGCAATGAAGGAGGATCTGCCTGTTAGTGGCTCCTCTTTCTGGCTGTCCTTCCAACGTATCCTATCCTTAGGATTTTGACATAGTTCTGTCTCTGTCCAGACCGCCCAGCTCTCTGGTGTACAGTTTCTTAGCAACTATCTGAACACACTTTTAATTTCATTATTGTCAGTGTAAAGGACTCCAGATATCCCCAGACACGGGGCGACTTCAGTGCTCCGGTTTTTAAGTGTTCAGTATCAGTGAGTTAGATTTTCCTATTGCAAGAGACAAACATGAGAACTGTGGGGACGTGTTTGTGACTCTGTAACTGAAATGATTCTTCTCATTGAGACCCATTGAAGTCTTGCAGGTAAACTTTTATTCCCCCTGAAAGAATTCAGACAGAAGTGGTGGAGGAAAGTAAAAATTTGCTTCTAATAATGATGGAGACTTTCTACTGCTTTTGTGAGTGAAGTTATTGGTGGAAGCCTGACAAATTTTGAATTGTCAGATCAGTACCAGTGTGGTGCAACGCAGTGACAGAAGTTCACCAGGAGAGGAATACATTGGTCCTAAAAGTATCTTTTTTTCTGTTTGGGTTTTTTTTTTTTTTTTGTGAAATTAACAAATTCATGATCAAGAGGCAACTTTTCACTTTAATTTTGAAGTGTTAATGAATATTCAAGTATGACTTTTCCTAACCCAGTACTAACATCCCCATTTGTTTTAATGTTGTATCTTTAGCAAATGAAATGCTGCCTTTACATGAAATGCTGCCTAAGTGTGGTTTTTACTTACAAAAGTGGCGAGGATGAGGGAAGAAATGGGATTATGTCATAGATTTTGATGTGCTTTATCTTAATAAATGACCAAACAGTTTTATGATGTTTTGTGTGAACAAAAACCCAAAGCCTGGTTTTCAAAAGTTTGGAGGATCTTAAGTTCTTTGAAAATCAGACAACTTTACATAGGGGCCTGGTTAAAGTTTCACTGCCTTTGGCAGCCTGGCATGAAGGTGCTGGTGATGTGTCAGAGTATCAAGCCAGTAATAAACACTCTCATGCCCACTGATTGTAATGACTGCTGCTAAACTTTCTTTCTTGGACATCAATTGCTGCACATGAAAGCAATTACCACAAATAGATGGAGTCAATTGGCACGAAGGCACTGAGCTATAAGGTGCTGGATGATGCAATTCCATGAGAGATGCTGTTCATTACTCTACACCTTCAAATATCCCCATGCTGTGTCATGAAGACCTGTGTGGAATGGGAGCTCTTGTTATTCAAATCAGGATGATGAAAAAGGGTCCCTACCCGGATGTTCGTATCTCCTGCTCCTGGTATTTCTTATTGTTTTTTTTAAAAGGACCATAAGCGACATTTTCATAATTTCAAATGTGCTGACAACTGAACAGAGCACTCAGGGAGGTGGTTATAATGTGGTACACTGGAATTTTTTATTAGGGCAGACTCCAGAACCTGTACCTAAAGACAAATCCTTAATATCAAATTAAATAGCACTCCTTGCTTAGATGTGCTAACGTATTCTATTCTACTATATGATTTAATGAGAAATATGAGTGACTTTAAGTGTATGGAGAAATTTTTTTACTCTTCAGTCCCACAAAACTCTGTCTTTGCACTTGTGATGAGCATTCCATGGTTTCCAACAACAACTGTCCTGTGGATGATTTGTCAGCCAAGCATTGCAGAAATTAAAGAGAGACCTTAAATGTACATTTAAAATCACAAGCTAAAGTAAAATCTATGGCAGTTTAATTGTCTTGCTGTTCTTATGTCAGATTTTCTGCATAGTGGTACAATCTGTTTCTTAAACTGATGAGTTTTAGTGCAAAATGTAGGCTAATCCTGAGAAGTAAGTAATGCTCATTTGCTGGGCAAATGCAGTTCATGGTCTGAACAGCTATTTTGGATTGAGTTGTGATGTTGTGTATTACCTTCACTAAACACAGAATGCTCATTTGAAAAAAAAATCCTTCTTACAAGTGAAATCTTTTAACCTCATTAATTTTATCCTTTATGGCCTCTAATTTCCAGTAAGAACTGTACTGATATTCTGACAAATACCACCATGACACTAATTTAGGTTGGGGCAATTGCCACTTCTCCACCACTTATTCAGACAGGATGAACCTTATTGCAATCACTTTTCCATCAAACTCCAGTTGGGAACTGTAAACATGCTGAGATGGTCTGCACTTTGGTATTATTTTAGCATAGATTAGACCTACATCTCTATAAAGATCTCCAGAAAACAAATGCAACTATTGTGTTAAGTATATTAAAGACAGTGAAGTGTGGCTGATAAAGTCTAATTAGCAAGCAAAAAAGATTTATATAGGCAATATATATTTTATACATGTTTGTCACAGAATCATAGTTATTTAGGGTGGAAAAGACCTACTTTCTCACATGTGTAATTTATATATATATATTTATATTTTTATATATGTGTGTTTATGTTATTTTAGGAACTGCTGGAGTTCGATGATTCAAAATTTCTGAAAGGTGTGAACTCTTCAACAAATATTACTCAAATCTAAGCTCACACTGCATCTGCATTTTCATGCCTCTTGATCTTTTATGCAACTTTGCTAATCTGTAGAAAATATGTTTGTAAGTCAGATCCTAATTCCTGGTGAGCTGCAGTTCACAACTGATGTAAGAAGTCAAACTGGTCATGATATTTCTTCAGATATGCCAAGATACCAACTCACATCACACCACATGTTTTTTATGAAGGTGAGTGGTGAAATGAAACTGAACTTTATTTGCTGTCTGATCTCCAGAAGGGGCAGTTTCAGGCTGAGGACAGTGGAAATGCCTTGGGTAAAATTATGCACGACAAACTCAGCAATTCTATAGCACAGAGGGTTCCCCCCCCGACTTTCAGGTCAGTGCAAGAAAGGTACATTGGTGATTGGATAGCCTTTACCTCTTCCTGTGTGAGAGCTTTAGTTTGGGGATTTTTTTTAGTTATAGGTAGCCTTAAAAACACACAAAACACAAAAACTTTAGGTAGAATTCCTGAAACCAGCTGTGCATTGAATTTTAGCTGTGAGACTTTGCCAGGCAGCTGTGCCAAGCGATTGTCCCACTGTGACGTCACTGGGAAGTGGAGTGTGCATCACTGGCGCCTTATGACGTCACTGGGAGGTCAATTGTGACCTCACATCCCTGGCTGTCTTTAAATTTGAGGGGGCCACTGGGCTCTCCGTAAATTCCTCAGCTGGGGCACTGCGGGAAGGAGCACCCATGGCCTCGGGCGGGCAGTGGGGCTGCCCCATCTGCTGCAATGCTCTGAGTGACGTCGCGTACTGGATGCCCTGTGGCCACCAGTTCTGCCTGGGCTGCATCCTGCGCTGGGCACGGCAGAGCAGCTCCTGCCCGCTCTGCAGGACACCCATTTCCTACATCAGATTTTCCGGGTGGCTTGAGGATTCCAGAGAGCCCAGCAGCCAGGCAGGGAATGCCCCTGGCAGCCGGGATGAAAACACCGACGGGGCACCCCCTGCCTTCTCCCCACAGGGGACACCGTCCCCAGCTGGGCAGGAGGCTGTGGGGGCAGAGCCCGTGGGTGGCATCCTGCCCGAGCTCTGGGCAGAGCTTTTCCGGAGCCGACGGAGCCTCCTGGCCCCCGTGCAGTCCTGGCTGCAGCCGAGGCTGGAGAGGATGTACGGGGACAGGTGGTGGCAGATCAAGCTGACAGAGAGCTGCGTCCTGCTCTCCCTCTGCACGTTCGGACCGCACCGGGAGCTGCTGATGCAGAGGTTGCAGCTTCGCCTGCAGGAACACACCGTCCCGCTGGTCCACGGCATCGTCAGCACCATCGAAACGCAGTGCAGCCAGGAGGTGCGGAGGCTGCGGCGCTCACACGCTCCCCCGGGCGAGGGACAGAGCCCTGGGGACAGCCCTGTCCCCGCCGCATCCCGGGGGGGTGACCCCGCCTTCAGCAGCATCCCGCGTTCCAGCGGGCAGGAGGAAGCGGCCACGACAGAGGATGCTCTTCAGGGAAGTCCCGGATGCCCCACACCTGAGGAGCAGCCATAGGAGGGGTGGAGAGGTGATAGTGGCAGCAGGTCTGGTCCACTCACCCACGACATCCCGGCCACCTCCACAGCCTTCCCAAAAGAGGAGGGTCCCCGCTGGCGGAACCAAGTGGTGTCCTGGTGCTTGGATGTAGCAAGTCTTTAGTTAAGAAATAAAGATAAATGTCTATTTCCTTGACACAATGTCTGGGTGTTGCTTCTGTTGCCAAATCCTCTGAAATCGCTGGGACAAAGAAAACCCTCTAACCGTGTTTTTGGTGTTAGGGAGTGAGGAATTTATTCTTGGCCAAGAGGTGTCTGTGTGACTGACAAAGTCCTGACCTCCCCACAGAGACTGATACAAAGCTTTTCCACCTACTTATACATTGTTAGCAAACAAATAAATTAATGTTCGTTGGCTCTAAATTACATATTTTTTTCAATAATTAGTTTTTGATCACCCATCGGTGTTTGATTTCTCACTGCTTATGTCAATTACTCCATATTTTCAATCTTTTTGGTATCATTTTCCTCCAAAACGGACTTTCCAACATATATACTGAGTCTTTGTTAGTCTCTCCTTTATCTTCTGTTTTCTGCAAAGTGACCTTGTGAACTATAAATTCTTCATTCCAGATGTCTGAATTCAATTTCTCCCAGGCTTTGTTCATTGAAAGATATCAGAATTTATAAAAAGTTTCCTAACCTGTATTCTCACAAAAGTAGTTTATGGCAACTTTGCTAAATGCTGGTTAAGAGTAATTTAAGAACAACACACTACAATAAATATATATTGGACATGATTGATTAAAGTCTGGATGCCAGTAAGAGACTCAAGAGGTGTTTGCATCTTCTGTAAAGATTTCTCTTATATTTTCAGCTGTCTCTGTGGGAGTACAAATCTGTTTTATTCTCCAATTACTAGACTGTTTGCTGGGAGATTAAAAAACAAAAGAATAGGGGAAGTGATGAGGAGGCAAAAATAACGTCTTTTAAAATGCATTGTTTTTCCATCTTCTGAGGACCCCAATCCTCTGTGTGTGTTTTTTCTCTGCTGGTCTCCTTCACAGAGTATCAGTTCTGTAGCTTCTTGCCTACAGGTTTTCTCTTTTAAAATATGTTTCTACTTATATTCTAAATGGGGAGAAGTGAGTTAATTTAAGGAAATGTTTAAATGAAGAATAGCTTCTTTGAAATTCAGCAATTAGCTTCATACAACATTAAATTACTGTCAATGAAAACCTTCTTCTGTGATATGTTCTCACTGTGGTGATGCACTTTAAAGCAGGTTTAGTGTCCTACCACAGCAAGACAACTATTCAAGCATCTCTTCAGATGATTAAATGGAGTACTTTTGAATGTATGAGTGCTACAAGGAGTTGCTCTTTGCTGCCTTCTAAAACTTTCTTCCTAGATTCACAAGAAAAAGCTTAATTTATGTGTTGGAAAATTCAGTCATTGATTTGTGGGGTCTAATCTAAAAAGGATCTGATAATCAAAATTGGCTTTCTAAATTAACATGGAAATTTGCCTAAACCAACCAAACAAGGAAACCCTCAAACCTTAGAAATAGTCATTAAGAAATGACACTGTCTGCTCCTGTTTCCCCCTCCAAAACTTTTAGTTTTTTTAAAGATTTCTTTATCATCTACCTCAACTTCAATTTCTATCCAGCTTAGCCAACTTAAAATGGCAACTGCTCGATGAATAAATTCATATCTTTCAAGAAGGGAAGATAAACACTTGTCTGTAACCACACAAAAACAATAGAAAGAATCAAATTCATTAACATGGAAAGTCCAAGGCATATTTAGGATCATCAAAAAGTCTACTCTACACTTGGGTCCTTTTACTCTACAGTTGGCCTTTTTAACTCGGGAGGACTAAGTGGTCATCCTACCACATCCCTTTTAATCTAGGGAGAAAGTAAGGAGTCAGTGCCACTGGAAGAGTAGGAAAACTTCATAGGCAAGTTTGATATAAAGCAAAATTTATAACACCTGCCTGTTGCCTGAATTATCACCAATATTATGGACATATCTACAGGACTCTACGAAAGGCTTGGAGCTTTTCACACTCACTTACTCATTATCATTCTCATGATGTTTTAAAAATAAAAGGCATCTCTCAATCTCTTTATTGGGACTCCAAAATCTTAATGAAGGCCATTGGAAGACTGGATTAATAAGAAGCTGTAGGTTCTGTGAACCTTAATTTTTATGTGTACTCCATACAGAACACCTGAAATTAAATTGTAAGTAGTATTTACGAAGAAGTGGTAAATTCAAGTCTCAGCACTGGCATTATTAAGGCAGATGAATAGGTTTTTTATAGGTCCCTTTGAAATCTGAAAATGAACTTGTCTGCTCTTAGAGTCTTGCCTTGGTCAAATATATGGCTCTTATTAAAGACAAATTCTAAGACATATACTTTTATTACCTATGTGTCCACAGGAAGAGATTGAAAGATGAAATCATATACTATCTCCATAAAATCCTGCTTGAATAATGTTGAACATTTAAAATGAACATTTTTATTAAATACTCAAATATGAAGCATTTGTGAAGATCGCCTAAGTAAGAACTTATTAAAGGCATCAATACAATGATCATATTATTACAATAAACTGAGAGAACTCCAGAATTTATCTCATTTCCTCCGTGTCCAGACAAAGGGGCAGGGTTGCTAGCAAAAGGTGTGTGGAAGGAAAAGGAGATGTAATCAAATTATGTCACTGAAACACATTAAGCAAGACCTTCCTACTGAGATCTAAATCCCTGTGCTCACTCTCCCCTTCCAGACAAGACAATTTTCCAGTAACATCATACCTGTGTGGGCATGTCCCTGACTTTTCACAACAAACTGAACCCAATATAATATTTTTTTAAACCCTCTTCAAAAGGTCTAAGTAAGACTGTACAGGCATGCAAACAACACACTTGTGCAAGCAGGATAACATAATTCCTCATAAGACTTGAAGAGTTCCTTGGGCTAATTGGGAAAAATTTGTATGAAATCAATCACTTTTCCCTGTTTGTTTTTTTAGCTTCCATTAATTACAGGCAGCAAGGAACTCATCTGGGAGTGATGGTCATGCAGACTCAAAGATCTTTCCAGAAATTACATGTGTATGAACTGGGATGGTTCAGTTAATCTACCAGTTCTCAGAAATTAGCTGCATAAAATATATTTACCTCTCAGGAAGCAGGGGGCAGGGGGAAAGCCTGATGGCAAATATGCTACAAGCTTAACATTTCTTTTATTGTTTTTTCTTCTTGCTCCTTTACTTAAGAACAGCCAAAAATTATTTAAGCTAAAGGTTAAGAGCAAATTTTCTCCTACGACTCGAAAAATACTGAAAGCAAATATCAAGGATAAATTGGATTTCTGGTAACTTTGCATCCTCTGAGTTCCTACCTTTTGCTTACCTTCATACACCTGGTCCAAACAATTTTAAAAGAGCATTGCATGACCAAGGGAGACCCTAGCACTGTGCAGAGCCCCTGAATTTTGATGCACCACTTTCAAAATCCACCCTCCTGATGCTGCAGACCAGCTGTGATGCCATTTGACAGCTAAAGCATTGATGCGGTAGCCTGGAGGTGTTGAGAAAGGCACAGGCCAGTTACCTGAATAGATAAAGATGCTCCTAAAAATCTCAGAGGAAGCTAATACGTTTTATGCATTAAAAAATTCTGGAAAGGACAAGTGTATTTGAAACCTGCACATATAATATGAAAAGTATTTATGTGACTTGTTTATCTACCTGTAGGCTCCAGCCTAATTTGAGAGAGGAAGGATAAAGGAGGAACAACTGAAAATCAAGGATTCAACTAGTGCTCATCTCGCCCCTCTTTCTCATGCCCTTTACCTGGCACTACATGCTACAGTATAGATCCTGAACCATATATGCAATTCAGTTTTTATGACATGATGAAAATTCAAGATGAAAATATCATGTCTTCAATTTACAGGACCAAACACCCAGAAATGTCAATGACTTCAGAATATTTTACTGCAGTGTTGAATGCTGATAGACACTTCTGTTCATCTAGAGGTGAGTGAATAAAAATTTCTTCATCCAACAGCTTTTCTCTCTCAGTTAGTGAACTGTTCGAACTGTTTGCAAGTGAGTGAATTATCCAAACAAACAGAAAAATGTGGTGCAGTCCCACAAGTTAAAACAACTACAGCTTTGCTGGACAGGAAGGGAAAAAGAAGGATTTATGTGGATCTAGCTACTGATATTCAGAGAGAGAGTCAGGGATTATTTGTTAAATACATAATATCTATTAGGTAGTGCATTTCAAAATGTATTTTCTGAAGTTGGGTTAGGAGTTGGACGAAATGTCCTCAAACTCAAGGTGAAGTGCTGAGCTCTCCTCTCCTCTGAGATACACAATAAAAAAGAAAGGAGATCCTATCCAGAAAAGTTTCTCATGGAGTAGTAAAAAATGGGGTTGGAAACAAAGATCATCTCCTGAGGCCACCTAGTCGATGTTCTGGCCCCAATTAACCTAAACCTGACAGCTGTTTGTCTAGCTCTTATTTTTGTCATCCCAGTTTCAATCCTCTGGCTGAGCTTACTCTTTTATGAATCAGGGACTACCAAGTCTCCATAAAAGATTAAAAGTTCTCTTTGAATAAGAGACTGCACAATGCAAGACAAATTCTGTACAGCAGACAAGGGAGAATTTCAGAGGAGAAATTCTGTGTCTGACATAGAAACTGCTGTCATTACTGAAAGGTCTTATTTA
>JAWWEV010000095.1:10130680-10150424 GCA_035583235.1 Hafferia zeledoni
GGATCACAAAGCTTATAAATTTTTAAACAATCTCTATTTTCAAAGTCATAGACAGTGTATTTTTTATTAATATTAACTTTCTGTAAATCCATATGGACAGCAATCATGCTTTCATTTGTAAATAAAATGTAAATAAAATAGTTACTATTAAGATATATATGATTCCATTTATCTATATCTATCTCTCTATGTATATATAGATATTTTTTCTTTTGCAGGATTGGACAGAAAATGCATGTGGAAAAATGACATACAATAAATGAAAACAAGAGTGAAAGCAATATGTAGTTATAACTTTCATCTTTGATGCGTAATTATAACTTTAATTTTGAGAAGAATGAATAATTCATTTAATGGCTGCACATCTGTAGATACCTAAATAGTACAACTAAATAATGTCACACCATGTAAATTGAGCAGGAAATAGCAGAGTAGTTGCAGTGGGTTAACTGGTGCTTTTGCATTCACCAACATTCATCCCACCTGTGTTAGAGACTCAGGTGAGTGTGTCTGGTCCATGTGAAGGACCTTTCCTTTCAGATTCTGAGTTTGTGCCTGGTTCAGGTTGTAAGAGCTCAGAAGTTTCTTTAGGTGGCTGTTTTGCAGTCTGTGTAAAATAAATTTTATGGTCAATGCCTAATTTTCTTTAGACATGTGGTCTGAAAAACAAAGCATAAATTGTTACCTCAACTAGCACCTACAGCACCTGTTTCCAGAGCAATTATTCCATCTTGGTGATCAATTTTTCACTTGATACAATGGAATTCTGATCTTTCAGTCCTGACATTTCTGGGTTTGATCCCCAGCAATCGTTGGTTCCTGTGTGTCTGTGTGGGTGACAGGCCCCATCAAATAATAGTTCAGAAAATGTCTGTGGTTTTTCCAGCCAGGAATAAAAATATTTAGCCCATAATTTTGCTGGAAATTAAGCAGATGTGCACATCATAGACTCAGTACTGCAAATTGCCAGTCATCCTTCATCCACACTGAGCTCTTCCAGCTCCCTGAGAAGGCAGTGACAGCTGAGGGCAATGAGCAGCTACAGGACTGTGCCCTTTGCTTTCTAGCAAATTAACTTCACAGAGACACCACTTCCTTTTCTTCTAAGCTGGCTGCTGAGCTTTAGCCATATTATCTGCTGAAAAGTAATTGAAAATATCAGCTAAAGTATGCCTATCATGTCTTTCAATTTATATGGAATAAGAAAATAAAAGGAAGATAAAACCTCTCAAAGCACCAGCTGTACCTCAGTCTGACTGCTATTCAGTCTGAGTAACTCAGTGATTTGAATGCTGTTAAATAATTAAGAATTCTTTCTCATATCTGTTTTCCCACTCCATGTTTCTAAATAAACTCTGCAGAACACAGATATCTAACATGTAATTTGTTCTTTCAGGAATAAACACAGATGAAGACAAAAAACTTGGAAATTGGTTGGATTGGTGAGTAACCCTCCTTTAACAGCTGGAAAAAGTTTGGAGGAAGATAAACCCATTGTACTTCTTGCTTTGAATGCAGTAGGCACCTTGTTGCCTCTTATGTAGATATTTTCCAAGCTAAATCACTGTAGAAAGGAACATAAATGTGACCTGAGGATGTTGTGCCAGTGTGGTCACTGCTACTAGTCATAGAAAAATGTAAAAAGTTTTATTTAATAGCATTTCTGTAAGAACAAGTGGTACTTCTGAGCCACAGGGTGTGGAGTGCCTTGTCAGTGAATGATCTTTTATATGAGGAAGTTGGTCTTGGGTCTCATTGGTATGGCCTGTCCTTCTGGGAAAACTGAAACCGACCAAAAAAAACCCCAACCAAACCAATCCAAAACAAAAACAAACAAACAAACAAACAAAAACCCCTAAAAGCCCCCAAAATATGACCCTTCGTTTTTCTGAAAGGTAACTTTTTTTGTTTTGGTTTGTATTTTTTTATTGTTGTTGTTTTAGAGTTTTTGGTTGGTTTTATTCAGCTGAATCATGAAGACCCACAATCATGAACAGAATGGAGTGTCTGTGATGGTATCTTTTAGTAATGCAGATCATGACTGATCAATTTATGAACATCACTCAGGAGATACAGTAGGAAAGCCAAATCTTGTCTCCCATGACTCAAATTTTATTTTGAGATGACCTCTCCCATTTATGAGACCTTCTCATTACAAAAAAAAAAAAATCTGTACCAATGGCTATAGGGAAAACAATATGTAGAAATAGGCATTTTACAGAACTATGTCTATGCATTCTTAGGAAAATATAGCAAATAGAGATAAAGGAATATTCCATCAGATAAAATGGCTGAAATTCATTTGTCAAATCAGGACTTCTAGTTTTCCAGATTCCAGTTTGCTAACACTTGCGTTCATATTTGTCTCATTTTGAGGTAATAGAGGTAAAAGGAGGGAAGCTGTACTGTCTGTCATGCACTGGTGGCATGCTTTTTACATTTGCCTATTCCTAAACAAGGTTAGTTCACTGAAAGCTGTTCTCAGTTTTTCTGCATTCATCCAATTAACATCAATTTTGCCTCAGTAAAGAGCAAATCATAAAATCTATCCAAGTTCTCACATTGCTGACAATCACAGTCTGAAAGTACTCAGTAACATCAGTTTTAATCCTCTCAGTGAAATTAATTTAATCTTCATACTCTAATTTAACTAGGTCCTGAATTTACGTGTCTAATTTTGATGCCATGTGTGTGAAATGTATTTTCTTTGCCAACATGGAAATCAAATAAACAAAACCATAGTAATTTATATCCAATGTTTCTCAGTGCATTCAGTAGGAGACCTGAGGGTCTGTGAAGTACCTGTGGCTGCTCTCCTGGAAACAGAGACCTCACTTTGAAGGCAAATGAAGCATGTCTTGAACATAACAGAAGATTTACCTGCTTTTTTGTGTGTTTCCTTCTGAGAGAAACCCCCTCCATTTCTTTCCAGCTGGGATGCAGCTCCATGGTCACTCAAGGGGAAGGAGCTGGCTGGTGCTGGTTTATGAATCCCCCAGGTCTGGTGTAAGTGTTAAATTTAGTCTCAGAACACTTATTGGATTGAACTTGGGCTCAGAACACCCGTGGGACTGAACTCCTCAGGAGTTTGGCAGGAGATGATGTTATTCCTGAATCCCAGGAAGAATCAGAGGTCAGCACTGCTCAGCACCAGCAAGAAAATGCACTGGGAATTAGCAGAATTAGCTAACTGAGAATTAGCTGGGAATGTTCAGGTCTGAAATGGACTTTGGTGCTTTTCCAGTGTTAATGTTTAATGATTATGCTTAAGCAATGGTTAAGAAGGGATTTCCGAGGCTCCACTTTAGGGGAGCTGAGTCACTCAACCCCAGGTAACACCTGGGGGGTTCCTCCTTTACTTTTGTGCTTCACATCCTTTCCTCAGCTCAGAGCACCAATGCTGTTTTGCTTCATTATAGATCTCTCTTGAGGCCAATACTTCTTTCCCAGGGAGGCTTTGGGACCATTTTCTGTCAATGATCCCCTTTTTTAGTTTCTTTTTTTTTACTTTTGAAAACACTCCCCACGCCAGAGGTGGAAAGATCAATTCTGATATTTTTGACAGTATTTTTTTTTTGCTCAGATGCTACTAAAAGTTCTCAGAAAGGGTTTATTACGGGTCAAACTCTAGCAATGGTCCTGACAGCGAGGAACAGAGACTTGCTGATGGAAGGAATGGAAAGAAAATAATTTTTCTCTCTTCCTTTCACCAGGAATCCTGTTCCACCCCTCACAGAGAACACACAGTGGGTCACAGCAAGTCTGGCTCTTCAGTTTATGCATGGCTTGGGGATAATCACAGTTGAGATACTGCTGTTTCCAAAGCTCATCCTGACTCTGAGGGAATATTTCTGGTAGTGCAAGTGAGAGGTTGACAGGCGGCAAAGCCATCCCCTTTCCCCTCTGCCTATGTACCACAGGAATTAAGAAATATTAATAACAGAAATGTTATTTTTTGCCAGAGGCAGAGTTGTGTTTATAACAGTGGTGCCACAGTACTGCCATCAGTTTTATGACTCATTTTTTGTACAAGGGGGAGAACTTGACATTTAGCCCAACATTAAGCTGCTTTTTGTATTGAGAAGACTTGAGGGGAAGAGGGAGTTACACCTGATTATCTTGTATTTTTATATAATGTGTCATAAACTGAGATAAGAAATTGGTGCTAACTATGTATTACAATTCTTGTATGGAGCTGCAGTTAGAAACCAGTAGCACCTCATTGCCAGGTATTTGATGGTGTTTGATGCCAGCCAGAGCCAGGCTGCAGGGAACTGTTGCTGTCCTGGACATTATTAGGTCAGGCAGGACCTGAGGATCTGAGCAGATTCTGTTCCATATTGCTGTATAAAATTGTTTGTATTTTGAGAAGGTGAAAATTCTGTTTTGGCGAGCGAGTTCAACAACCATTTTACCTCCCATTTTAACTTCCCCTAAGAGCTCAGTGGCATAAATTGGTTGCAGTGCTTCCATGGTCCCAGGGAATTACGAGACATTTGGGCACTCCAAGGGGCAAATTACATATCCCCAGGGATGTTTTGTTTCATTCTGGGCAATCCAAATTATTCCAGTAGCTGAAGCTGTAAAATTCAGGGGAGCACCACCCAGGCAGTATTTTGAAAGACTGAATTTAGCTTTGGTTTTTGTTTTTTTTTTTTCCTTCCAGAGCAGGTTTAACAGCCTGGACAGACTATGAGTGAAAAAGTCAAAAAGGAAGTTTGAAGTTTAAATAGTCAAAAGCAGAGTGCTCTAAGTACAAAGATGCAAAGAACATCCAAAGGGACTTCATCTTTTGAAGATTCTGAATTTTCAGGTCTAGTGTCACTGCACAGGTTCACTGATGTAGTCATTTAAAGTAGAAGATTCCTGAATAATTCCTCAAACTCATTTTATGCCTTCTACGCCTTTTAGAAAACTAATTTTTCAGACATCATACCTTAAAAATACTCTAATTTTAAAACTATGAAAGTTGGTAAATGGTCAAATTATTAATAGTGTGTATATATTTGGCACAGTAATAGCACAGCTGACTAAAATGCTGGCATTGCCACATTGCCAAAGCAATTGTAGCCAAGGTACTGTTGACATCACTTCGTAGATCCGGTCCAGGAGCAAAAGGAAACAAGAAAACAGGACATTTATTACCAGGAAAATGACAAGTTAGGCTTCAATTTACTATATTTTAAATCATATTTATATTACCACATATTGTTCTGCATCTTATGCAGTGGTTACCATTACAGTTTTTTAAGCTGCACATGATTTAAAATCATATGGGTCACAGGACATGAATATTCATCACTAAGTGAGAGGAAATATGAGGTTTGAGTCTGTAGATTTAGTGGTCTCATGCATATATTTCATTACTTTATTCTCAGTTCCAGTTGCAAGGGTAAGACCTAACATATTCTGTTTGCTGTGTACTAGTATGTAATAAAAGTTTTGAAGCAATTTCAGCATTTTGAACTCTTCTGCTCAGTATCTTGCCAGACAACTTTAAGCAGTAAAAACTTATTATACTGCATTGCTTTATTCTTTCTTTGAATTCTGTTGCCTTTTTTTTTCCTTTTTTTTTTTTTCTTCTTTCTTGGTGGTTTCTCAGAGTGCTTTTTATCTGCAACAGGCAGTCTGCACATGGCTTTTAGTTTTCTAACTCTTTTGATACAGCCTGCTGTTTCGTGGGTGTTCTTACATTTTCTATAGTTCTAAAACTTTTCTGTTCTGAAATTGCTTTGTGAATATCTTAATTTGCAGACAACTGTGTGGGGAAGCATTTTTCACTAGTGGTATTTTTTCTTGTGCGTTTTAAAAAAAAAAGACCAGAGACTCTCCAACCATTTTGTTGTACTTTTTTTCCCTGGAATTTCCAGGATTCTTCCAAGAAAAGCTTAGTAAGTTTGAGCTGACCTGAAGCTCTCTAAAGTCAGTGGAAAGATTTCTGTTGATTTTCAAGGGTTTTGGATCGTACTGTTTGTTCAGTAGACATGCAAGAAATGTGTGGGACTTAGAGAACTCTTGGAATCCAAAGATGTGTAGATTTATACTTTCAAAGTATTCCTGCAAGGGAAAAAAGTGAAAAAAAAAAAAAAACAAAACCAAACGACAAACAAAACAACCCAAATTGACACGGTTTTGATGTTGCCAAGAGTGAAATATAACTGGAAACTGAAAATTATTTAATTAATGCAGTTCGCTTTGTAGTAGACAAAAGGGGATTACTGCATATCAACTCAACAGGACAGTTTTAAAAATAGTTAAATTCTAGGTTCCAAGGCAATTTCATTTTCTTATTGTAATGAACAAATTTAACGCTTGAATGTGCCCCAGAAATAGTCATCCCAAGGCAATTTTATATTCTTGTTCTTGTGAATTTTTGATGCATGAATCTGTCTGAGAAATAGTGCTTGGAACAGAATACACAACATCTAAATTAAAAAAAAAAAAATGTACTTACTCTCATTCCAGCCACCTCTTGGAAAGTAAATTGCAATCGGAAGGAGGCAAAAATGGATAATTCAGGATGGAAAGAGTCAACTTGAATTGCTTATTTAACAGATTCCTTTGGGTATTGGAAGATATAAAGTTACAGGGAAAAAGGAAAGAAGAAGCACAAAATATTATGGAAAATAAATAGTACATGCCTGTCTTGATAAAGCTGAGAAGACTTCAAACATTTTAAATGAAAGCAAAGTAAATATATTTAAAGAAAGTGGACTGTTAAAATATATTTGGTCCTCTTTAAATGCAAAAAATTGTATTTGCATAGTCAATCTTCATGAGGTAAATGATCTGTGTTGGGTGATTTTTTAAAGCTGAAAACCTTTATTTCTATATGTTTACTTTTTGTTGCATAATATTGTTCCATTTTACAATGGAATTCATCATAATGAAGGTGAATTTAAGCAGAGGAAAAGAAAGGAAATAGAAAGTTGCTTCTGTTCCCTACAAAGAATAAATACAAAAATGAACATGTTACGCTCTTGTTCCCCCCCTCCCTGAAAGAAATACTTTGCTAGGGTTTTGAGATATAAAAGCACAGTATTAAGATGGTTACATGATTTATATGGACAAGTTCTAGTCACTTATTTAACTTTTTTTTTTAAATTTTATTTTAAATAGACCATTTCAAAACAATTCTATTCTTTTCACCCATTATTTTACCTTGTGTTCTGACCTGTGGGAAGATGCTGGGGAGATCATGATATTGCAGTTTGAATTACAAAAAATGTTCCAGCAAGGTGGTCTTTATGGAAAGTTTAAAGACGGACACACAAACCACTAGACAATTTTCCCATGAAAATTATTTGAATGGGTCACATTTGACTAAGGCTGACATAAATATATGTATGTGGCTCTCAGTTATGATTGTTCTATTGGCCTAATACAGAATGATAACGAAAAACAATAAATAATGAAAAGTAAAAATTGGCATTAGAAGTTTGCAGTGTAGAAGTCTGTGACAGGTTGGAGACCTGAGGATGTCTCTGAAAGAAAAGGCACTTGTCCTATTCCTAAAGAGTCTCCTTAAAATTAAATGTATCACACCCCAGAAATGCTTTCCTTTTGATTAGAGGAGACCAGGGTGATTAGTTTATATGTACGTCTCAACACACATTAGTTAGTGTAACACTTCAGGTGTAGTACAAGGAACTTGCACTTCTGACTGAACAGTGTGTCATGAATAATTTCTCTCAGGCATTTTGATTTTCTTCTTGCAAATAATTAGTGAACAATTAAGGTATTTAACTAGCTTTGGAAAAATGCCAAAGTGCATAGTAAGTGCTCAGTGAAAATAGGGTTTGGTTTCTTTATTCCACCTAAAATTGTTCTCAGGAAATGTTTTTTTGCTATTTAAGTGGTTCAGATTGGGTTTCCTATAGGTGGGATAATCACAAATTACCTGAGTGGGTTCTCCTGTGGCACAGATGTCTGCAGGTCACGTCCAGCCCAGAGACAAAGAACATCCACCTCTGCGTGGGGGAGTAAAAGCACCAAGACCCGTGTCACTGACCAAGATAAAATCCTGAGGTAGCTCCACAAGTGTTTTGTTGCTTTGTAATTGTTCATTCTGCGAGGCCAAAGGCTGTTGAATGATCTGCAAGACTCTTTGTCCTCTTCAGTGTAAATCATACAGACACGAGAGTTAAACTATTAGTAGGAGGTTTGCTTTGTGCTCGAGCCTATTTGTGAGTGTGACTTAAGAGCTAAATACACTTGATGCTGTTACTAATGACAGGAGTAAATCCTATCATTTGTGCCTTAGTGGGTAAGAAAAGTCTCCACATGATCTCTTGTCTTTTTAAACACACATTGATTAAAGTGCCATGAGCACTTTTGCTAAATAGAGCAAAAGTATCTGCACAGATAATTAATCTGTCATGCTTCCCTCTACATTTATTACCTTTGTTTCTGCATCTGAACTAGTGGTCCAGAATGTCTTTAGTGGAGAAAAATAGCACCCTTGAAGTGCAGGCTCCCTCAGATCTCCTTAATCTTCTTTCCTTCCTGCCTCCAGTTTTATGGATTAGGTCCATCCCACAGGCTTGAGTCATGTTGTGAGTTTCCCAAGTCACACCTTTACTTTTACTTAGGTGCTTAATTCTGAGTGCCTGGCACTCCTAGGGATTGTCAGTGACGACTCTGTGGCTTTCCTTGCTTTCCATCGTCTCTCCAGCCACCCATTTCCCTCAGCGATTTGCAGGGTCAGGCTGCTTCAGGTCCTCTGGGAGATGTCAATTGTTTAAGGCCAAATTATGTCAGAGATGCCCCAGTTCTTGTTCTTGGACAAAAGAGCTAAAAAGGTATTTAATGGTTAAGTCACTTCCTGCTGATGAGCTTGGTGTTGACAACAGCAGCTGTATGGGAAGCGATTTCTGTCACCACCACAGACTGCACTAACTGCAAAACTCAAGAGCAGTGCTCTACTTTGACAGGTAATGGGACTGGTGTAATGCTAAGGTTATATGCAAAACATTAAAGCTGTGAGGATCAAATTACCTTTATTTTCTTTTTTAAGATGTCATTTTAATTATTTTCTTGTACAATTTTTTTCTGTGATATGAAGTTAAGTTCATTTAAAAAAATTCATCAAGAAAGCGGAATATAAACACTGAGCAGCAAGAAGGAACAGAATTGATGGTACTGCTGGTTTATCTTGGTACAGTGGGGAAGCTGATGAGTAGAATAAAAACAAAGGGGGGCTTCAGGAAAAAAGTAAGTTAACCAGGTGTGGCATTTCCCAATTCTGTCAAATTTATGCAGTATGGAGGGTGTGTGAACTTTTGACCCTCAATAAGAGCTTCCCACATTTGCTAATTACACACAGTGTTGTACTTGACTGTATGTGGAAAATGCAAAAAGACAATTAAGAAAGGAAAAGAATTTGGCTTCCCAACTCTATGTTTATAGCTGTTGGAGTCTTCATTTACATTATAAATAAGCCATTCTGGAACACTTCTGAAACTTATTAGAAGACTAACATTAATTCTTTAGATTTTGGATCCTACATAAGACACAAACTACCACAAAACACAGTAATAAGTAAATAATGACGCACTCTCCATGCTGTATTTATTTTTAAATACAACATTTACAATGCACATCTTCATAGTGGGTGTTTTTTCCGTCCATGAAAAACTGAACCTGAAAAACCGTGAATGCTTTGCTTCTGAGTCACATTAACATCTCAACTGTGCACAAACCCCACCAGTTTTTACTGGAGAATTACCTTGTGATGTTGATGAAAATGAAGAACATGAGCAGTACATTGCCTATCATCTTTTTCTGAGTCAGATGCTGTGATGGTGACCAAAAATATTTGGGTCTTCACTTGTGTGTGTCCTGCCTCCCTTAGCATGGAAATTGCAATATTATAATTTCAAACTGTAATCAAAATAACACTGCCCCAAAATGTGAAACCTACTTGTTTTGTTTTTTAATGTGAAGAAATATTTTCTCAGTTTTTCACAGAGACAGCGATAGATTTACCTTGTGTGCCATTATATTTCCTTTCTGACAATATCTAAGTTACTTATCTCCTTATTATCACACTTTCTAAACAGCATGCAGTCCTACACAGTCTTCTGACTCTCTTCTAAGGTGAGCTAGTTGGCCATCATCATCTACCTCCTGACAATAAGCCCATGGGTAAGAAGTTGCTTGCTCTGAGAAATGACAATTTGGGAGTCTGCCAAATTCTATTTCTCTTACTTTTTCTTTTCAAAAGAAGAGAAAGTGAGTCTGACAGGGCTCAAGAAGCATTTGGACAACACTTTCGGCACATGGTGGGTTTCCTGGGGTCTCCTGTGCAGTGCCAGGACCTGGACTGGGTGGTCCTGGGGGGTTCCTTCCAACTCAGCATATTCTGTGATAAATATCAAAGGAAACATTTTTTGCAGGGTGGCACATTCTGGGAGCAGCACACAGAGGCACCAAAGCCATCCTCAGGCTGCTGCTGGCTTGAGGATCACACTAACTGTTCTGTCCCTCTGCAATACAGCTGCTTAAACCCAGTTCCCAAGCCCATCCCTGTCTGTGTAATAACTCGGCAAAGATCACAGGAGTGCTCCTGTGCTGGCCTTATCAGTGGTTTGTACACTCTCCAGTCAGCAGGAGAGGAAGTTTTTGAATCTGCCCACTGACCTCACTCAGAGCATAGTGTGTTTTGATGGAGATTTCACAGCAAAAATCAGTTCAATATGTGGCATGAGGTTAAAACAGTGAAAGGACCAAGGGCTGGGTGGTTGCTCATCTTCGTGGGTAAGACTGAGGCGCTGACTTAGTCTGACTCTCTCTATTAAATGCAGTCTCTTGATGTAGTTATTAACTGGATTCCTGGCTGGGGTTATGGTTTGTATGGAGAATACATTTTTAGTTCCTTAAATATATAATGATTTCTGCACTGCTTCCTTTATCAGAGCAGTTACTTAGCATTCCATGCTCAGATTTGGCTACTTTATTTGCAGTTTGTTCTTGACTCAAAGACCGTATTTAGAGGAATCCCCAAGATAAAGTGCATTGCTACATCTTCAATTTTCCATCAGGTTATGGCTTTGCAATATCTAAAACTCTTATGAGGAATACAAACCAATGCAGAATTCCCCCAAAGGCAAGTTGTACCTTAATATTTAATATTTAGTTCAGTTATTTATGGTAATAGTGCCACTTGTCTTTTGTTTTGCTTCCAAGAGGTTAGTTTTAATGTTTCAGAACTGCTGAGGGAAAAAAAAAATCAATTGACATCTCCTGGTGCTGTAAGTTACAGAAAAATAAAATGTAAGATGAGAAGAAACCCAGCCTGATATTTCAAGAGTTTAACTGTACCAAATCAGGGTAATAGTAAATGCATTTCCATGTGCTGAAATAAGCAGCAGAAATCTGGATGGTGAAACAGCTGGTTTTTGATCATGCAGGTCAGACCAAGATTCTTCTGTCAAATCAGGTGTAGGGATAACCCTTAGAAATAACTATAGTATGTCTATAGCACATTTTATTGTCTTCAGAGACATATTCAGTTGTTTGGAACTCTGACAGTGAATAAAATAAGAAGATTCTAAAAAGTCATTGCCATTAAGTGCATGGTTTTTGTCACCTATTTTTGGCCCTCATCTTTAATATGTAAGTTAATGTGGTTATTGTGGGTAGCCAGAATTTTTCAGTGAAAATTGGTATATCAGAGACCAAGTGATGCCAGTGAAAAAATCTTCCAGGAGTCAAAGCATCCCCTGCCATTTGATGGGAGCTGAAGAGGGATTTAGGAGCACCTGATGGTCATACTTGATTTTCCATTTAATCAGCTCTGACTGAAAAAAAAAAAAAATCCACAAAGAAATCCAAGCAATTAAAGAGAAGGTTTGCAGTCTTACTAAGAAATCCAGTTCTTTAATGCTTTTCTCAAAGGGTGATCTTACACTAAATATATATGTAATTTTCGTCTTTCATGTACTTTATCGTACTACTGACTCTAAAGGAAAGTATTATGTTCCTTTCTGTGCACAGTATCATTATAAACGAGCTAATCTGTTTGATGCCAGCAGCCATCAGGACCTCAAAAGGAAGCCGCGTTGTTTTCCAAGGTCCTCTTCGCTGCCTGTTTTACCTGATCAAAGAAAAGTGCCCTTTGGGTCTTTTTGTCCTTCTGTCTTTTTGTCAGTTTGTCCTCTCCAGTAATCTCAATACTCTCAAACTTCAAGGTTTTCTTGATGCCTAAAACACTTTTATAGGTGCCTTATAGGTGCCTTTTAAACCTAAGCAAGTTTACGTGATCTGAGTAATTCCTGTGTTTCTCATTACGTATATCAAATTATTGATATAAAAATCTCTGTTTTAAAAAAAATCATCAATTATAAATGAAAATGAAAGATCTCAGTGGCAAAGTTCTTCAAACATATTAGATTAATTACATACTATTACTTCTTAAACATTCTTTTTTTATTTTTGTGAATATTTAAGTATATATTGTGGATATTTATTCAGAAATCAAAGTCATACAGACATACAATCTAGACATGATGTTTTAAAAGTGTGAGAAGAATCCAGTAAAAAAAGAATTGAGATCTTGACAGAACATTAGGGAATGTTTTGGAGGAACCTGGGAGAAACTGAGTGACAGCAGAATGTTTATGGTACCATCATGGATTGCAGAGAAACATGAAAATTAACATTTTTGAGTTATGCCTAATGTGGCTAAACAGAAAGCTGAAAAAATCCCTTTAATTTCTTATCTGCTCAGGTTATTATAAAGAGAAATAAAATTGATTGGAGAATTCTGTTTAAAGGGATAATTTGCAATGATGCTTTACTGGTTATTATGATTATAATTCTAATTAAAATACTTAAATATGGCATATGTAAATCATTAATGAGGCCTGAGAATGTCAGCTAACAATGCAACTGACTGAAATAATGGGCACAGGACAACTTTGCATCCTACCAAAAGAGGTGGGGAGGGAATTTAGTATGTAGCCTTTTGATCTGTACCTGTTAGATTTAGGGGAAAGGGCAATTTTTCTCAGTTTTATTTTTATTTCCTTCATGTCTTTAATCGCTATTTTGCTGCTGAGCTTTGCAGGCATCTACAAACATTCTTTTTATTTCAGAACATACAAGAAGAGTCACGTAGAAATGGGAAAATGTTGTTACTCGTCAAGGTTTGTACTTTCAATGCATTTTTTTTCTCCTGCTTTTCAAAATATTTGTTTTACCTGAAGTGTAGTGTTCCTGCAAAGGCTCAAAGCAGTGCTATTGATTAAGTACAAAGGAGGCTATTTTAGCAGTATTCCATTCTGCCTGGGAGCAGGAAGCCCTGAAATCCTCTTGAGGAAGTGGTGAGCATGGCTGCAGAGATTTAAGTGGTGTGGAAAAAAAAAAAAAGGAGAAAAAAAATTTGTTGTTGTTTATCTCATCTGAACTGAGGCTCTGGAACTTCTGAGATTTGCTTGTTTCCTCCAGTTCCTTTTGGCATTTGGTTATACCTACAGAAAAGAACAGTGCAGGCCTTTTAGAGAACTATACAAGGAGTGCTCTCATTAAGCAGAGCACTAAGGAAAGCTCTTGCCATTGCCATAATGATATTTCTCTAAGAATGTCCATCAGGCCCAGAAAACCTTGACTCTGAATTAGTGCTGTCCCAAACACTTGGGTTCAACTAATAATTCCAGCCATGGAGTTACTTAATGTTACTTTTTTTTCCTCTCTAAGGGCCTTTGCTTTTCAACAGAGGAGCAATTACTCCTTGCTGAGAAGTGCTGTGATAAATTTAGTCTATGGTGTTTGCTTTATTCTCCCCTGTCCTGCATCTGGATTGTAATTGCCAAATTCTGTTCTTGTTCAGGCTTTCCATTACTCATTCATATCTTGTTTACTTTGCAACGACCCTTTGAGGATCCTCCGTGCTTCTGGGGTGCATTTGCCAGCACAGTGATGGTTGTTGGCATTTGATAAGAGTCTTCCACGCAGATTTTTGTCATCTTGGTTTGCCTGAGAAGGTTATCTGTTAATGCAGTAAAGCATGAAAATAAGATTTCTTTTGGCATTTGGGGGTGTAAGACGATTTCTGACTTACTGACATGTCACCCTTATTTCACAATTAGCAATTTTACTCTGTTTGTGGAAGAACAGGAATCTTAAGAGTAATTAGGGAGATAAGCTGATGACAAATGTGTAACTGGAGGATAGAAATATGGCTTGTAATGAGGTGCTCAACTCAATCTGAGATTTATAGTTTTTGTTGACTTTTAACCACCTTGTTTTGTTTCTTTCTTCATTTTTTGTTTTGTTTTTCGAAAGAAAGCCTTAAAAATTCATCCCAAATGAGAAAGACAAGAAGGGGAATATAAATTAGTGATGGGCAATAACATATGAATTTTTCACAATATTTGTGCAACATCATTCAAGAAATTTTTGTAAATATTGCAGTACTAGTAAAACTTTGGTGGAAAGTAATTCATGGGTTTCCAGAAGACTGTGACATGGAAATATTTCCCTTCAACTTTCTATTTTCTGGGTTTTACTTCAGCTTTAACCAGTGTAATTTGCTTTCATGTACATACTTATGTTTTGTCAAGCTTTCTGGTACCTCTGGCTGTACCTATATACTTATATTCCTGGAGGTGTACTTGTTTTTTTCCGAATTCCCTTTTTTAAATATATATATATATATTTATTAAAGGATTCATGTCATTTTCACAGTCTTGGAATGTGTTTTTTCTATGGTGAGGAGCAGAAATGACATGGGGAAGGGCACAAGTATGGCCACAAGTTTCTGCCTTCTTTTTTTGATATAAATTAAGACTAAAAGACTTTCTCAGGAGCTTGACTTTCTTCCCTGAGTCTGTCAGCTGTCCAATAATATCACGGGTGGTAGTGACTGAGACAGGTGCACAGGACTGAAAAGAGAGTGGAACTAGAGGGAAAACTCTGCTTTCTACCCTGAGAAACATAACCTTCAATTTCTTTTTTGCCTGTTTCCCTTTTTTAATCTGAATGTCTCCTTTCAGCTGAGCTGTTTTTTTCTCCTTCTCATCATTTTCCAAGTGTTTTCCCCTGTAGTTCCTGACTGAACTTACTGGCATATCTGCACGTGGCTTCCTGCTCTCACATTTCAGCAACACACAGGGGGTAACAAAGCCTTTGTCCACCAGATTGAAAAGTGTCATTGTTTTGTGCTATTTTTTCCATATTTTGCTGCCAGTGCTATCAGATCTGAACGTGGATCGGATTGAGATGGAAGATACATCTGTGAGAACTGCAGGGCTAGTTGGCCACCTAAGGGGAACCCACTTTTTCCCTGTTAAAACATGTGCTTAATAATCAGGTCACTGCCTTTGGAACACAGTAAATGCAACCAAAACAATAAACTGAAAATAGCAGCATTGGCTTCCGAATGCCTCCAAATGAAGAACAGCTTTCCATTGTTAAACAGCTACAGGGACATTATTTTCCCGTATTTCATCTAATTTTCTTTCCATCTGCAGATTAAACATCTGCCAGTTGCTATTTAGATGACATGGGTAATGTCCTGACTCTCAAAATCAAAATCAAAACTGCCATGGGACCAGAAAAGCTGTCGCTCTAAGCACATCTCTGCTCTTCTTGTGCACTCCCCTCCCTGCTCTTAACACATTTTCCATTCCATTGTCGCTTCCTTTCAGTCAGTTCCTCCCCTTTTTTCCTTTGATTGATTGATCTACCTCAATCAATGCTAATTTTACTTCGTTCACACACTCAGCTGTGCTTTTCGCTTTCTCTCAATGTTATCAGTGTGTGCGATGAAGAGGAAGGAGGGATAAAAGAAAGGATGTTGAAAGGAAGAGGAAAAGACGCAGTAAAGGCTGTTTCCCTTTCCATGGTGTTTGAACCATCCTGTTAGCAGGCTCCAAGGCTGTGGTTGGTTTGGAATTTCAGAGAGGTTTTCTCACACACAAGAAAACATTTATTTTCAGAAAAACAATATACACAGCACTGCAAGCACATACAGAGAATTAGAAACTTCTGAAGTAAACAGTCATTTTGAGACTATCAATCAAAGCCAACACGAGGTAGATTTCCATAATTAACTTTTGTAAATAATCCCTGCCTGGTATTATGTTTGATTAGGTTACAGCAGCGAAGGGATGGATTCTCAGCCTGAGAGCTGTGATCCTGCAGAATGCTTCAGAGAGTGGGGAAATTCAATTTGGAACATGAATTTGGAAGCACTCCAATCATTTTAACTTCTGAAAACCAAACTGACACAGTATGTGTGTTTCTAAGGGGCTGCATAGATTGATCAATTAGGGACAGATGAGATGAGTCTTTCCAAATGGATGCTTCAAAAATGTGTGTGATAGAACACCGCTGTGATTAAAGCATCCAGGGATATCATCACCTAACCAACTTCCAGAAATTTATCACAGCTGGTTTAAAGTCAAGAGGGATTCCTATCTTATCTCTTTATATTTATGTCTCATTCAGACATCTCTCAGAAGCACTGGGATATTTTATCCAAAAGCACTGTGTGAATAAAGAAAAAAAAGAAGTTTTGGTGGGTTTTTATGCCTTTTTTTTTTAACATATATATGAAATTCAATGAAGCATTCCATAGACTTGAAGCCTGCTGCCACATCATGTGAGATGCTTCACTTTTAAAACTCCTAACCTGCTCAAGGAAAAAGCTCAGTTTGGCTTCTGAAATGGAGATTGTTTCTCTGTTTAAGACTTTCACATGTCAGGTGTGAGAACAGAGTAAGCAAAGTCAGTTCTGTCTTATTTTCACAAGTTATTCCTGGAAAGCAGACCTTAAGTCTTTGTATCCCTAAATTTACATCTTCCTTACACAGGGTGTGTCCTTTGTAAGCTGTCTTGGGAGGGATGCTGCACATTTTGAATTCTTAGTAGTAGAGAGGAAGAGGAGAGGAATTTCTTGCTGGTTGTGTGCAGGCAATTTCAGCTTCTTTGTGGTCTCTGACAGAAGGGATCAATCAAGTTGTTGTAGAATTCCACCCTTAGCATGTGTTACCACTTCTAATAGTCTGTGTGTACCTGATGTAAAGTCCCAAATCAAACTGTCACATGTATTTGATAAAGGGAAATAGCTGAACTACAGAGGCTTCTCACCAAATTTTTAGTGGAGAAAATGGAATATTTGCTTATATTAATTGAAAGTTTTATAAATGTCTGAGGTAACCTGAATTCACCCCACTGAAGCTGAAACAGAGAATGTTTAAAAAGAGTTAAGAAGTCTGGATGTAGCAAAAATAAGTGGGAGCTATAATATAAAAATGACATTATTTTAATCAAGAAGGTAGGAAGGTTTTGGTGTTAAAATTGATCTGTTATCTGCTCTCCATCCCCTTCCCTCTTCTTGCAACTCAAAACAAGGTGGTTAATTTTCTAGGACAGTTTGGAATGTGTTGGTATCTAAAGATCACATGCATGGATTAACATTTGGGTAGACCTTTGAAAACGTAAAGAGATGTAGATATTATCTCCTATATCTTCATGTAGCATCTCTATAAAAGGGGAAGAAGCAGCAGCTGAGCCCTTGAGCTGCTGTGCAGAGGCTTGTGCAAAGACAGGTGAGTAGAAGAGATTCAAAACCTGGGTCACAGCCAGCGCTCTGTGGAAAGCCAGTCTGGTATTTGAAAAGGCCAATATCAACCTGATAAACCAGGGAACTCTTTAGAGCCTCATTTACCCCCACTGAGTGTGCAAACCAGTATCCCCCTTATTGTGAGGATGGATTCCCACCCTGCCACCCCACCCCAAATTTCTAGCTCTTCCACTAGCAGGAATTGTCCCATCTGAACTTCATAAAATGTTAAACAAAATTAAATCCATAAGTGACAGGTGGCAGACTGAGCTGGGGAAGGGTGGAGCAGCACAGAGCAGAAGGGATCTCAGCACTTTCACACTGGTTGCTATGGAAACTGTTCCCTTTCTATATGTTCAAAGAGTCATTTCTAGCTAGACTGGCATCAAGATATTTGCTGGCAGACATGCCATCATTTTTGACTTATCTCACTCTGTGTTTGCTTTCTTCTAAAGAAAATAAAAAGAAAAAAACAGGGAAAGAAAGCATACAACAAAATTCAGAGGGTTTTCTTAGGCACGTGGTTTCTGATCGGGTTGTGATCTCAGTGTAGAGGATCTTTGCTGCTGCTTCATTGGGACCTGCCTGTAGTTGCCAAACTCTTTATTTGACCTCTGTTTAACCCATCTTCCATAATACATTGCATCCTATTAAGAAATAAATTACCTGCAACACAAATGTCACATAAAAGCTGAGGGTTAAGCATGAACCTCTCTTCATTCAAGCGTGCAAGCTCTTCCTGAGTGCAATTGAACTGTTCAGCAGCTTACAGTAAAACATATGCCCATCAACTTAGAGAACACTGAGAAGCTTTGTGGGGGCCCAGGCTGTCAAAAATATAGTGTTATGGTGGAATTACCAATGGCTGAATGTGTATGGGTCAGTATTTTGTGTCAGCCAACAAGTTCACCACCAACTGATGTCCTTTTGGTGGTGATTTTGGTCTTTTCAAGTCAGCTCATATTTTTCATGGTAGTCTGTCTGGGTGATACTTGTTTTCCTCTTTATCCTCATTCTTGAAATGTCTATTTGTCTTAATACTCAAAATGGAGATATTAAAATAACTAGGGTTATGTATTTTGCTCTTCATAGTGAAAATATATGTTATAATTCAGTGGTTGGCAGGGGCTAATAGTTTTCCAAGAATTTTGGGTGCACTGCTGGGTCCTCTGAGGTATATGACAAAACCCCAGTGCACAATACGTGGCATTCAACTGCATTCATATTAGTTGGTGGTTTTGTTGGGATTTGCTTAGGGAGAAACCTCCCTTGGGTTTCTCTGAAAATCTCAACCTTTATGGACACTATTGAATATTCCTTTCATTATTTGAAGTAGCATGTTCAAAGAAGACATCCTTGCTAATAGAAATGCAAAACTTTTCCAGCACTCTAGATCCTTGTTTTCCCTTGGAATAGCTTTCAGAGCTGGGTCTGTGGTTTTCAACACCCCTAAACCAGCTTTCTTTGCATATACTTGTATGGTTTCCAACCACGTCCCTATGAATGTGTACTTAGTGCCCTGAATGGGTCTACCTGTGTTATAAAAACATACTTTTAATATGTTACCTACACAGAGAATTTAGACACAGCCGGGAATTCTTTTAGGTATGTGCTACTGACAAGGAACAGTGGGTTGTGAATCCCCCATTTCCTGAAAATGCAAATGTCTTGGATGAAGCTTGGTGGGAAGGACTTTCAGGTCTGTAAAGAGGGAAAATGGAAGGGTTAATTTCAGAAAGGCATGATGCCCCTTGCCTAGTGATTGAGATGTAGGTGTGCTGGTTTAAAGGTAAACCTGCAGGAGAAACGAACCCAACACAAAAGAGATTATAGATCAGAGTTAAAATTTAATAACGATATTACAATAAATGCAATAGCACAAAGAGAAATTGGTTTTAATCCACAAAACCCAGCAGTATAACCCAGTCCAAACACAAACAGCACAAACACAATGGGGTTTGTTGGGCCCTGTGCTGAGCCCCATGTGGTTCCCCTGAGTCCAAAGTAAAAGGAAGGGAAAAACCTGTTGGTGCAGGTGACAGTCACAATCTTGTCAAGAGTGGTGGGCTCCTCCTGTCCAGGTTCTGCTCCTCCTCTGGATCCAGCCAGTGGTTCCCAGAGGTGTCCAAAACTCAAGATAATATTCCGTCAGGTGCAGGTGGGAGCCCCCAGTGC
>JAWWEV010000095.1:10150524-10163103 GCA_035583235.1 Hafferia zeledoni
AGGACTCCCTGCAGGGGAGTTCTCCCAGCTCCTCTGCCAGGCTTCTTTCCCAGCCAGCTCCCACCCTGAGGGCTCAGCTGTGCCCTGGGCAGCTGCTGCCAATGGGCCATTGTTAACAGGTCATGAGAGATTACATAGAGGGTGGAGAATAAACAGCTTTGGTCACACTCACACAGTGGTCCAGGTTGCTGAACTGGGACAGTAGGAAACTTGCACCGTTAGTGCTGTCTCTGATGCCAGCAAGAACTGAGTAGCAGCTTCCCAAAACATGCCCACCTTGCTGCCGAGCTGCAGTCTCAGGATTTGTCTACTGTTGGAGGTCTTTTTGGCAGTGAGTTTCTAAACAACCACTGACTCTAAAATAGTGATTTTTAGCATCTTGACACTAATAATTCTGAACCAGGTTTAAAGTGAATTTAGCCCTAAACACAATTTGCCCCTTGGTCTTGTCAGTTTGCTGTGGCTGAGGACATTCCTAAGTCTGTGAAAGCAGGGTTCACATTGGAGTCTTTTCAACTCACCATTAAATCAGGACCAGTTCAGTGGAGCAGACTGAAGAGCAGCTCCCAGAATAGCTCCTAGGAGGCTTTCCAAATCTGAGGGTATGCAATCTTTTTTTCTAGTTCTGTCAAGGCGAAAACAGATGTTCCACCTCACTGATTCCTGCCATGTTATAGTCTGTTTTGTGCTAGCTGGGGAATTCTCATTATCTATAGAAAACTCATAAATGGAAAGAAACAGGAACTAAAATACTGGGGCTAGGGGTAGAATTCTTCTTTGTGTTTCTATTTTGACAGTTCAGTTAGGCTTCTGCATGGCTGGCATTTTTCCTAAGTAGTCAGATCTTGAATGGGTATTTCTCTCCTCCTGGATCTCCTGAAATGGAGATGGGCAAATTTGATGGACATCTGATCCTTGTTGTTGATTTTCTCCCACTTTTTCAATATAAGGAAGTCCAGATACTTGCCCAGAGAAGGACAGAGTGCACAGAAGCCACGATGTGCTCAAACTGTTCAGCATCACTGATTTGGGGACCAAGGTTTGGACCTCACTGACAGCACCTGCAGCTTAGATGGAGCCCTCTACATTTTGTCTGTGCTTTGTTGAGATCATGATGCATAACTCAAATTTAAGGCAGTGTCACACCAGTTATAGATGCTGCAATAACTTAACTTTGAACTCTATTTGTGGATTTATTGCTAAGACAGTTAGGACTCTTAGAAATGCCACTGCATCTTTCAAATCCATCTAAAATTGCATTCCCATGACATTTCATAGATCTGGTAACATTTACAGTGTTATAAAACATGAAGAACTCTAACTTTGCAAGCATGGAAACTTCCAGAATTGTTCTACAAAGAGATTTTCCTTTTTAAAAACAAATATATTGTTGGGCCATGCATTTTCCATCTTTTCTTTCAATTAATCTTCCTAATAATTATTTTGGCTTTGGGGTACTCCACTGTGTAACTGGTGGAAGGAAATCCACTGAGAATGGCAGTCATTCTCCACTTCTTTATTTTACAGAATATTAAATAAGATAACATTTTAAATCATTACCTGGAAAAAATTGTAGGTCATGTCTTGTAAATCACACATAATATGCAGAACAAAAGATAAAACTTGACTTTAAATAAATTTCCCAGTAGTTTTATTCAAAACTGTGTAGTGCATGGAAATAGTTTATGATAGTAGGGAGTTAAACATGTTTTATTATGAGTTTGTAGCTGTGTATAATCAGATTGCCACATTGCTCTCCACAATTGCTAGAAATTATACCTAAAAAAGGATATTTTATGAAGACATTACTGTAGTTAGAAAGTTTGGTGTGAATTTCTGTATTTTGCCCCCAGTTTAAATATAATGTAACAATGAGTCCAAAATACATGCTGTACCCTTGGGACTGTCCCAGTTGTTCCTTGAAGATTGGTCATCTCTGTGCCCTTCAGAGATGGGTGCTTTTGATCCACTGATTATCCAAATTAATGCACTAGAAAGAACAAACCCTTGTTGTTTTGAATGAGAAAAATAGGAAGAAATGCATGATTTTGAGACATGAATTAATATTAGTGTGCATGAGATGAAATTTTAGGAGGCACTTGTGTCTTTGGGGAACTTCCTGGTGAGGAAAAAGTATGAAAATCTGATTTGTCATGAGACCCTCTCTTCAGTGACCCATCATCATATGACATTACACCTTCTTGCAGTGCTTTTTGCTCACTGAGGTTGATGCAGCTGAATGAAAACTCAAAACTTTCCAATGGCCAATGTATGAGGTCATAGTTCTTTACTTTCTATTTTTTACCAGTATCTTAGAAGTGTTTATTCACAGTCAGAAGTGCCTACAATTTGAGACCTCTTCCACATTGTATCATTTTACAACTTAAATAAATGCTAGACAAATATGGTATCAATGGGCATCATTTCCCACTTGGCAGAGCAGTAGTCAGACCTCCAACATTCATTCAGGCATTGCAGTTGTGTCTTTGACGAGGGTAAAGCCAAAGTAAGACTTTGTTGAAAGCCAAAGGGTTGCTTCAAATCTCAGGATTTGAAAACTGGTCCCACCAGCTCAAAGCAGTGTGTTTGCAATGTCTGACTGTGGTCACTTTAGGAGATACAAAATCCTTTTCATTCTCTGAAAAACTCAGCTCTGGTTAAAGATTTAGTATCAATCACTGGAAGACAGCAGAGAGTGCCATCTGTAAGTTAGTGTTTCATAATACATGTATTTGAAAATACCAGTCAGGAAGAATGTTTTGGTTTTCACCTCATTTCCTCCTTATGACAAAGAAACCTCCTTGATGCTGTTTGCATATTTTATTTGTCTGACTGTCTGGTGGTTCCTCTGAGTAATCAGGTGGGACACACTGAATAATGAAGAGATGCAGCTGTAAAGCAATCTGCAAAGCAAACTATGCAGTGAGATGTGTGTCTGATTATATATTTACCTTATTCCAAAGCTCACGCTTTAGCTGTCTCCCTGTTTCCTCAGTACCTGACTATTTCATTGCTGTTACATTACAGCAGGATCATACAGGAAGTAGGATCCTCTAAATATGCAGGATTGTAGCATTTGAACCTAATAGGACTAGTGAACTTCCGAATGAAACAAACTATTGCAGATTGATTGAAATTGTGCAATTATTTTATACCTTCCTGGATGAAGATCTCTAACCAGTAGTATCTGGGGAGTAAAAGTTCTAAACTAAATTTGAATGGTCACAATTTATAGTTCTATAAGTAAATAATTCATGCAAACTGTTAGTTCAAGCCTAGTCATTTCTCATTCTTGCTCTCCTTTTCTCAGTGTTCTGTTTATCCACTTATTTGGCTTTATTTAAAACATAGATTTTTGATATCCCAGAGGGAGACTCTGTTGTCTCTAAGTGCATTATTAAAAGGGACTCTCAGAACATCTGAGCTGTTTGCCTGTTACAGCACTGTGAAATAATCATAGGGTTAATGAAGCAAAGAATTGTCTGAAAAAGCAGAGGTGGAGTCCACCTTGTCTCAATGTAATTTCCTTTTCTTTGTAAGACAATCACTTTAAAACTGAGCAATTTTATCATTTTGGTAGAAGTGTGAGGAGCTGGATTACATGATCTAATTGATTTTTTTTTCCATTTTTTAAATCTGCCCTATTTCAAACAGCATAAAGAACACGTTTAGGAGAAAATCAGCAGGGAGATGACAAACCTGCATTTTAGGGTCAAGAATCTCTGCTTCATTCTACTGTCTGCACATCAGAGACAGCAGCTTGAATCCCAACAGGAATGGAGCAACTTCTACAAGGAGGTTTTGTAGAAAGAGTATGGAATGGAGAAAGGAGAGGGAAGGTTTTGTGTAAAGCAAAAAATACGAGTCTGGAGGAGGTTTTAGGGAATAAAAGAGAATTGAGAGGTATCATTATGTGTGTTGGACAAGGACTGCCAGCTGCAGGTCCAGAGGATGGCAGCTGGGAGTCCTTGTGGCAGAAGCACAACTGGAAAAAATGTGTGGAGGGAATTGGAGAGTGAAAAGAAATAGATGTAACTCAGAAGGTGACAATATAGTGTCCATGGGCATGTTCTTTTCCTTACCTTACCCTGGGACATGGGAGGGTTTGTCTCAAATCTGGATTTATTGGAAAACATGAGGGATTTACAGGAATCCTGCATCTTGCTTGGCACCATCCACATCCTGAATTGCTGAGCAGTGGTATTTTGGAGATCAGCTCTACAGTTCAGTGCCTGAGCCCTGCACAGCTGCGAGTCCAGAGAGCTCATTCCTGAACAGCAAATCTGGTGTATTCTCCAAGGGGTTACTCCCCTGCCTGTGTTCACACCTATTTGCCAAAAAAACCCCAACTTGAATAAAAGCACAATAACCCATGGACTGAGAACAGGTCATGAGGATGAGTGAGAGATTCCAAGGCAGAGAGGAGGATTAGAAATGGATTTGATGGCCAGAACCTGAAGGATGTGGGGCAGTATATGAAGAAAAGTAGTCAGAATTCTACTGGTCTCTGTCACTTTGCTTTTGTTAATTATTGGTGGGGAGGGAGAGGGGGACAATCATGACAATTTGGGGATTTTTTTGTTGTTTTTTCTTTTTTTTTCTTCACAGTGCAATTTTATCTATATCTGTACCTTTATAAAGATAACAGCAGCAAATAGGATTCCTGTGCTGAGTGAGGTATTCACAGGTCTAACACAACAATGTAGCATTGGAAATCATGGTTCTAATTAGAAGGAAAGAGCAGAGGGTGAGGTGTAGACACAGGATGTGGAAGAATACATGGATGGGGTTATAGGGGAGGTGGTTATAAAGAACGGGGCATAGGACTGGCAGTGGAGACCCCTCAGCTATGATAAAGTCACCCTTGGGGCAGTGGAAGCATTAAAATAACACCAGGAAAAGTGGAGATATCAAGGAGCAATTTAAGCTACATTATCATTTCTTTCCCTGTAATGGCTAGACCTGGACTAATAATTAGCAGACTCTTAGATATTTCAATTATTCTTGCAATACTTTCTTGGCTTTATACTTATAAATGTGCATTATCACTGTTCCCTGAAACAAATTAGTCCTATTTTGGTTTGGGGTTTGGTTTTTTTTTTTTATGTGGTTGGTTTTTTTTTTTTTCCTTACAGAGATTGAATGCAGGAGATTTTCTTTACAACTGTCCTTCCAGCACATGAAATTTGGTTTGCTCTGCCTCTCCTGCACAAGAAAATGGTTCCTAGATGTTACTAAAAAGAAAATGTGTTAAAACTCTCCACATCCGGGGAGAAAAATAGCAACTTTCTTTCACAGGAAGGTAACTCTTGTTAGGTTATGCCAATGTTAAGGCTTTTCTCTTCCTGCCTCAAATCCATTCTTGGTTAAATTTTTAGGTCATTCTGAATCTTGCAGATACTTCCAGAACCAGATTTTCCTATTAATAACTTACTACTTTGCCTGTCACAGGCTCTAGTATGAGGAAAAAAAAGATACATGTCGATGCAGCTGCGTGGATTTAAACAAACCAGTGTGTTTGCAGACCTTTAGTTTTATCTGGATGTGAATCATGGGGCTGGGATTGTCTTTGAAGAAACATAGTCCATCCCTCTACTTTTATGCCAATCAGTCTTCAGTGATGTTTTTTTTGATCCACTTACTCCAGTGATGGAGTATTTTATTCCCATTTATTCCAGTGCTTTTCTTGATACTATAATTCAGAAGCTCCTGTGCTGGTACTTTGGGCCAATATTTTTCAATCCATTTGATGCAGACATGGAAGAAGAATTGTTGCCTCTTTTCTTCAGCTTCTTAAATACTTGAAGATTTTCATTGTATCTTTACACCCCTTTCAATCTTGGATATTTTTGCTGGTTAAAATGCTCCTTGCCAACTCTTGTCTGAAATAATATTCTCTGTAAGTGCTACATGCAGAAGAATTAGTTGGTTTGGTCTAGAATTGAGATTGCAGCTCCCTCCTCTGCTATAGGTACTGATAACAGCTTTTGTGGTGGAGTTCTGCACTTCTACATCTACACTGTTAAATTCAGTTTAGAGGGTTAAAGTTAGTTTGGGCATAAATAAATCACAATTACAGCTTAGATTCTGTATCTTTTCAATTAATAAAGTCCTGGTGGTCTCATCTGGTTGATTGAAACTGATTGGCTCACCACAGAATTCTTTAACTTTCCAGGAAACGTTGTCCTTGATTAGATAATGAATTGTTCTATCAAGTAGGTTTGGTCTAATAACTTTGACATTCCTTGTATCCACTTCAAAAAATTTCTAAAAAATGAACTCATAGATCAAAATAATTTTCTAGGCTTTAAAGAAATTGTGTTTTGATAATGACACACATCTGGTAGGGCTGTAGGACCCACGTGTGGAAGACATGAGGAATAAAGTGGGTTTAGAGAGGAAACAATTTCAAGATGGAACCTTAATGCTAAAATTGGTACTAATAATTGAATTTAATAGGTGTGAAATACCTATGTTATAAAGAATATAAAGTATTAACTTATCAGTAAAATAGCCTGGAATTAAATTCTTAAAATTCAAATAATTGAGGAGATTGAATTTATTTTTGCAATAGATAGGAAAGATTTTATATTTTTCAACTCTTGCAATTTAATTGTGTATTTAATTATTTTTTATGTATTTATTATAATAGGCCTAGGAATTAGGGTAGGTAGTTTTATTTAATATTAGGAAAAAATGAGTATTTATCAACAGTAAGGAAAAAAAAAAAAAAACAAAAAAACCTGAGTGAGATTTTCTTTCATTTCCTGCTTTGGTGAATTTATGTGCTCTATTTTCCTGGATTCTTTGGCATGCTGTGCTCAAAAGGAAACACTCACCATAAATGTACTAGAACTCATAAACATCTAACATTTTCAGTCTTCCAGGCCTTCCCATCTGTGATTTCTCATTAGGACACTTGTCTTGTGTGGGTCTTAAAGGGATTTTTTTGCAAATACAAAGAACCCAGAAAAGGTTCATTCTGCTGTAAATGCATTATTTGGCATGGAGTAGGGAATAACTCCTGCTGTGCTGGCATTTTCCTGTTTGCCATATGAAATGATTGGAAGGTGATCAGAGTAGGGTGAGTATGTGCAATGAAACCCTGGAGATTTGCTTACCCTGTGTTTTCAGAGGGTTGTGTCTTTGGAAGGAGGAGAATGTTAAGGTGGATACATCTCAGCCTGGAAGCAGGACTAGTCATAAGATCAAATGGCATAATAAACACAAGAGGCTGCTGAAAAGAGAGCAGTGTCTGCACACATTTTTGTGCCAATGCATGCTTTTTTTAATGTTGTCTTCCAAGTTCTGTAGAGCTGTAATACTGAAAAGATTGAGACTCATAAAATTAACACATTGGTCTGAGGCGAAGGCAAACTGCTTTTGTAGATGTTGTGATTGGCATCGATTGTAGGTCACATCCAGCACAGAGATCCATTGGGAAGGAATTCTGCTCTGGTTTTCAGGGATTTTTCCTCCTTTTCTCTCTCCAGTGTACCTGAGGGGGATCTACCAAATTTGCAGCATGTTCCCATCGAGCCTCAAGCCACTGCAAGTGAGGGAAGACTCTGGCTGGTGTTGGAGCCTTGTAGGGCATCTCAACTTAATTCCAGCCTCTTCTTAGTGCCTGGCAAACCTGCCTCTTTCCTTGGCTTCTTCCTACATAGAATCACATAATGGTTTGGGTTGGAAGGGACGTCAACGTTATCATTATTCTTGTTCCATGGGCAGGGGCACCTTCCACTAGACCAGGCTGCTCCAACACTTCCAGGGATGCTCTTGGGCACTTCCAGGGATGGGGCAGCCACAGCTTTTTTGTGCTTCTGCACTGGTTCTCTGTTCACTCAACAGTGCTATGCTAGGGAAGGTTGTCTTTTTATGCTGCACCTTTGGCTATGGAGGCTCTTGCATATGTTGTTCATTTCCACCAGTTGCCCTCAGGGAAGAGGAAGGGAATTTAGAAGATAGTATCTTTTTAGCTGTGCCTTGCCAGCAGCAAGAGCAGTTAGTGAGCAAGACTTGGCATCATTTCCACAGTATTTACTCACAGCATGACCTTTTGAAAGGGATTACCACTAGTTTTAGTTGTAGAAACACTTTCCTGTGTAAAAGGCATGCAAGGACTGCAAGTAGGTGACATAATAAAGTCAGCATCTATACCTTCAACAGACTTTCAAGGTGACTCCCTGTTATGAATCAAAATCAGACTCTCTTTGGTCCATACTGAGAGGGTGCAATGGTTGTGGAGAAAGTGAAATAAGCTTTTCCCCTCATTTTCTTTAGCATGCTAAAACCTTACTCCAGTGCCAAAACTGGATGTAGAGAAAACTGTAGTTTTTCGTAGTTTAGCAGGATTGGATAGTAACTTGTCTTTTATGGTATTACATTAACCATGCTCATGGAGGACTTTTTTTTTTTCCTTTAAGAAATTTTAGTGTTCTGAAAAAACTTTCCCCCTACTTTAAAATATAAGTACATCTGACAATTCTAAATGGATAATTGTATTCAGACACTGTAGTATTCAGAAAGAAAGACATAGCAAAGCCATATTCTGACTAATTTCACTGAAATAAGTTAAATATCTTTACCATAGTATATGTCCACAACTTCCAGAAATGTTACAGTGACTTGAACTCTACAGCAATAACTGCACTGGCATTCTGCAAAAGTTTAGCTTTTAGATAAATTTCTTACATTGGGCAATTAAAGGATCCATTAAAAAACCTCTGTGATGTTGACTTTCTTACAGTGTATCTTCATTTAATGGAAAAGTAAATAAAAAAGCAAGAAAATCTCCAGTCCAAGGCCATTGTTTGTTTATTTCTCAGTGCATTTCCTAGTCATTTTTTCATCTGGAAATCAATGGGAAAGAGCATATCAAATGAAAGGCCACATTTCCTATTACGACAAATCCATCTGATGAGGATCAAGAAAGGCCATCTGGAATTTCAGCTTTCGGAAATGGGATTTCTGTCAATCACCACGCAACAGATGGGTGCTCTCCCTTCCTTTAAAATATGATTTTGTTGTTTCTTGTATTGAGGTAAAATGGTTGCACTGAAAATTGAAAAGTTTGATTTGATCTTTAATAAACTGGGAAGAAACAGTCTGAAACAGGTTATTTTCTATCATATTTTGCACTGCTGATTTGTAAGAGTGGTATTGATATTCTTTCTTTCAAGTCTTCAGAGCGGGAGGAGAAACATTTCCTGAAGTGTTGGTGCATCTGTGCAGCTCTGTGTCTTGTCAAACTTATTATTGGTTTGGGATCATGCACTGGTGGTTACTGGGTTCTCCTCTGAAAAAAAAAAAAAAAAAAAAGAAAAAAAAAATAAAAAAAAAGAGAAGAATAATGCATTTTGTCTGAAATAAATTAAAGAATTGTATTTAGTTTGTATAGTCATTCTACAGAGATGTGTTTGTTTTTCCCTTTGATGCATCATGTTTTCTTCTGGTACATAATTTTGTGTGAGTTTCTAAAGGCAAATAAATAAAAACACGGTTTAAAAAAAAATCAACATTAAAAACCTTCCCTTTCCTGATTTTCTTTTCTTTCATGTCCTCCTATGGTGAAAAATATGCTAACATCTTTTACTTAACTGTGAAACACATTAATGTCAACGTAATTAAATGTAGGATTGACCACTAATTTCTCCCACCTTCTACAGTCATGAAGTCAGAAAAACCCTCTGCGTCTTATGAAAAAAAAAATCTGAGAACATTTCTCAGTGTTTCATATACACACATGTTCATAAAATATATGACATTCTATAAATTACTTGTATCATTCATGGTCCTGTTTGGAGGTAATAAAAATATATTAATGTCTTAGTGTAAAACTGTTATTCAATATTTAGTAATTTTTTTTTAAAAAGTCACTAAAATACATAATAGGTTTTAAAGTAATGTGAAGAAATTTAGTTTTCTGGGTCCATTATAAACTTTTAAGAAAAACAAGGTGATGTGTGTACAAACATGTTGTATATTACAATTTAATTATAGATGCCAATGGAGTCTGTGGAATTTGGACATTTTGTGTTTTGTTTTCTGATATCCTGGAGTTTGGTGGTGTTCTTAAATAATGAATATAATGTCGTCATTAGCTTACAGACCTCAATGCACTTATTTGGATTGTCAGATTTGAATGATCTATTTCAGTAATGTAATCACCCTAAAACAACAATTGCTTAAGTGTTGCAAATCATGCAGTGTTTGGAAACTCTTAATTAATAATCTCACTCATTTTTCTCTCCACTGCCTTTTGTATTTACAGGCTAGAGTTGCTCAAATGTAGGAGGGAATCAATTTCTTCTTTTAGAGCTTTATCCTGACTTCTAGGAAGGAGTTGGCAGCTTGAAAGCCTTTCTGAAAAGTATCTTTAAAAAGACATCTGTTCTTCTAATGTTATAATTTATACAGACATAGAAATAGCATCAGGTATAGACTAAATTTCTTTATCCTCTTAACAAAAGGAACATAATTTCTGTGTTAGTTTTAATTAAACCAAAGGAGAAAATATGGTACAATTCCCACTTTCCTTAGAATTTAATTCTCCCACCTCTCTCATAGTGTAGTTAAATACCTGTCTTTTTAAATTCACGACTTCAAAAATAAAATCATCAGATTGGTTTCCTGGTGTAATCTGGTGTTCCCTGAGTCTCAGGCTGATGTTTATCACACACTTCTTATAGCTTTGAATTCACTGAATGAAGTGCTTTCAACCATTTGCCACTCCTAAACTGTAAAGAAGATGAAAAAGCTGGATAACATAAACTATTACAGCTTTTTACTATTGAAATACTCCCATCCCATAACTCCATTTTATAGACTGCATAGAAGAAGTTGTTCTGGCTCTCAATCCATTGATGAAGTTTAGTTAATGAACTCTGCACGTATATAATTTATTTACATTTTTGTATATGTACAAATGAATATAAAATTAATGTAGTTTCCTAAGAAAAGGCATATGTGCCTGATCCCCAAAAGGTTGAAAAATAAGAAAATTAATCTTAATTCAAAGAGATTAGAGTGTCTTTTCTCGTGCTCATTTTGGTGAATTGGAGATTAAAGTATATACAGATAATGCTTTCTCCCCCTGCCCCACCCTTTTTTTTAATATTCCCTTGGTTCTGAGCAAGTTAGGGTAAGCTCAGAGTAGCCCTGCTGTATTTACTTGCTGGTTTCTAAATCAAGAAGATAATTTTTTAAAGATTAAACTAAGGTTTTTCTGCTCCTCTTTTACCCACCAGCAGTTAAGGTTCCTCACATTTGATTATTTTAAATTCTATACTGTAAAATAGTTACAAACTGTTGCTGGTCTGTTCAATATCTGTAAGTTGTTGTCAGCACTTGTTTATAAAATCTGAATTTGTGCTGGCAGTTTTTGATTAGATTCAATGAGATTGTGCATGCTGTTGAAGTAAATTTCAGTGTGTAATTTCAAAGTTAAATCAACACTCAGCTCTTTGGAGAATCCCTCTCACAGCAGAGATCATCTGCTTTCATCAGCTCACTAGGCAAATATAACTGTGTATAATCAAATTTCTATTGAGGTTGTGATCTTTATAGAACTTGGAATTCATTCCCACGAATATAATCTGTTTAAAATGAAGTATTTGTCATTTTTGTGTCTTGTAGAGTAAGAAATGCATTTGTTAGGATGTTCATAGAAAATGAACAAGTGTGAGAAAGCAAATGACACGAATTAATGTGTTCATTTGTGCAAAGGTTGCATAAATTGCAAGGTATTCACCCAACCTTTCCTTCCAACTGAATATTAATTATAATGACTTCTTTTTCTTGTTTGTTTGTTTGTTTTTAAATCTTAAAATGGATTCACAAAATATGGGGACAGAAGGGATCATTAACTCATGTATTGTTGGATTTTGTGCATGTTGTGCCTCTCAGTAGTTCTTTATGTTGAATGCAGAAAACTGCAAATGTGGATAAAGTGAGCCTTTCAAAGGCACAAAATTTCGCATTGGGAGCATCTCAGAGAAAAGACTTGCTGACAGTATTCAATATTCAGCACAGAACTGAACACTAGCTCCTGAATTTTTTTTCTACAAATGCACAATTTGTTTTTTGAAATTGCCTTTTCAACTGTTACTTTGTTGAAGCTCTTTTAGCCTTTGCTGCCACGTTTATAGGGACTGGTATTCAATGAAGTATCCAAATGCTATTCTGCCTTTATAATTCCTTTTCTGAAAACCTGACACAAAGTATACTATTCCTGGTTTCCCCAAGAATCCAAGATTTAAGAAATAAATCGCATGACAGGGCTTGTCCCACCACATGGGTAAAACTTTGGTAGTCTATTGAATCATATCTGTGGAGAGATCATGTGTAACTAATCATTCTGAAGGAATTCAACAACATATCAGGCATTCTGGCATGTGACTTGATACCTATTACTGCCCCAACACTACTGCATGGTCTGGCTCTTGTAGTCATGAAGGCTTTTGGGATGGGAGCCTTTTTTTTTTTTTCTGTATCTGGTGTGAAATGCTTAAGCTGTACAGCGCCAACTAAAAAACCCCAACAAAACTCACGAACCGCCCCCCCCGCCCCGCACCCACC
>JAWWEV010000095.1:10165460-10175798 GCA_035583235.1 Hafferia zeledoni
TGTCAGGTGACTTGAGCTGGGCTGAGCTAGCTGACAGCTGACCTCTTCTAGCCAATGATATTGTATTCCATACCATAGTATATCATCTCAAAGGGAGTAAAATCCAGTGTTGTGGGTGTGGCTTAGTCAGTTCCACCATGGCTGAGGTACAAGCCAGACGTGGTGCAGCTCCTGTCTTGGAGCAGGCCCTGCCCCTGCTGCTGCTACATTGTATTTTGTTTGAGTTCAGGGAAGTAGAAATATTTTGTTGTTATGCTTTCTCTTTCTTACTAAATGACCTTTAGAGTACTTATAGATTTGGAGTAATAGACTTTATATTAACTGGGGAGTGGGAAGTTATTTTTTGTTATACATAACTTGTGTAAGTGTGTGTTATATTGTAGTTTTTTCCTTAATTTTCTCTTTTCTGTATAAATACATGTAGTTAGTTTTAAGCATAAACGTGAGTTTTAGAGTTTTTTTTTCCTCTCTCTCTGCTTTCTCCTTTAGCTGGTTGGGGGGGCAGGAACCCTTTTCACTCTGTCTCAAACAGTTAGCGTTTTGCCAGCTCAACCCAAGACAAGACTGTAAATGCCAATTTACAGTTTATACAGATGACTGCTTTTGGTCAATAACATCTTTGACTAAATACATCTGACAAATTCATCCCTCCTCAGGGAAAGGTCTGCGTAAATACTGATGTTTGGCATGTGCTGTGCAGCCAGAGCCCTTTTTACCTCTGAGAAGAGCAAAATGTTCAAAATTGGGTGACACCAGACATGGAGTTTCCTCAGAATAAGGAAAAAAACAAGTACAGGAACACTGAGAAAACAAAGGCTGTAGTTAAATTTGAGTAGAATTTCATTACTCCTAGGTCTCATCTGTCACAAATATTTCCTAACTTTCTTTGACATTTCAGTAAGCTTATAAAAAATAAAAAGCTTTAAGCTCTCAGTCAGCAAAATCTCTTCTTTGATTATTTATATCTGAAGAAAGCTCTCTGAATCTTAAAAATTGCCTTATGATACCTAAGTCTAAAAAAAAAATAAAAAAAAATTAACCCCCAAAAACACAAGTGGGAGACACAGAGGTGCAATAGCTTACATGCCTAATGTTGTGCTGTCAAATGTGTATTATCAAGAACAACCCTTTAGCCATTTGCAGGGGAAGGAAATGCTTCAAAGACAGGCTAATGGCAGCCAGGCTGTACAATATTAGTCAGAATATGGAATTGCAGCAGTAGCCATGGTGTTACTTACTAGTACGTACACACAGTAGCTTTCCTAAATAACCTGGAGGATGAATTATGTTCCTTTTCTGTCTCCCTTTCCTCCCTATCCCCCAGCTCAGTTGTGACAGTAGTTGTGAATACAAAAAACTGCAATTCAGCTTCAAAACTCATTCTGTGTAGTAGAATCTGACAAGAGATTATGGATTTCATCGATTATTATAAGATATGTTCAGTTTTGGTTTTTTTTCCAGGCTTCCCCCCCACCAATTTTAGCAGTTTTACCTGTGCAGAGTCAGGAACACCGATTATCTGTGTGACACAGGAGCACATCTGTTCAACTCCTTTCTCTTAACTTCAGCTCAAGCTGAAAGAGGAGCAAGAAGCAAGAAGAGCCCTTTGACTCCAGCAATAATCTAATTTTAATTGAGAATGGCTAACTTGCGGCAAGGTTTGGTCTTTTCCTTACATTCCTCCTCATGCTCTATTCTCATTCTCACATGTGAAGATGTTTAAGGGGCTTTGAGGTCTGCCTTGGCTCCACCAGGCACCATCAGCTGAGAAGGCAGTGCTGCCCGACAGGACATGATGTATGATTACACTGGAAACTCAGCAGCTGCATTTAGGCAGATAAAAACGGTATAGAAGAGAGAATCAATATGTAAAATTCAGGGGGGTGGAATAAAGTCTAATTACTGCTCTTGTGTCCCTAATAGCACCCTTGTTTCATCCTTTGTTTAGCTCCTGAGAAGCTCTGCTGTGAAGTGTTAGCAATGATCATGTGATCATGTCTCTTTATTGACTCTGTGAGAATCTTGAATAGTGCCCTTCTCCCTTTACCCAATACGTTTGGGAGAGCTTTTACAAATGCTTGATGTAGGAAAAGCTATTTTTTGCCACCAGTGGTTGATCTGATCTGTAACCTGGAGTTTACTTTTCTAGCAGTTTGCTTTTCTACCAGTATGTTTTCTTTCCAGCAGGTCAGTTATGGTTCTGAGGTGACAGAACCAACGAGAATCAATTAAAAATAGACTATAGCTGCAATTAAACCCTGGTTATTTAGCAATTGTCTGAGGTAGGTATGACATGGATGCAGGAGCTCTTCAGTACATACTGGAAGATTTTTTTGTTTGAGCAGCAACACCAGAGGCATCTTCAGTGGCTCCAGAGTTACTTCGGGCTGTACAGATTGTACACATTTTCCTGTTTTTGCAGGAGCCAACTGGAGTAAGAAGTGGTGGCCAGGGTATGTCAAGAGGCAGGAAAAAACATTTGCAAGCAGGAGTCCTACCTGAGCCTCACTAACTAGATTTGAGAGGGATGTTGGTATTAATAATTTATAATAATGAGTTGATTTATTTGCTTATTTTTGTTGACTTCCTGCACTGAAAACTCACAGTATTCAAGGAGTCTGTAAGACACTGCTCTAGGAAGTTCTAAATAGAATTTCCATCTCAATAAATCTTCATGCCATTGAAGGAGAAAAACTGGCAAATAGTTGCAAAGAGACAGGTGGAGAACCACAAGAATTCAATGGGGCAGCATTTATGAGACTTAGAGGTGATGGTCTTAAGAGCCTCAACGTTCTCAGTGTTTTAACACTTGTAAAAAGAAAGGAGAGTTTAAATTAAATGATCTTGATGTTTCTGGAGCAGTTAAAATTAGGGAGGAAAGTGAAAAGGATTTCAAAACAAACAATCTCTCTTGGGAACTTAAATCTGTTTTCAGGAGTAGGTTGCAGAAAATAATCAATATTTCAGGAGAAAATAAGCACTAAAAAGCCTTGAATGTAAGAGCAGGTGAAAACATATTAGTTTAGAGGTGGGTAAGAGGTTCACTGACAGAAACTGAGCTGAGAAATAAAACTGGAATTCCAATCAGCAGTAGAGGACATTCAATCAACCTAAAAGCAAAAGGAAATGAGATGGTAATTGAAAAGGCACAGGAATTGTCTGTTTGATACAGTCTGTTTAGATTTCCAAAAAGACTTTACACAGTCTCTGATGAAAGACTTCAGGAAAACTAAGAAGCCTCAGTATAGGAAAGAAGGTCTATGATAAATGGGTAAATGATGAAACAGTTAAAAAGATAAGAAACAAAGTGTGGGGGGAATACCCAGTTCCTCTGTCAGAGAGAGGCCATGTGAGCTCTACAAAGCTCTGTACTGGGAGATTTTTATTCTTTTAATAAATCACCTGCAAACGTAATGAACAGTGAAGAAGTCGTTTTGTGATGGTACTGTGTTAGCTGGAAATTTAAAGACAGGTCAGAGTATGAGACATGACAGGAAAAGCTTATGAAACTGTGACTGGGAGTAAAGTGTCTGGTAATTCAATGCACATAAGTATAAAGCAGGTGAATGGTGACAAAGACACCTAATTTCATGTACAAAGAAAGAATTTCATGAGCTGGTCCAGGAGAAAGTGTGGTGACTACAAATCTAATGTGATACAGAGGTTTGAGTGTCTTGGGATGCTTGCAGAGGGTTGGTATTTCAGAGGATGAAAGCATGAAACAGGAAATATTTTTTGATAAGTTGTTTAGTTATTGTTTGGAGGAAAAAAGTGAAGAAAAAGTGAAAAAAAAAGTGAAGAAAAAAGTGAAGACAAAAAAAGGTAAAAAAGGTGACAAAAAAAGTGAAGACAAAAAAGTGAAGAAAAAAGTGAAGGAAAAGAAGGTGAAGAAAAAAGTGGAGAAAAAAGTGAAGAAAAAAGTGGAGAAAAAAGTGAAAAAAAAAGTGAAGAAAAAGTGAAGAAAAAATGTCTGGCTGAGTACTGGCACAAGAATATGCACTTTCTAACTTGAATTATGTTAAAGAATGACAGGGACAAATCCATATGTTCACATAGACTTCATACAATTTTTATTTTGTTTTGGAAATGTGCATAATATATAAAATAAAAATACTGACTCTGCAGCATGTATAATGGGTTCAGAGCAACCAGACCTTTTTATTTTATAGACATGAGAAGTTTTCACCCTGTGGGTTGAACCTGAAGGAGGACAAACTGTTATACAACTTTGGCTGAGTTTGGTGATATCCTTCAGAGCCTTCCAATTGTTTGGGTGTTTCAGGGCAAATGTGAAGGTTACTTTTAGTATAAACAGCTTTTCTTTGAAATGTCTGTCTTTTGTTTTCATGGGATAAATTACTGCAGCCACTACAACAGATCTCTCCTCCTTTCAGGCCCTCAGTTTGACTCAGACATAATCCTGATGCACTTTGGTGAATATTGGTATGTTTTAGTCTACTTAGAAGCACAAATATCACAATCCCAAACTCCTATTCTGGTTTTTCGTATTAAAAGTCAATATTTTTTTGGAGGAATTAATTCAGATGCCTTGAGAGACAAACATTCCTGGTCAGAGCTCCTGTGCTTCAAGCACACCTAATTTCCATTTCTAGGTGGTTTAGTCTTGCATCAGAATCTTTAAAAGAATGTAATATGTTTTTCAGCTTGGACACTGAGGTAATATTTATTATGTTTATAATCTTTTACCATAATTAGCCACCTTTGATGTAAATAAGGGAAGCACTGCTGATATGAGGACATTTCAGGGAAATGAGATTTAGAAAACTAAAAAAGGTGCAATTTAGAACTTCTGATCTTTGAACATTTTTTACTTATTTATGCTTAAAAGCAAATAATGTAATAAAATAAGCCCTGGCAGGCAAAGTTTTTTTGTAATAACAGTACTCCAAACTTGGAACTTCAAAAAATGAGGAGAATGAACATAAAAATTTGTCCCTAACAATACTTTTCTAAGTCTCCTTCTTAGATGTTCCAGGATCAACTCAATGCTGGTACATGTACTTCAACAAAAGCTTTTAACCTTAAAATGATATTTTCATGTCCTGGCTTTTCAGTTTGGTTCAACAAATAAGGTATACTCTACTTTAGAATTTTTTGGTTGTGTTTTGTCAACCTGAAAGTAATTCAACAGCCAGTTCCTGAGAGAAAAAGTACGTTTGTGTCAAGGACATATAGAGATCAGAGACTTCTAATTCCATCATCATCGTCTTTCTCCCTTCTCATAAAGTTCCTGAGTCTTGTTTCTCCAAAACCATGTGAGAATACAGGGTAAAGATACCATAAATTGTGTTCAGGTGATCATGCTAATATCTGAACAGAAATCATTGTAATTTATATCCATTTTGTCAGATCTAACCTAAAGCTCTGAAGTAGTTGCAGTAAATAATCTATTTTCGTTAATGCCTCTCAAGTACTGAAAAAATATTAGACAAATCTTTATAAACTTAATCTATAGCTGACATTATCTAAAAATCATAAAAATAATGCTTATTTTCAGTGAACAGATTGTCCAACCTGAATTGTTATTTTCAATATCCCATAAGTGTGCAAACACAGGATGATTTAGGCAAGACTCTTTAGAGACTATCTGTAAAAATGTCACTTGCTCTATTGACTCTTAAAAATGCGTATTCTCTAAAATTAATCCACTCTAAACCCACAGTAATGGTAAATAAAATGAAATTTGCTCAAATCCTTAAGTTTGTCTTCACTGAGAAATAAATTAAGAGTAAATAACATGGGCTAATAGAACTAATAACTGAGACAACACTCTGCCACCATTTCCTTAAGAATTTAAATATCCTGTGAAGGAGTATCCCGCAGAAGAAGCTGGAAAACTCCCATATATAAAAATCCCTGTCATAAAATTTCAGTTCAGCTCTAGGGTTCAAATTCTCCGTTAGAAAAACCTAAATAATTTGTTTGAGGAAAACTGAACATATTTTTATCAGTGTTGTATTCTTGTAAGACCCCTCAATATTTAGTACGAATGCAGTTTGAACTTTAAACTCTTCATTTAATTGAGAATATCAGAGAAAAATGCAGTGTTTTTGTGAAGTTGAGACTTTTATTAAGGGTAGAAGAGGTGAGATTTTCAAATTAAAACTTCCATAGGGCTTGACACTCCTACAGAAAATGAAAACTGGTTTTAAGCAAAGCAGCAGCAAACCAGACCCAATTCAGCAAGTGACATTTCTGGAACATAAAAATATTGTAGGATTTCTGAAGCTCTTCTGTCAACATTAGGGCATCAGGACAATGGCCAGGGAAGCAGTGTCTTTCCTGGGAGGGAAATTCCTGTGTGTGAGCCCAATTCTCCCTTTTCCTCTCCTTGCTCTGCACCCCAAACTGGTTTATTTCTTCAGTTTCTCCCTGTGGTTTGGGAATCTAATGCCTTGAATTGTCCAAAAGAATATATTCCTCAGGAAGAAGAGCCTCTTACTGACATGAAGGAGGTGAATTTAAAGGAAATGCTATAAATTTGGTAAGACTGAAATAAAGGCAATATAAAAAAAGAAATTGAATGTCAGTTTTCATTTCCAGGTGTGCCTGAAATATCTAAATGCAGCTCGTGCAAGGAAACTTATTTCCTGTATCATAAGTATCTCCTCTTCCACCACTCTGTCTTTTTTTCAGTATTTTCTCCTTCGTTAATATAAATAAATTTCAAACCAAGTGGAGAACAGGAATCCACTCTTGTTGTAACAGTCTTCAAGAAAACCCAGGAATATTGGTTCCCTTGGCTGTGTGACATAATCACCTGAGAAACCACCTGAAGGAAGTTTTATTGCCATTTGCTCCTGCAGCTAAACAATGTGTTTGTTTCTTTCAGAGAGCGGAGCTTCACATATTTGCTTTCTTAATGTTTCTTTTCCAGAATAGTCTTTTCATCATTCCATCACTCTCCACTGTCCTCCAGCTTGCTTGTAGGCTTGTGTGCATCTACATAAACCCAATATTTTCCTCCCATATTCTCCACAATGGTTATTTTTAGAGTTAATTAAGCCCTCTGAGATTGGGCTTTGCTGTGGTTTTGCAAAGAGATTCCACACACAAGTGCTGTTTAGGGAAAATATGCAGGAGGCAAGTACAAAGGACTTTCAAATCCCTGTTATCCTGCCTATGGAATGCTCTTGGAGTGATTCTGTATTTCTGGTGATAGGGTTGGTTTTGCCCTACAATGCCCCACAGTCCCTGGGTCGTTTGTGGTTGATGACACAACAAAGATGGGGAAAGTTGGTGAGCTGAATACTTGTGATAAGAGGACCAAAGTGAAGAGGAAGGTGATCTATGCTTAGTTTTGTTTTGCTGCTCTTTAAGACACTTCCAATCCTTACCCATATGAAAAGTGCAAGTAGAGACATTGGAAATATTTCCTGTATGGTATTTGTTGACTATAAAGAGTTTCTTAACAAAAATATTGTCATTTATATATATCTCATTATATAATTCATTTTGGGTTGAAATCCGTGGATTTCAAAATGCGTACAATTTCTTTTCAAACCATGAATGTTTGGACTGGTTATAATTGATCATGATTTTTAAAACAGAATTCAAACCTACTAATTGCTGTGGTGCCTATGATAAATACCACTATTAAAAGAATATTTGGTTGACAGGAGGAAAAGGAAAGTTTCCTCTCTCTTCTGTTTTCTGCAGCCAACTCACAGAATATTCAGTGAAATTACAATTAATTTATAAAAAATCCTTAGCTAGCAACATATTTCTAACAACACAAGGGACAACTAAGATGTAAATAAGTATTTCCTTCAGATTTGTGGTACTGTTTTTACTTTTCAGGAACAAACTAAAATTCTTCTGTCAGACACAGGCATTTGGCTGTCTTCAGCCAGAAAGATTTGCCAACCCCACTTGTATTTCTTTCCAATTGTCCTTTTAGACATTTTTAGAAGAAAAGGAAAGAAAACATTGAAAATTGTCTTAAGTGAAATCAATGGATTTACTCCCTTGTGAGTAGCAATTATTACATGAATGGATGGAATCTCTAGGGTGAAATCTAACATTTACTGTAAAAAAATAAAAACACTTTACAAAAGAAGGTACAATATTAGCAGGAGCCAGGACATTTCACTTTTTCTTTGAACTGTACAAAGAAAATAAGGGGAAAATTTCTTTTAAAGAAACAGAAAGACAATTATTCTTTCAGTTTTACTAGTATCAGTGATTTTTCCCTTTTCAATAGTGGAGGATATTCCAAATCAATGAAAACTGGTATAAAAAAGTTATTCAGCCATCCATTTTTTCTCCCCTATATTTAATTTGTAGTGTTATTTCAGCACCTTACCACTGGCAAGTGTAATTTTCACCATAAGCAGGAATGGTGATCATGTTCTTAGTCAGGCAAGAAAGTTATTTGTTATTCAGTCCCTGAAAATTATGGGACTGCAACCAACACAACTTTGTCTAGGGGAGAGGCTCCACCAATAACTAAACAAATAAATACAACATATGAGCTGGAAGAAATGAGTTGATACATAAATTTGTGCCTGTTAATTTGTACTAAAAGCACAACAAGAGTGAGTAGGGGGAAATCAGGTGTTTTGGTTGAAAGGTTTGTTTTTTTTCTTTGTAGAGAATGACATCAGTGGCAGGGGGAGGCTCATGAATGGAGGAGAAAGGTTACACTGAAAATAAAATTTTGGTAAAGGTAATTAAAAAAAATGTGTGGCTGGTGGCCTCAAAGATGGTCTTGTGGGCATAAGACAAGCAGAAGTTTTATATAGGAGAGTCTACTATGCACTTTCCGTCTTCTGCTGAAGTTGAACTACTAGTTGCTGATTAAATATTGCTGTTGCCAACACCTTCCTGCATTCTTGCTTTGCTATATATTTTATGTGGCAAAATCTGACTTTTTGTTACTGGGAATAGTCATCATGCCAGAGGAAAAATGACTTACCATGATGTATGAATATTTTAACACCTCTGGAGCCTCTGCAAATGAAAACTTCTGCTCAAATCTGCTCTGATGTTGCTAAAGCAGAGCAAGATAATGGAGGAAAACAAAATCTATTCATAAACAGTTGTTTACTTGTAACATCTCTGAGATCTTACTGATGTTAACATTCAAACTAAATACTAGAATGGAAGGTTGAAGCTTTATGCTCATGAGCTTGCCTTTCTCAGGAAAGAATCCAAGGTTCATCATCATTAACATTAGTGATGGCCCAAAAGATACAGCTTTTTAATTCCCACTTGTCAGCTGCTAATTTAGCAGGGCTAAAAAAGAATGAAAAGAATTGAAATTTGGCACAAAATATTACATTGGTATGTAAAAAAAAAAAAAAGTTACATGTAGAAAAGACATTGATGCTGTTGTCATGTCCCTTTTTTTAAAGAAGAAGGATTTCCTTACACACTGAAGTGTTTGACATCAAAGTTAAAGTATTTACTGATGAAAACAAAATAAGTTTATTAGGAAAAAGTATTAGAATAAAGAACAAGAAACAAAGAATTACAAATAGATTGGGTTAGAAGGGACATTAAAGACCACCTGATTTCATCACACTAGGTCTTGAAATGAGCTGTTTTTCTCATTAGAGCTGCTCCTGTTGCAATGAATACCTTGCTAATTTAGACATAAATTGTATTTAATCTGAAAGAGTTGAGACTGAAGTTTTTTGAATCCCTTTCAATGAAGAGGAGGATGGAACACAAGAGAGAAAAGGCGATGTAGGGTTTCGTTCTTAGAAACAAAATAATCTGTGAGCCACCTCAGCAATGACTGGAAATGTTCAAGAACAAGATTAGTAATAATAAACGTGCCCTGGGAGTATCAGATTATCAACTGCCCACTGCAAAGCAAAACAACCCTCAAACATCTTAGGCAGTACATCCAGAGGGAGACAACTGTATTTCAGATGGTGAGGGAATGTAATTGAGGAGCAGCTTCCTGGTGGATCACAGCTGTTTGAGAATGAGGAAGACCGAAGGTAATTTGTGCGAGAATGATCACAAAATGAAAGCACTCATTTATTTGCAGGGAAGGTACTTGTGGTTGCAGTAGAATACAGATTATAGGTTTTGGATAAATGGAATTCAATGCACCTAAGGAATTAGTAGGGAAAATCACCCAAGAAAACAGTGAAAATGTGGTTTCTCAGGTGAGATGAAAGTTACCGGGAATCTGCACCACAGCAAAACTTCCCTGCACAATGAAAGTTAAGGTATGCCACACCAGGATTACTTCAGTGAAGGCCAGAAGGAGATAATACAATGTTATGGTTTCAGCCAGGTGGGGCCTAAATTTGGGTTTTAAAGTTTGAACTAGGCCTGAAAATTGTCAGGTGACTTGAGCTG
>JAWWEV010000095.1:10182344-10195534 GCA_035583235.1 Hafferia zeledoni
ATTCTGGAAATTCCCCAGGTGTGTGTTATTTCCCAGCCCCCTCAGTTAATTTGACCACCAACTTCTGAAAACTGGCTCCTGCAAAGTGAGGTGATACCCAGTGGCCTCTCTGGAGAGCTTTTGGAGAGTAAAGTTCAGCTTTTGAAGAGTAACGCTCAGCTTTGCTGGTCATGAAAAGCGACCCCTCGAGTGAAGCACCTTTAGGATTGGGCTGATCATTCCAGGCAGTCTCAGAGACACCCTGAGCAGAGTTTGGAGAAGAGGTTTTTTTCAGGTCCATTTAAACTGGCCATTTGATTATTTTAAACTTTTTCAGGTTTTATTAACTTATTTTTTTAATAGCTGTGTTTCCAGTTTTTCACCAAGATTCTGGTTTTTTATGTGATGAACTTGCTTTCATTTTAGTTCTGCCTTCCTACACCCTTGTGATTTTCATACAAGTAAGGTAATCACTTTTGCTAAAGGAGAACATTGAAAATTAAGGTCTTTGTGGTGTAATCCAAGATAAATGAGATCTTCCATGAAAACCTTAAAGGTCAGCTATTACAATGTAGTAGGCAAACCAGCATTTTATTTCCTAGCCTTCATTTCAGAAATGACCGGATTATTTTGATTGGATTTCTAATAATCTTGAAATGTCATGTTAAAGATCTCAACATAAACTGGAGAAAAAGAACAAAAATACCTAGCACCTATAAGGAGAAGCTTGTACTTATGTAAGACAACCCTTATTTAAAATGCTTACATTTTAATTTAAATATGAATAAATTTTTGTACATGAGCCCTTTGCTGGAATTGATTACTGATTTTTTTTTTTCTTTTGTATTTGAACCTATGCTAAGTATCATTTTACTTCCTATGCCTAGATAAATAAAAACACTTTTGCTCTCTGTTTTAAGAATCCCTCAATGTCCATGTGATTATGCTAAGAGGCTTGACTTGGAGAGGAAATTTTTTCAGAGAGGATGTTTTTAAAATTTTGTGGTGAATTCAATAGCAGAAGGCAGAAGACAATATCAATATACTTCAGATTTACCATATTGTTAGTAAAATCATTTCAAGAATCTGAAGAAATGGATGTTTTCCTGATTCTGGTTGTGCCTGAGATTCTTGCACTCCTCTAATGTCTGCAAATGGATGAAGTTGGACACCAAGACAGAGAGATGATGACTCACAGCTCCAGTAGGAAAAGAGGAACATCTTTGAATCATCCCTTTCTCAGTTTTTCAATAGAAAGAAAAAGGAAAAGCATTAATATGTGAACCTAGACCATTATTTTTTCCTTTGAACTACTGTTCTACGTAACAAGGCAATATTTTTTTCTGAGTTTTGTGTTTATTTTCATTCCTGAACATCCTCACAAAACAAACAAACAGAAGAATATTGTTCAAACTCTTAGATGAAATTGCAGTTAGAGAAATGTCATCAGGTACAATATCACACACTTTTACAAATACAGAATGCTTGTACAATTAAATTACTGTATCAGAATGATTCACAGAAATGCTACAGCAGGAGCTAATATTCTGGTTTTGAAGTCTAACATCTACTTCAAACTCTTGTCTGCCAAAAATGTTGTTCTCTTGTGGTCTTTTTTCTGAAATTTTTCTTTTTGTTTTGATTATCATTTTTTCCCACTCCTTGCAGAAGGCAATATATTCATGATTTTGTTTGCTGCTGTTATTTATGTAAATATTTTATGATCTGCAAACACCAGAACTACTAAAGTATGTTTCTTAATAAGGATCTGTTTTTTGCTACTTTTTTTTTTTTTTTCTAATGTTCTTTGGTTCAGCCTCTGATTCATTTGTCAACTCTGTTTCTTCTGTTCCCTTCCTGACATTTTGAGCTGGAATTTGCCCTACAGTTATTGTCTTTTGTTTGTTTAGCCAACATCAGGAACAGGTGATAAATTACACTTTTTTTCCTCTGAATTCCAGGCCTGGGCTTTGATACCCACCCCTCTGTATGTGCTGATTATCCTCTGAGCTCTGTCCTCAGCTTCACAGGTGTCACTGCACCAAATCTGGAAATGCTGCCTTCTGCTAATGATAAAATTCTGGTAAATTCAAAATTCCCTAAAACTCCTTGGATCCAAAAGGCCATACTCCTAATCTATCACCTGTTTATTTATGCCAATAGGACACACAGGTATAATTTTCACAGTCCCATGACACTCAACCTGAACACTTGACAATGATACTTGTTAGTTTTTAGGATTTGCCTACTTTTTGCTCTTCCCACATATGTGAATCCACCAGATTTCCCAGATTTTCATTATAATAACAAAGTTTCCCTGCATAAATGTTCCACCAGAGATCTTGTTTAAGGTACTGGATATATTTTTCTAATCTACAAATAAGAAGCTATTGCTTCATGTGTGTTAACTCTTTACTACTAACTATTACCTGTCTGAAAAATGCCTGTTGTTATCCTTAAGATGAACTATGAATGCTTTGATCTATCACTATAAAACTCCTCCTTTGCGAGGTTTTAAACCTGCTGTGAATGTTAGAAAATATGTCAGATATTGGAACAAGAAAATGTCCATCTTCCACCCCATCAAGAGACTGAAAAATAATGTAATGAAATATCTTAGATTTAATTACATCTTTGATGTACAACTTCAAGAAGTTTAATGGGAGAATGTTTGTGATTCAAATTCAGGGTTGTATGGTTATTCAAATTTGATTTGATTATTGAGGGAAAATAAACCAAACTTAGGCAAAAATATGAAACAAAAAGGGTATGATTAAGATATGATTTCTTTGCAGGGCATTTTATTTTCTTTATTGCTTCAGAATCACTTCCATTACGTACTAAAGAGGACATGTCACACATAGATATTTAACATAATATTGTACAGAAATATCTGTTTTTCACAAAAAACCAAACCAAACCAACCAAAAAAAAAAAAAACCAAAAAAAAATCCCCAACAACAATCCTGAGACTATTCAATTTTATTTTTAAGTTATTTCCTCTGGTTGAATTACATGACATTTTCACTATGGATCCCCCAAACAGGTTTTGTGACCTAGAAATTTGTTACAAGAATTGTTTGTGTCCCAGAAACTTTAACTGAGCAATTGTGAACATCTGTAGAGAGACAATTATGAGCTTACTCCTTGTATGCTTATATATAGACACACTGTGAGGGTCTGTGTAGGAGTTGGTGGATCTCAGGCACAGAAAGCCACGTGCCATTACATATTCTGGGTAAATACTGAGGGTCCAAGTCGCTGGTCACCACACAGTCCAATTTTCCCCAAACTCCATGGAAATTCATGAGAATCATCCAAGATAATTTCCCCCTGAAAACAAAAGGATCTGAAATGGAGAATAGTTGGTAGTTTTTTAAAGCCTCAGTTTGTCTAATTAAGGACTCTGGTAGCTCGGTATCTCAATTTCTATGAATTCTTGTAGCAAGAGATATATAGAGATGCAGGAAACACATAGGCTCTGAGACAACTGCATTATCCATTTATTTAAGTACAGGGATAATGTGAAGGTACAAACAGGCCAGTAAATGCTAAACCAAAAATCCCTAAACTGGTGGATGTGATATAGAATAATTCTTTGGGATTGGTATTTCTTGAAGTGAAACAAGACTTTTGAAGAATCAGAGTCTTGAAGGGCTAATATATATATATAATTTTATATAATGATATCTATATATCTGTATATCATCTCTATATCTCTATCGCTCTCTCTCTATATATATATTTGGTAGTGAAAAAGGCAGTAGAGTGACTGAAATTACATTTCAATTAATAGCTGGTTTAAAATGATGATGACATTATAGACTTTGCAGGAAGAATATTCGCATTTGATTTGCACCATGTACAGAACAAAACTGAAAGGTAGGAAAGAGAGGAAACTGAGGTGCCTGCTAATGAAACTTCCCTGAAACGCTTGTTTTTCTCAAGACTAATATGGTTTTCTATGCTTTCCAATTGGGTACATATAGAATATCTAGATCTGTTTTGTCAAGCAATAAAATGAAAACTGATCCATTTTTCTGAAGTTGCATTTTCTCTGGTAGCTTTACTGTGAAACACTGTTTTTTACCTCAACAGATATGACTGCCATAAAAAAACTCCATTTCTGACAACATATTCTAGTGCATGATGTTCACCTTGAGAATAAATCAGAGTTCCTATTCACCTGCTATTATAAAATTTTATTCTCACTGTACGTAGATGGAAGTTTGAGGTTAATGACACAATTCTCTTTCTAGACTACTGGGTTTCCCTTAATGCTGCATAATTTTTGTGATAGTGTAAAAGTGGGGGGAAATTTGGAAAACAAGCACCTGCACTTCATAAAAATAAAGTTTAAACAACACTGTGACAAAATACAGTAACGTTGTCCATTCTTGTCCAACTACTTTTTTTAAAGAAATGTGGGCTAATATACAGTTTCCAGAATCTGTGTTTTCTTTATTTATCAGAGTTTTAATTCCTATGTATTTACATATCCCCTTATTGAAGTATTGCTTGAGAGGTATTTCTGTGTTTATACATTGAAAATACTGAATTAGGTTAAGCTATTTTTGTGGTTTTAATTGTTACAGAGGATTTAACTGTTGTTTATGGCTGAGTACAATTAAATGACACAGTTTTATGAAAGTTATGATAAACTCTGAGCACATAATTTTTTGCAGTGGTAAAAATGCATAAGTAGTGAAAAGCTGTAGGGTGTGGTCTTGTTTGTTTTACTGTATACAATTGCTGGGTACAAGGATGAAAACAAATACTACTGAGTCTGAAATTTACTGGAAGGAAAGCAATTTAGTTTCACTTGGAACTCCAAATCATGGCTTAAAGGACATAAAAATAAAACATTGCTTTATGTCTATAGTAGGGATTTGAAGCTAATTCAACATCCAGAAATGTGCTGCTAAGAGGAAGAATCATTTGACCCGCAGGCAGCATCGATAGGCAGTGGTACCTGAGGAGCTGGGGAGCCCCAAATATTGATGGACAGAGAACTTTTCCTCTTGAGGGTGTTGAAAATGAGATGGAGCTTGAATGGACTGGTCAGGAGCTGAGCGAGATGTCAGCACAGCACTGACTGTAAATGCAAGACCTGAAATAAAGCTCTAATTTCAGACTCACAAAGGGACAGATCAAAGCTGACTCTGATTAACTGAATCCCACCTCAGATTTCCCTAACTAAATGGAGCAGGGAAGAGTATGACTTGGGGCTTGCCATGTTAAAAGTGCTTCTTTGTTTATGATGTATGTGCAATGAGTAGATAATACCATAACATGTTGCTGCTAATATAGCAATGTATAAGAACAAACATGCTGGTACCTGGATGAGGACCAAAAAAACCAAACAAAAAAATGCAAGCTCCTTGAAGTCAGTAGAAATTAGTTAATGGGAATTAGTGTAAAAAGGTCTTGTGTTAAATGACAGTAAGATGACATCCAAGATACTAACTTCCTAAATTTCCTCCCTTCTATTTTTTTTTTTCCTCTTATGTCTTCCTCATGCTGCTCTGTCACTATCTTGGACTTGAGTGCTGGCAGTGTGGCATCATTCTCCATATTATCTCTTCTAGGTTGATTCTTAACTGTTTCCCCTTATTCACATTGTTCTAGAAAATTCCAAAATCCTACCCCTGCAAAAAAAAAAGTTAAAATCTAGCTGTTTGACTTGCGATGCCATTAGAAACTCCTAACAAATGAAAAAAGAAAAGGAAATAAAAAAAGATGTTTTACTCTGGTGCAGAGTGAAAAGGCAAGTTTGAAAATCCAGTGTCAATTAGTGATATTCTGGTTCTTCTAAAAGAACACATGCAAGATTACTATAACAAATACCTGCATTTCTCTCAAAAGCCCAGCAGAGAAAATTCCATACAAATATAGGAGTTTTAGAATTTTGTAAGGTTTGGATGATAGATGTAAATACATGATCTCTTGAAAAAGCAAACACTTTTGTGAGAAGTTACACATCTAAACCAGACTGTTGCAGAGTTCTATGATTCTCTGGTTATATGAAGTATGACTCCATGATTCCATGCTTCTATGATTGCTTGATTCTGTGATTCCCTGAGTGTATGACTCAAAGGTTCCATAATTCCGTGATACCATGACTATGAGGCAATGATTCTATGATTTAATGAATCCATATCCATATATTGCAATGAATCCATGATTCTATGACTCTATGATTCCCTTATTCCATGATTCTTTTTCCATGATTCTATAATAACGTGATTCCATGATTCCATGTTTCTATGATGCAGTGACTCCAGCATTCCATTTGTCTATGAGGCAATGATTCCATGTTTTGATGCCTTTATGATTTCCTGATTCTGTAATTCGATTATTCAATGATTTTGTGGTTATATGATTCCGTGACTGTGTGATGTAACGATTCTTTTATTCTGTGATTCTATGACTCTAGAATTCCCTGATCCTATGATTTGATGATGCCATGATTCTATGATTCTTGCCTATATGTTTCCGGGATTCTCGATTAAATGTGTCCATGAGTCTTTGATACAACGATTCTTAGATTGTTCATTTTTATGATTCCATGATCCCTTGAGTCTATGATTCCAAGATTCTGTAATTCTGTCGTTCAATGATTCCATGATTCTGAGATGCACTAATTCCATATATTCTATGACTCTTGTGATTCCCTGACTCAACAGTTTCATGATTCCAAGATTCTCTGGCCCCAGTTTCAGCACCTTCTTTGCTTGGCTAGCTCCTTGTGCTTCTGTAAAACAAAATTCCCAACAAGAAGTTTGGTGTGTACCTATAGTGTAACAGTGTCTGCATTTCCTCTGGTTGTGGACATGTCAGATTTATTTCCACAATGGGTAACCATGTCATCTTAAGCCCTGGGGAATACATTTTCAGGCTTGTCCAATCCATGCCTGTGCTATACCTGGCTCAATGGGACTAACCTGGCAGCTGGGCATCCAGGGCATCCCCTCAAAATGAGTAACAAAATATGATTGCAGTTGTTATAATTATATTTTAGTTTGACAAAGAAAACAAAAATCCATGACTACTTGGTTAATCAGCTTGACTTGTGATAAAGCTGGCATTTTTTTTTAAATCAAAACCTGTTTTTCACCAGTCTTTTCATCCACAACATTAAAAGCTGTTCTAAAAAGAGAAATAATCACTAGAAAGAATGTACATTTTTTTTTTTTCAGGTGAAATCTGTTTCTGAGTTGCTGCTGACCCTGAGCAACTCTTAAAATGAACAAAGCTGATGTAACTCCCTGTAGCAAGCAGGAGAAATTTAAGTTCAAGCAAAGTCGAGAAATAGTGTCAGCTCACTTTGGTGGCTGTGTCCTGAAAGGTGATAGCTAGTTTTGAAAAATTATTTGTCATTTTGATGTTGCATTACTGGAAAGATGGGAGTTACAGAGAAATAATGAAAACACATTTTCTTCGGGGTCTGGCAGTTCATTCCAGGGACTGGGAGTCAGGGTGTGAGAACAGTGGGGGTTTAACAGGAATATGAAGTACACAGGGTCAGATGAGAGAGACCAAAATGTTTTATGAAAACATTGCCACTCTGTGGGGAGCTCAAAGGTAAAGGAGTAAAGGTGGTGTGTTAGCAGCATCCTTAGAAAAGCTCAGTTCAGGAAGTGGAGGGAGAAGGAACTCGTAAGACCAAGAACTAAAAAGAAAGATGATTTGTATCTTTCTGCCCTTTTAAACATAAGAATAATCTTCTAAAGCTCATGGTCTGCCTATGTGGGTGGGCAGAGACCTGAGAGGTTGGATGAGGCTGAGCAGGATGGACTCCTCTGAATCAGAAAGGGAAGAGAGAGTTCATTAAAAATGCATCAGGTTGTGAACCAAGTAATAAATGGATTGATTTCTGGTGAAGTGTGTTCAGTTAACTTAAAGGATGTCAACCAAGAGGTAGATACTGAAGTACTGCAAACCTTACCTTAAGGACTTCTTAAAAAAATTCTAAATAAATATCCACCTCATGGATGTTGGTGACCTTTAGATCTGAGCAAAAGTTGATCTGAAGGTATCATAAATAGTTATGTAGAGTATGCACACATATTTTTAGCAGGAGATGCACACTTTTCCAACAGAGTAGGGATAACGTTAAAAATGTACAAATGTGGGTGTTAAATTTCTCTAACTGAATAGGTTGAAGGCTTTTCTCACCTATCATTTATTGAAAAAATCATGGCAATCATAGCTAGGATTAATTTATCAGACATTTAAAATACATTCTGCTCCTTAACATTTTTCACCTTTCAAATAGTTCATGGAAGATGTCATCACAGTAGTTACAAGGAGTTTATACATAGGCTCTCCAGAGTGCTTTTGTGGCTTGTGGAAACCATGTTTACATGTGGAAATGTATGATGTCTAAGAAGTCCATATGTATTTTTCATTTTCTATTGAATTCTTCAATGTATTAATATGCTAAAGGAATTTAAGGTGTTTAAGGCTATGACACTTAACACCACCTCATGCCATAATAGCACCGTTCTCCAGTGTGAAGTCTTCAGTCTGTTGTATCTCCTGTCAATTGTAAATGGTGATCATAAACTGCCTTCAGACCTCAGCCCTGCTCTGCCAACTTCTCTTCTGACTGATCCTCTGAAGTGCCTGCCGTAGTTTTTCTTTCATAATTTTATGCATTTTACTGTTTTGTCTTTTTCAAGTGGGGAATGTTTTTCTCCCTCATTTTTCCAGCTACTCTCATGTACATTTAAATTCTGTTTGAAAATCTATTTGGGACAAAAAAATATTAAAATTAATTTGAAAAAATTTGAAAAGACAATTGGTTTGAGCAGTCTCTCCTTTACTGGCCAAAAGGCAAGAGGAAAGTAATAAGTCCAACCATGCTATTGTAAAACTGGTATAAGAACCAATTTCATCTTCTATTTCCTTCAATAGGAATGGAAGAGGAAACTCAGTCCCTGTTTACTTCCTAGCTGACTACCTAGTGATCTCCATCAGCCATTCAGGCATTAATGCCTTTAAGTGAGGGACAACATTTTTGTGACCTGTATTTTGACACACAGAGAAAAAATCAACCTGAAGCCAAAACCCAAATATCTTCATACAATTAAGAAAGTCATAGCTAGCAAAAGCAAACTTTGACCATTAAGAACAGTAAACGAGTGAAGATAAATGAGGTGTAATGCATACCTTTGAAGCATAAAAAAATTGTTTTAATGCTGAAATTTAATTATAATTTATCTGCATTCATTTCTCTTTGGATACCTGACACTGTTTCATTTTCCTTGCACTTGGTACAACAGTTAGCTTTTTATTTCCTGCAATAATTTCATCACTTCACTTCAAAAGCACATCTATTCCTTTCGGACCTAAGATAAATGTGTTTGTTGACTTTCAAGCTGTTAAAATTAGCCATAGTAATGGATTAATATTCATTTGGAGTTGTGACTCCATTTCATCTGTCTGCTTCTAAGCATGCACTGTCTAATGTATGGTCTGACTTTTATGTAAATAAATGTGCCTCCTGCCTGCAGAGTTTGATGGCAGCTGTAGACCTTTTTGAACTTTGTGGAGTTTTAATAATCAACAGCATCTTTCCCCCCTCACTCTCTGCTTACAGAGGTAACCAAAGTTACAATATTTGCTAGAATATGTTATTATACTTTTCTTTGACACAGACTGGATTCAAGTTTACTCTTCAACACTTTCAGACCCCATTGCAAAGAGGCCCCTGCAAATCCTTCAAAAGCTCAAGTATGCTAAAAGGTTGTGGGTTTGTTTTTCCTCCTCATCTTTTCCTATCTCTGATGCTGGCACATAAGTCTTTCAAAAGGCCATTTTCTCTTTTTTTTTGGCCGTTTTTCCTGTATGTCTCTAACTCTCTATTTTTTCTGCCATTTTCCTTTCCTTCATAGAGCCCTCCACTTTCATCACTCTTACATGAGTAAGAACGAATTGGTTGGAAAAGACTATTACCCAGACTTTTCCCTGGAGATGTGTCAATGGAGTTGCATATTTAAAGTAAAAATCATTTCAAGCTTCTGAGATCCACTGGGAATATGAATGTTTTGCCTGTAGAGTCAGAACTTCTGCAAAAAAACCCCTCAAATGGAATGTCAAATTGTATTGGATCCTACTTTTATTCTTATCTTTCTTTTCTCAGGATCTAGTATTGTAATTTAAATGCTGATGTGGCTTTGTACAGTAATGATATTCCTTAGAATTCATGTATTCAAAATGTGTATTTTAAAGTGGCATCTTCTTGCCCTATTAGTCTTTTAGCACAAACAGAGGTATCCCCACACAATGTTGGTTCTTCTTGTTTTCTTTTGCTCTGAATCTGAAATCAATAAAGCTGATATTTGTTCAGAAATATCTAATCTTCCTGCCTGATAATGATTTACAGAGTGAAACACATGGGAACACTTTTGAACATTCTAGAGGTGGGTCAGGGAAGTGCAGGTCTGCTGTTCATCTGAACTTTAACATTTCCCCCTCTACCTCTATGATTGTTCCTTGCTACCAAATGCATTTTTGTAAATCAAATCAGTCTATTCTAGTATACTTAGGTTTCTGCTTTTATGGTTTTGGAATGGTGAATCAGCACCACCTAACATTCCACACACTAAATTCAGTGGTAAAATTCCCACTTTACTCCAGCAAAAACTTGCACAGTCCTTAATGTGTTCAATTTGGGTCAACCTGTGGGGAACTCAGAGTTCTGTAGACCTCATTACCAGATTTGCGGTAAAATACTATTAACCATCATGGAAGTAACTGACACAACTGAAAACCAACAGTGTGTAAACTGGTTTGTGTTTCAAAGCAATCTGGGAACTCGAAAAAGAATTCTTACTATAATAATGAAAGGTTCAGGGTGGGTCAATGAGCTGTTCACAAAAAGCTGTTTCTCAAACTTTCCAAAACAGGAGTGGGGTTTTGTCGTAGCAATTATCAAGAGGTTTGTATCAGCAGTAATACCATGCTGATACACCCACAAAAAAAAGAGCTAGGATTTTACCTGAACAAACCCTTCATAGCTCCCAGGCAAGCTGATTTTTAAATGAATCAAAATAATTGTCAGCCAGTTGTGATGCAAAAAAAAAACCCCAAAAAAACCCCCAACAAACCAAAACCCACACTCTTGTTACACTGTTGACTTGTGAATACCAAAATTTTCTTGATGCAAGTTATTTGTATCAAGATCTGATTTCTGTGTAACAAATTCAATGCTCTCTGATAAGTATAATTTCTGTAGAAAGGCAAAACATCTAACTTGCAATTGACAACACAGTTGGGTATTTTGTTACTGACCAGAAAAAAAAAAAAGAAAATACAAAGTATTATTAAGTGACAGATAAAACTGAGCAGTTGTAAATGTTGGTAGCAGGAAAAGCAAGGAACAGGATAAACTGTGGAAAAAGAGAGACGATGGATATAGAAAAGGCAGCCTTGTCCCCCACTCCCTAAAATGCATGTGCTTTCCAGTGTACTGTCATTTCAGTGCTTTCCCAGAGATAGCCTTTTTAGCTTTGCTTAGTTTAGTACCTTCTTCATTTTTACTCACTATCAAAATCCATGGTGTGGAGGATCTTTTCTGTGTCTCACTTGAAAGGCCTTGATCGGATCTGTCTGCATTATTTATAGAGAAAATGGTGAACTGTGGGGAGGAAGGAAGAATTTATTTCTTCCCCCTCCACCAGGTCCATTGAAACATGATGTGGAGCTATTGGAGCAGTTTGTTCACTGCAAAGGAAGATAGTAGCTAACAACTTTCCTTTTCCCTTCCAAAGTGCAATAGGAAAATGTTGTTATCTTTGCCAAAGTTTCAACCCCTGACTTACTGGACAGGTACAATTATCTTACTATCAATAGGTTATTGAAACCATATCTCTTGCTCTCAGGATACTGCAAACTACCAGGCTGTGAGTCTGTGCTATAACAGTCTGAGGATGGGGATGGAAGAATAAAAGAAAAAACAAAGCCTGATGAAGTTTCTAATTTGATAGCAGAGGGCAAAGAGGGACCAGAGGGAGCAGGAGCTTGTGAGATGGATTTTAACACATTACCCTGGAAAAGGACAGTTCAAACTTCAGTTTCAAGGAGCAATTATGTACTTGACTTACTCTTTAATTCAGGCATGAAATGCAAAGATAGCCCCTGAGTAGAGGAAATAAATGCACTTGGTTCTGTAGTTATGCATCCATCCTCCTCCTCCTCCTCCTCCTCCTTAAAAAGATTTCTGGGATGTAATCCTGAAAAGCAGAACAGGTTTCCTTGCAGGGCTTTTAAAATGTATCTAAAAATCTGCAAGCAGAAAATGAAATCTGGTTCTTCACGTGATTGAGGCAGCATCCATATTGACATGTTACCATCAATTTTACTCCAAGACATGTAGATCTTGCACACTAAGCTAAGCAACCAGCTGAAGTCCATTTCAAACAGTGATATTCTGTATTTCCTCAAAACAAAGTGTTCATCTTCGTACTTTCATCAGAGAAGTGGAAGTCAGTCAGTGCTTTCTATGGCATCTCTTGTTGTTGGTAAGATGTTTAGATCAAGGCTGAGACGCACTAAATGCGTTTTTCATTTATTCAATAACCACTTATGACACCCCCTCAGTGCACAGGAGCCTTGAACTCAATGTGTGTTTCATGAGCATCTTGTTTACTCCCACATGCAGAAGAAATGAGCCTGGGAATCAGGTGAGTTTCCAGAAAAATAAATATGTGTTGCTCTTCTCTGTAGCACATTCGCTCATGAAATTATTTTCCAAAGTAAAGTTAAGCCTAAAAATAAAAGTGAACAGTTGGGCACAAGGTGTTTACTGCAGTTCATGCAGTACAGTGAAATTAAGGAAAATTATATGAGTTTCTACATATATATGTATTGGTACCTTAAGAACAGAATCAGAAGTGCAGTTAGTCTCTAAGAATACTCAAATAAAGAAATCAACACACAAAAGGACATAGAAAAGGAAAATATAAAATGGAATGAGACTACCCAAAAGGAAAAAATAAAAATAGTGCTAAGATTTGGGAAGAAGTAAATAAAACGTTTCTACTGAAAAACAGTAGAACAAAAATAACCACAGAAACATTAAAAATAAAACAAAGAGCACAAAGGAAATCTCTTCATAGGGATCAGAAAATATAAGCTAGTCACCAGCACACAGACATACACACAAACAGACGGGAAAAAGCACAGAAACTGACAGCCCAATATAC
>JAWWEV010000095.1:10219394-10244773 GCA_035583235.1 Hafferia zeledoni
TTGTATTGTAGTTTTAATGTTCTCTTTTCTGTATAAATACATGTAGTTAGTTTTAAGCATAAACCTGAGTTTTAGAAAGTTTTTTTTTTCCCTCTTCCTCTGCTTTCTCCTTTAGCTAGGGAGAAAAGAACAACCCTTTTCACTCTGTCTCAGACAGTTAGCGTTTTGCCAGCTCAACCCAAGACATAGTCTAAACCTGTATTGAGAAGAAGAATCAAATCATTATGTCACATCTGATTAAGTGCTGGAAAACTTCACTTACAATCTGAAATAAGGACCCACACCGGGCTTTGGTTTTCTTTTCCACCTGTACTTGGGTCTGACAACATGTCTGTGTCATCTCATCACTGGTCCAGGACTCGGACTAGTGTTACTCCAGTGAATACCTCCACAATTAATTCTACCTGTGAGGGTACAGGGTAACCTCCTGTACTTTAAGAGAAAGTAAAAACAGTGAAAAGTGTCATTACTTTGAAGCAGATTTTCCACAAACATTTCTGCACTCTGATATGCTGTCTTTTTGTCCAAGGTCCTGTTGTTTCTATAGACTTTGTTGTATTTGTTCAGAATTGGAATGTAACCCTTTCGAGATGTTTGGTCAAATTTTCCTCCAACCTTTTACCTCTGTGTTTAGAAACTGCAAATGGATACTTGAAATATCTTAAAACTTTTTTTAAAAAATATATGCAGTATGCATTCATTCTAATAAGTAAATATCTCTGGTGCACAAGAGGCATTTTGCTTTACCTTCTGCCTCATTGTCTTCCTGAAGTATGTACAGATTTGCACTGTGGTATGATTTGTCATGTCTTACTGCTTAATTAACCTTTAGTGTGGTGGCATTTCCCAGATTGCCTGCAGAGTTATTTCAGACAAATGTGTCTGTGTAGATAGGCAATGTCAAATATAGCAGCTTTCTAGTTAAAATATTGTTATTTGCTAGTGCTAGGGACATTATTCTTTTGAATAGAGGCTGTTGAGGCTCTCAAATCCAAACTTTTCTGGTAGATGACTTTAAACCCCATCTTTGAGCATTCAAAATCAATGCAAGCCTTGATTTGCTTTATGTGGAAAAATTATGGAACATTAAACCAGATATAGCCTGAGAAACAGAGAAATTATTTTCAGTGCTTGCTTGTCTATTTTTCACTTGCTAAGTGCTTCCTTGCTCATTTAATGTCACTACTACTGCTCTGCACCATGAAACTGCTTTAATGAGAGAGAATATAAAGTTCTCTTTCTTAGGCTCAAAGTGACGAATAGAAAAGATTTCTAAAAAAAAAGAAAAAAAAGCAAATGTGAAAAAATTTGTTAATTCTCCCCTGTGAGAAAAGGTTACTTATTAAAACAGAATTGATTGAAAGTCATGTTAACTAGGATGTTATATTTGAATCCCAAAACTTCTCTAAGGACAAAAAAAGCAAGATTAACAGGATTTTTAAAAGGTTTCCTTTTCTTTTTTGTTTGCGAACTATGTTGGATGTCTGTTCAGTTATTCTGTTCTTAATAACCTCCAAGTTCTTCTAGACTTTGTCTGTATTTTTGATTTACCATTGGTGCCACTATTCCTAAAAGTTACATTTAATCTTGTAATGTAATAAGTGTGATCTACATGAGAACAGAATAAATCTTTATCTTTTTCTTCTGAACCCTAAATTATTGCAAAACAGAGTGCAAAAGTTCATGAGGATCAAAAAGAGGGACAGTGCACAGATGCAAAGAAAAATACCAAACATTTTCCACTTTGGTAACCTTTGGCCCAGCAGATGATCGGATATATAAATATGGAAAACATCCTGAAAATACATTCAAGCAATAACATTGACTTAGGTAGTCTAATGAGACAGTCTATTTAGATAGAAGTAGCAACTGTTTAATACCCTTAAAATAAAAGCTGGCAGATTTGAACAGTGGAAAACACAAATTTTTTCATGGCTTTTCAGCTTAAAATAGGTGAACCTTGACATATTTTTAATACCCAATCCTTAGAATTAAAAAAAAAAAAAGATCAGAAACATTTTCACAAAACATGAAATGATTATGAAATTTCTACAAAAGTAAAAACAAAAATTATCTACTAGAGATGAAGGAAAGAGTTAAGGAAAGTGAAGTGGTACTGCTTAAAATGTGAGAATCGTACAGTTAATAGCTTCTGGTGAAAATCAGTTCTGGGAAGTAAAATGATCATATGAGAGGTAAGTAATAAGGATTTAGTAAAAGATAAACCATTAAATCTTCATAATGTGAAGATAATAAGTACCAGGTTAAAGAAGATTTGGATTAATTATTTCAGTAGATGTAAAAATGAGGAATATTCCTAAAATTGTAATGCTTGATTTACAAACTTGAAGGTCTCTAATTTTAAAGATTATATTGTCATACTCAAAATTGTTACATTCTTAAGTATGTATTTGAAAATATTTACAAAGCTTCTATTTCAAATATTTTTTTCCTATTTTTTCTTTTAATATGATAGCAATAAGTAATATATATGTTAATCACTTAGATTTTAATAATAAATTCTTGTGAACACATGAGGCAAAGGCATCAATTAATACAAATTAACATGCACTATTATAGATTGCTTTCTTAATTGCTTATTACTGTATAATTGCTCACAATTGTCACTGTGGAACATCCACTGAAGTAATGGAACATACATGTTTGTTAATGGAGTCACCAATAATGGTTCATTGGACTCATACAGTGAATCTTTTCAGTTCTTTGCAGCAAACAACACACAAGGACAGTATAAAGCCAGGACTAGAACAGGATCTAAATCATGTTGCCCCAAAAGAAATCTGTTTGTTTCATCTGTGTTTGACTTTGTTAAACCAAGGGTTTCTAAGCAAAACCAAATTAATTTGGCCTTTCCTCCAAAATTTAGACTTGTTTTAGGAAAAGTCTAAAAAATAAATCTGAAAAGATTAGAAACACAAATTGACACTATTGATCCAGCACTGACTTTGTGGGTTTTGATTCCATTTCTGATTTTGTCTCAGCCTTGTGCTGTGAGATAAGGAACAAAACTATTGAAGTGTCATAGACGTGTAGGTGAGACCTGACTGAGGCTGTGCTGGTGGGAAGGAGCCCAGACACAGAAGAGAAACCACAACAGCCCAGTTTGGAAGGGCTCTTGGAAGAACCTGATCCAACCTGTGACAGGAAAGGGAGCACAGATGGGATTTTCCAGCACACTTCCCATGGAAAGAAGGGCAGTTTTAGACTTAGTTATCAGGAAGGAATTGTTCCCTGTGAAGCTGAGCTGTGGCTGCCCCTTCCCTGGAAGTGTCTAAGGCCAGGTTGGACAGGGCTTGGAGCACCCTGGGACAATGGGAGGTGTCCCTGCCCATGGCAGGGGTGGCAATGGATGGGCTTTGATGTCCCTTCCAACCCAAACCATTCTATGATCTATGATTTTATAAGTAACTTCTGACTTTAAAGCAGCCCATCTCTGAAGGGCTTTTCATCCTCAGATCTCCCTAGTTACTCTTCAGTATGTCCAGACCCCATTAAAAAGCTCTTCCAATATTTTGACCACAGCAAGTCTTGAAGTTTTACCAGAACTGAAAAAAAGTGGAAGAAAAAGAAATTTGTGATCATGCTTAGCTTGCCCATTTTTGCTGCTTGAAAAACTAGGAAAGAAAGGCATAAGGATCTCTGTATATTTCTGAGCATGTTTAGGTACAGTCTCCTGCCATGGAAAGATCTCTTTTATCTCTTTATTTCTAAGAGTACTGCATTATACTAACATTGAAATTGCAACTTTTTTTTTCATGTAGTCTAACTGTATTTTCACAGCAGAATTTTCTGATGACCTCTTAAACTTTATTCCCTAATTTACTTTTCAGATTATATAACATGGATGTCTTTTAATAGAAAACTAAATTGTTTTTGCTCTAGAGTCATTAGAGAGCTAAGTGGTGCAATCTATCATTGTCATAGGTCTCCTATTTTTTACTCTATCTTTACCTGTGTAGTTAACTGTACATTTATCTCAACATCCTCTGTGACCAGACAGTGCAGGTAAATATATACAGGTGAGTCAAGCTGTTGTTTTCTCTTGGCTACAGAGGAAGCACCTTCAACACAGGTGCCTTCACCAAGACGGCAATTCTCCTTTCTGGACTTAAGATGAGAAGGATCTGTTGTTCAGTACACAAGGAAAATTATATGTTATTAAAAGGTACATTTAAAATACACCTCTGAAGACACCAGCTAATTTTTTTCAAAATTAATATATATATTTGTTCTCTAAGACTGGATCTATGCACCCTGGTATGTAAATGTGCATAGAAAGCTGAGCTGTGCTGTAGTAAGTGGTTTCTACCTTTTTGTGACGTATTTACTGAAGGAGTATCATACTGGGGAAAAATAATTGAGAATCAATGGTAAATATAATAATTTTGATTGACCTGTAGTATAAAATATGAGACTTGTTTTCTTAAAGCCTACAGATACTATCCTTTCAATGGATATTTTCCTGAAAAAGGGGTTTTTAAGAACTCCATGGCTATGCTTGCACTCATGGACACTTGCACAGAGAGTCAACTCCACTCTGCAAGTTTTTTCTCTCTGAAGTCAATGCATTCTGTCACCCAAGTTGCTTTATAAACTAGAAGGGCTTGGTGCAAACAGGCTGAAGACAAGTCCAGCTTTGGCTGTTGTACCAGTGAATTCCCACAGCGTGCTCTTTTCTCCCAGTTTATTTGCTGGTAATATTAGTCATGCCAGGAACTTAACATAAATGTGGAACTCCTGGTTCCTTTCTTGACCTTCTCCCTTTAAACAGTTCTGTGATGGTCCATATATTCAATAGCAGAGGTGTGTTCTGCCATGCACTGCATGACATGCAAGGGCATCTTTACTTATTATGACTGCTGTGTGTGGTTTGAGGGGCCTGTGTATGACAAAAGTAGGTTATGACTTGTGAACAAATGCCTGATTCAAAGAATTAACAGGGGGGTTTTTTTGCTAAATAAAGTCCCTACATAGTCTGTCCTTCATCCATCACAGCTAAATCTGTGCATGAGCCAAGGAACAATAGTAGCATTATCAAAAGTCCCTTTGGACTCTCTCTTCCCTTGTGCTTTGAGTGCAATAGAAAACAATGCTGTTTAACAATCAAAATTTAACCTTACTATTGTCTTTTGTAGGCAAAAAAACCCCAACCCTCCCCCAAAAACAACAAAACCCACATGAATCTCTGAATTCGCTGTTGTTCATTCACTATAATTTAAATTCATGACCTGATAACAATCAATGGAAGAACTAAAATGTAAATAGATAAATATAAAAAATTGTTTTTAATAAAGTTTTTCATTGGAGATGACAAAAAGAATTTCTTTAAGCACTCCATAATTCAGCAGTAAACTTTATTTTAAAATAAAATATGATACATAGAAATATGTAGGATGGACTTTTTATTTTTTTGTACAAGACAGTGTTTCCTATGCAAATACTTACCTGAAATTGCTGTGAGTGTACAAAAAATGATGGATGGGAATAATTTCAAACCATTCAGAAATGGCATTTAGATGGATATTTATCTTAGTGTAGCAGAATTACTGTAGTCTGAGACTCACTAGAACAAACAGTTTTCCTGTAAAATTTCCATAAGGTCTTATTGCCAACAAAAATCTTAATATTTCAGATTGGATTCAAGTTAAAGTATAGCCTCATGCATATTTGTTTGGGATATGAAAATGATGTGTTGAAAATAACTAGGTGATACAGGAGTGGCTAAAGCAGATAGTAAAAGGAAAGTGCGAAGGAAAAGACAAACATGAGAAATTAATTCCCAGTTTCACTTTTCCTGCTTGCCTGAAAGACTGGGCTGTTGGACGTGCTTGCTCTGGGCATTGGCATCAGCAGGTGGCACTGGAAGGAGGATCAATATGGACCAGATTCCTACAAAAAGGACTTTTTAAATCCAGATTTTCTCTGCATCCTCTCACGTGCAGTTCTTTTGCCTTTTCTCTGCTCTACAACAAAAACTCTTGGAAAACTTTCACTTAACAAAAATCTTCATGCCCTCACCTTCCATCGCGTCTCAGAAATTGTGTAGCACCACGTAAATCATCAAATAGGTTTGGAAGCTGCAGTGGTTGCAGCAAATACATTTGAGACCATTTCAAGGGAGGAAAATAGGGTAATATTTCAACGTGGGAAGATGAGGTACCTGAATGCTGGAACTTTGAATGTAAATGTGATCCCACATGTGAATTTCAGTCTATTCCCCAACCCTTAAACTATTTCAGAGGCTTAATAGCATTTCTGTGCAATTTACCCAAGAAAGCCTGAAGAACTATTTCATAAACTTTAACTACAAGCCAAAAATAAATTGGGATCTAAGACTCATTTTATTGTTGCTGTTCTTTTATTTATCTCTCATGATACATAGATTTGTGCTTACTGTGATTGTGTTATAAATTACTTTTGCAAGGAAGCCACGTCTCAGCTTTTATGTTCAGTACCATATCTATTTCACTATTTCACTTTCTCCACTGTCTGTGCAGGGAAGGAAAGGACTATTTAGGCCATCCTTGCATTGAGGTTGATGCTTTGTAATTTTAAACAAGCTCTCGAATCTTGCTTATTTCCTTTTTAAAATAATGTTGTTGTAATGTGCTGATATGTGGACTATATGGATTTATATCTTGTATCTTACAGCTGTTGAATCTCAAAATGCTTAGAGTATGTTGAAAATTTGTAATAGGGTTCCATATCCTGACATCTTGTTTTCCCTTGCATATACACATACTCTCCATCCCCAGTTAAATTGTTCTTTTTATGAAGATAAAAAAAAAAATTATTTTATTTTGTTTCATGTTTCTTCCCTGATTTCACTGAATATCGAGATTTATCTGCCCGAGTTATATACAGGAGTATCATGTGATCAGCATCAAATACAGGACAAGTGTAAACTCTTCCTTTTCCAAAGCATAACATTTAAAAAAAAAAAATAAAAATTCTGTACTTAGGATTTTGCACAAAGGTGTTTGATGATTTATTTCCATGAGCACAATTAATTGCCTCATAATGAGTAAATGACTACTAATAGAATGGACAAGAAGTCTAGTCTTTGTGAAAGAAAGATTTCTACAGCATATAAAAAGCAAATATGAAATTATTGATTCTTACTGACAACAGGGTTGCATCAGGCTATTTTTAAGAACACTTTCATTATCTATCCTGCTGTCTTGCTGGCAAAACCCACTTTATGTTTCAGAGTTGAATCATTATGCTTGCATTTAATTTCCATGAAAAAAGCATCTGATTCCAGCTGAGTTGAAGTTCTACAGCAAAGTCTTCATTAATTAGAACCATGTCTTAAGCAAATTCATATACCAGTTATTTTTTTTCCCCAAAAATTTCCTTCTGAAAAAAAAATAGCCTTGCATTAAAGTCCTACAGAAATTGTTTTCTGAATTCCTGGATAAACCTATTGGAATTGGGTCACTTTGTTCTATCAGGGAACACAATAGGAATCTAAATAGTTGTCTAATTGTATGTTTCTAAGCATGAATGTCAACTTCTCTTCCCTGTCAATCCAGGGAATGACCCAAGAGTTAAATATTTTAAGAGAAAATATTTTAAGTGAAGAGCACGGAGAGCTTTAGACATTCCTACACCTTCCTGCTGACTTGAGAAGCCCCTTTATGTGTCCCTCTGGTGTGTTTTTTTAATCAGAAATGAGGTGGGATGGAAGAACTGTGGATGACAGTGGAGTTCCCATGCACATGAAACTGGTAAAACTCCATTCCTAGAGCCAAGCTACAACAAACAAAACCTTTTTCTAAGTTTTATTGGGTGATTGCAGTCATCAAAAAGGAGGTTCCACTGAAATATTCAGCTCATTCTCCTTTCTGGCCAACGCTTGACCAATATATGAAATGAGACAATAGGAAAATGCCTCAGTAATTTATATAAAATACTAAAGTGTTTTGTGCTTGTGTAAAATACTCTGAAATTGCAAGATTGGATCTATTCTATGTGTTTTGATTTACCAATTATTCCAGAATTGTACATCTGGCCGCTGTTTTCACAAAGGTTTAAAATTAATAATAGAAAGCCATAAGGGAGCAATATTTTGAGAATGTCCAGCTGAAAATTATTTTTTAACTCATTGTGCTCTTCTAAAATCTCAGTTGTTTCTCCTTGATATCACCTCTGCCATTATTCACTCTTTTGCATGTCTTTGAAATAAATCAGGACAGTGGAACAAGTTCAATTGAAGTGGTAAAAATAGAACATATGGAAACCTCTATTATTTGATTATGGGCCACTATTTGTGGCCTGTTCTTCTGGGAAAGGTAATGTCCCTTCCCACGGGGAACTTAAAGGTGATCTTTCATGTTCCTTCCAGCCTAAACCATTCTATGATTCTATTTTCCTAATGATCAGTAACTATGACTATAACATAATCTCTGCAATGTAATGCAATCACAAGGACTGCTATTTGGAGATAGGATTTATGATTAACTGGATAAGAAATGTCAAAATGTCCATATCCTGGGAATATTGAAAACTGTGTGGATTTATAAACTAGTGGAGCTGGTGACAGACTTTTAAGTGTCTGGTGAAAACTTGTAGATATCTTGCATATTCACTTCACTGCTGCTTAGATGGAATTTCTAACGTAGTACTTAATAACAGAATAAATCAAATGAGCTTTTAAAGTGTTTGTTTGGGACATGGACCACAAGGACTGCTGAAAGCAGGAAGACCCCTAAGAAACAGACAAACCTCTAGTTTATGCACAGTGCAGGGTTATCTAAACAGATCTAAAAGATTTATAAGTTTTACTTGCATGTTTGCTTGAGAAATTACAAAAGAGCCTTCTTGATTTGCAAAAACCTCTCTCCTGCTGTTGTTAATTGGCTGCATAGCACCAAAGATGATTCATTAGTTCACACCTGCCTAACATGTTAGAAAATACTGCCTATAAAACCTGGTTTTACTCTCATGATATGGCTGAACATGGTTTCTTTTCAGGTTTAAAGCTCCTGACAAATCAGCATATTTAAACCATTTAGCCTGAGTAAGCATACCAGTATATCAGGTGAAAAAGATATATAAAGCTTATTTTTCTTTTGAACTTGCCCATCAAAGAGGTTTGCACACCCTTTAATCCACGTTGAGGGAAGGTATATGTTTCCTGTATAAATCAGCAGCAGGGTGTAGAGCTGCCTTATGTTCATAATGCCAAAAGCTACCAAGCTGTGTGTGTGAAATCTCTGCAGCTGATATCAGAGAAGCACTGAAAGGAGAGGGAGGTAAATTCTGTTACTGAATTAATTTTTTCTACAGTAAAAAGAAAACAAAATGGATAGGAATAAGAAACCTACACAGTTTTTCCTCCTATGGCAGGAGAAAGGACAGGTCACCTTTGAGGAAATTTGTAGGCACAAGTTACTAAATAATTTTTACATTCTCATAAAAAATTTTCACTGTTGCAGCTGTTTATACATGAAATAAAGTAAATTTTTGTTAATTGTTGTGCTAGATAACAAAGTTATTCCCCTCCCCAAGCTGAGGAGTTTGTTGCATCCTTTGATAGTGCCAGTTCTCTTGGACTTCCTCACCAAGAAAGTCCCATTGAGGTACCCAGGTACATTTTATTAATATCTGTGTAACTTATTACCGTGGTACAACTGCCAGGGCAGAGATTTACAATAATTTGATTATTAAAATCCTAGTTCTATTTAGTTTGAAAATGTGAGTTTTGTTTTTCACCTGTAAAAGATGGATTTGGTACACGATATGTCCAAGAAAGAAAATACCTCTTCAATAGCCATCCTGCTCTCCTATATTTTAATGGCATAATAGGTAGGACAGCCATACTCCCATTATGTCTTCTGTTGGCTCTTGTGATGGGATTTATATGACTGCAGAGCCCATCACTGATAACATAATAATGGGGTCTTCATTCCTAAATCACACTTGCTATTTGTGACATAAATCTTACTCTGGCTGTATTCCAGACACACACACCTAGTGGAAAATTGAGAGTGGAGGAAAGCTAAAAATAGCCCTTGCCAAAGCCTGAGTGGATTTGTATCTTACTATTCAAATCATGGCTCTGTCAAGTATTCTCAGATGGGAGTTAGTACTAATATGCAGCAAGGAAAGCTTGTCCCCTGTTACAGGACAACACTTGTACAGCCAAGTAATCAAATCAACATCGCAGATGTGGGAATTGTCAGGGCAGAGTAAGAATGAGAACTAAACCTTACAGAATAATGCTGAGCCCATTGGCCCAGCGCATAAACACACAGAATAATAGGTACAGCTTTCATGTTTGCTGATTGAGACATAAATCTGGTGAATAAACTATGAGCACTTTATGGACAAGGAGAAAGTAGTTTTGTGCATTCAATTTTATTCTCTTCAACATATTCCAAAACAGGTAATTGAAATAAGGAGGTGGAACCATCCAGCCTGGCTGAAGGTTAATGAAAAATTCATTACCTTCACCTTTAGGTAGGTTTAACCCATGTAGTCCCTTACTACTGAACTTCTCAAACTGTAACCAGATTGGATGCAGTCCTTCAGAAAGAAAGATAAAACATAAAAAGGAAATTTTCTAATTAAAACATACTAACAGCAGAGTCAAATGGTACCTGGATTCAAGTGGCTATGGATTTGGTCATATGAGTTTGTGAGCTGGACAAGATTTGAGATGAAACACTGTTATTGTGGGAAAGTGTTGGCCTGTTCAACATTGGCTTTGCATTCACCTTGTGTAGTGTTCCCTTCATTTGGGAGAATAAGGAGAGTAACCACAGAAGTCCCTAAGCCACTGCCTTCTTGAACCTATAAGAAATAAAAACAGGATAACAGCATCGCTCAGCACACCAAAAATTGTGAAGCTTTCAGTTTATGGCATGACATTTCTCTGCTGTTATGAGTGTATTTATTGTAATTGTACTAGCAATGATAGACAAAGATTGATGAACAAATCTGCTGTAATGTTTCATCAAACTTTGGAGTGAATTTGAGGTGTTGCTTGAGTATTTTTTACTTTGTTTTATGTTTATGTTTTGTTTTATATGTAAATTAGCAGGTAGTAAAAAGAAATTTGCTGTTGTGGTTAAAAATCTATATTTCCAACCGCTTACAGTTAAACATCCATATTTCCATCCACAAAACTTGAAGGTATTTGCATGAACGTTTGCACACAACTCCTTTTGTCACATACTGGGAAGTCTAAAAATATCTTTCTCAGCTTTTTGGATGATTGCAAGTCTCAAAGATTTACTGAGGTCGAGTCCTTGTCTCCAGAAGGACATCTCGTGTGAATGATATTTTTCCATCCTCTCACTTTCTCTTGTGAGAGATGAATGTTTTCATTTGTAAAATAACTTTCTAAGGAGATTTATACAGTTACACTAGCAATTTAATATTCCTCCAGTACATGAATCTGTCGTTATTGTCTTTTATAAACAGACCTTAAGTTGGTTAGAATAAATTCAGACATTACTTCTGATATTTAATCTTTTCCCAGCACATTATTATATTTTTGGCAGGCAAGAGAAATTATATTGGCATATGTTTTTGACATTATAAATGACAGAACAGATACAGAAAAATATTGTCATTTTATATGAAGAAACAATAGAATTCTGCATCATATGGTCTTGTCAGTAAGGTTGTCTTTCAAAACATAGAATCATAATGTGTGAAGAACAGAACATTGTTCAAAATCTATAGTTAATTGAAAAACAAACAAACAAACCAACCCAAACAAGTGTTAAAAAGTATGCAACTCCAATGCAGTGCAAGATCAGAAGTCAAAACCAGATGCACTTGTTAAAATATGCCCTTAAAATGACCCTGGATACTGGCAGTTTATTTGGCTTATAAATTATAATTGTCAATAAAACATGGAAGCCTCTCATGTTTCAGGATTCTAAATCAATTACCAAAAAAATACAAAATAAATGCAAACTGACCTTTGGCAAACATTCATCATCTACTAAGTGAGTTAAACAGTTGTACAGCTTGTATAAAGTGAATGTCTGTAAACAGTGAAAACTTTTTTATAGCTTTCTGTTGAAAGCAGGCTACAAATCTCTAATTAATTGAATGGAAAACACAAAATCAGATAAAGCAATAACCATAACTTATATGTAAAATAATAAATACTAACATGCTTAGTCAAGTGAAATAATTATAATTCAACTTTTATAAATATGTATTTTTTGTTTTGAAGAACAGTAAAAATATTCTCTAAATGAGAATGGATTTCCTTTTCCAAAATGGAGCAACTTAATTAGTCTATCAAGGAATGACTTAAATGTTGTAGAACATATTAAAAGTAATAGAATGAGAAGTTTTCCTCCTGTGATTCTCTGTTATATTTTATAAATTAACAAAAATTGCCTGAAAACCTTCCATACTGATGTGTGTCAAAAGAAACAACAGTGAAAGTTAAAAATGAGAAAGTCATGCAATGTGTGCTACTGTTTTGTTTGACATAGACCAGATTGAACTTGAGAAAACCAGAGCAAGAAGAAAAAACTCTACCACTTGAGATGGAAATCAATATTCAGATTTTGGAAGCAATTTAAAACTAGTAGGTTATAATGGTACAGCACCAAATAACATGATTAGAATCATTAAGTCTTATATTTGCAATTAGAGTTTAAGTTCACCCTGTATTGGAAAAAAATCCTACCCATAAAGTCAAAGCCAAGCAATGCAAAGCTGTTTTAATGAGTAGAACAATTTCTTAGAAGACTTGGGATAATTTATTTTTTTTCATGTATCTTAGATAATGAGATTCCTCTAAGATAGTTAAAATAAAAAGAATATATCTGATGATTGGTATATTATGTCAAGTAGTGGGGTTTTTTTGGTTTGGTTTTTTTTTTTTTTTTTTAATACTTCAGTATTTTTCATATGTAGCAATGAAGTTTACATTTTCCTTTGGTAATGTCTGTGATTTCCATTTATTGTCTTTAATGTAATATAATTCCAGATGTGCTTCATTTGACGAAAATGAAGGTGTTATGTAGATAATACTGAAAATAGTTATACTGAAGACTAGAACTTTTCCTTATGCTAAGTGTCTTTTTAATACTACTGATAAAACTTCCTGAAAATATGGCTCTTGTTCTTTCCTTAAGGGTGGAATTAGAAAGGAGGACATAGGACACAGCAATCCATTGAAATGATATCCTAAATAAACAAAAAAAGCCTGATTTGGAGGAGCTTTTCTTAAAATAACCTGCAAAAAACAAAACAAAACAAAACAAAACAAAACATATAAACTCAAAATGCTCAAAACCCCCCAAAAACTCCCAAACCCAAGCAAACAAAAATATTTACTGAGAAGACTGAAGGAGCATTCTACTTAATTTTATTGTCCTCTGCATAAGTATATGTTTATATACACAGTTCTTAGCAAACGTGTAAGCATATGACATGCATTATGAGAGGGAATTTACTCCACATATATATTTTTACTGAAGTTAAATAGGGGAGTTGTAGTGCTCAAACTTTATTTCTCCTCTTGCCTCTCCTCCCCAGTCTTGTGCATAAAATAGAAGAGACAATATGCTTAAGAATATGATGAAGTGTCTGGTTAATGAAATCCAAGATTCCCCTTCAGAACACATTTTCAGCTCGACCCATTCCCACCTGCAATAAAGAAAAGGATCAAATGGGAGGAAAAATTTCTGATCTTTGTCCATCACAGAGGGTTAAAGAGCTTTCTGAGAAGAATACTGGATGATTTAAAAAAGCTACTGATTAATGCACCTTCCAGGACTGTGCCTGTTCTTGTGTTAAAAATATTTATCCCATTCCCTTATATGTGTTTAATAATGGCTGGGTACATGAAGGAGATGATTAAAGGACATGTCATAGTATTCAATCTGCTTTTGCTCTGAAAGCATTTGTTGTGTTCTCAGCTGAATGCTTGCAGTCTCAGATGGTGTAGTTCCACCTGTGACCTGATATGAAAGATATTTTTATAGCTGAAGATGAAAATAGTAAAAATCTAAGCTGTGATTAAAAAAAAAATAAATCTGAGATATGATAAAGAATATCACAGCCCCATCCCAAAGAAATGAAGTGGGCTCTTTTGCCCCAAACTTAACCGTTCTTCATAAATGTTTGTTTAAATATGCCAATTTGCTTCCGAATTTTTTGGAGATGTGACAGATTCTGATTCAAGAGTGGCTCAAAATCTAATTTCTTAATTTTGATATGTTTATTGGTAAAACAATACTTTTGAGGATGCAGATTAGTGTGAAATTTAACCAGAGTTTCCTGATTATTATAATTGGAAAATATTGGGAAGGTATATTCTAGAAAACATAATATATAGTTTTGGTTTAGCAAATCTATAAGATAAGTTTCAGAGTTAAAACATTAATTTATTGTAGGGGGTTTAGTTTGCTTAATTGCTTTGGTTTGTTGGTATGAATTGTTTGTGTCTTTTTGATTTTTTGTTTGTTTGCTTTGGGTTTGTTTGGTTTTTTGGTGTTTTTTGTTGTTGTTTTTGTTAGTTGGTTTGTTCGCTGATTTTTTTTTTTTATGGTTTTGTAGAGAAATAGGAAAAGGCATTTAAAAGTATGTGAATAAAATGTTTGATGATATTGAAAGCTCAAGTAGATCAGAAGGAGCAAAAATTCCATTTAATGAGTCCAAATGAATTTCTGTGTCTTTTCTGGTATCACTTGGGAATTTGGGCCTCTGATTTTGCCTACTTCAGACTTGAGTTAGTTTGAAAATAAGGAAATATCGGAGTCAATCACAGTTATTTGATCTCTTTCTTTGACCCATCCATCCAGCTCATCTTGTTTTTAACAGTGATCTAGTGAAGTGGAATTGTTTTATGATTTTACAACATAGTCTGTAAACCACTCCAAGATTCCAACCACTGAAAACTTTCCTTGGAAACCCCCTTTAAAAAAAAAAAAATTATTTAATGGCTGCATACTAACTGTTGTGTGGGGACTATTATTGTAGAGGATGGCAAAACAACATGATCAGAGCTAATAGTTTCTCTTGCTGAATAGCTGATGTACATAATGGATACTCAAAGCAGAATTAAGAAGTCCTCTCCACTGAAGGTCTTGTTGAAGACAAGTGGATATTGAAAGTGTGAAAATAGCAATAGGCAGCGTAAAAGTGATATATTTGTGCTGCTCAGTGCTGCTGCTCCCCAAGCATTTTAGAAATTCTAGTGCAAAGAATTCTCTGTATCTGTCCTAAAGAAAGAGCAGCAAATATGTAGCTCTGGCTGATTAAAGTGCATTAATTTTTACAATGAGAACCCAGTGAGTGTAATATTTATAACTGAAGGCTAAGCAGAAGCTACAAAGAATGCTTAAAGGAACATTTACAAAAGTGTAAGGTTTCACTGACACTAACCCACACTAAAAAGAAAGAAATTACTTATTTAATTTTATTACTATCCCATCCACTTATAAAATAAAGAAAAAAAATCATGTATTCAAGGGATATTCCAAAATTTCATGGTCTGAGCCAAGGAAACAAGTTTATAACAGATCCAAATACCCAAACTTTTCTTATGTGATGAAGACAACAAAGAATATCTAAAGTATTTGTTAAGAAATATTTTTTAAATTTTTGTTTTATCCTTGCAAAGAGCTTTCTAGTTGCACTTTATTTAACTTAACTGAATACTCTCATTTCTCTTTGAAGCCAATGTTTAGCCTCTTCGCCACAGAGGGTCCAGGTTTGAGCTTTAGAGTAAATCTTTAAAAGTAAATACATATTGTGAGACATTCAACAGCTTTCAAGTCCAGACTCTCAGAAGTAGAACTGTCAGAAGGGTTTTTCTTCACTATTATCAGGGTATTATGACTGTGGCTATTGGGAAACTTCCCAACTATATGCACCAGTTGCACTGCTTGGAAAACATGAAAAATAAACATTGTACTATGATGGCCTTTTAGGACTGAGAATAAGGACACGTAGGGAAATAAAAAGGCTGTGAGTCTAGAATCAAGAAACCCATGAAAGTGTAGCTCCAGAATAATTAAGCTATTTTTAAATAGAGGCATATATAGCCATAATGGAATTTAAAAAACCCAGACAACGACAACAACAACAAAAATAGGCAGTTTTTTAAAACTTTCTTTCCTGAATAGCAAATTATTGCCAAGTGGAACAAGGTTAATATTTTTGGCTTGGAAATATTTTTTACTTTCTGGTGTTTACAGCCCAATTAATTATAACTCTGTAAAAGAAATAGGTTGGAATACTGATTGTACTGTGTTTGTTGAAGAATTCATGCAGCAGCAGTTTAGCACAAATATGTTTACAGATTTATTTTAAAAGGTGTCAAAGAGTAAATGACAGGAAAATGGGGAAAATTACTGGACCTGCTGCTACGCTGTTTCATGAGATCTTGAAATGAAGGGTTTTCTTCTTATTATCTACAACAGCAGTTAAAGTAATTTTGTGTTTTCTGTTCTGAGACATCAGTTGACCAGTCTGGCAATTACACCTGCACGAAAACACACCTCAGAGCAAAACAGCTTGGATAAATTACCACAAATCACAAATTTGAATCACAGCCAATGTAGCATTCAGAATACCAAGCTCTTTGGAAGGACTTTTTCTAGAAACTGAGATGAAAAACGAACTATTCCCTGTATCTGTACAGCTTATGCAGCCCTCTACGTAGTTAGTTAGAATATGACAGTACTTGAACATGATATGATTTATTTTTATGATTTTTTTATTTTTATGGTTTCTAGCAAAACCTTTTCACTTTGAATTTTAACTAAACTAAGAGACATCCATAAAGAAGAATAACTTTTGAATAATTTGCTGTTTAAAAATTGAAGACATTCCAGTGGTGCTAAAACAACCCTTTTCAAATTTGAAATAAAAAAGGTTAATCTTTGCATGCAAGCATTTAAAAGGCAAGGCTGTTTACTCTATACACATGCAACATTTACACCAATATAATTTAACAAATGAAAACTACTTTCTTCCAATTCTTATCTTAAATTAAAAAACTTATCATGCCCTGGATTGTCAGGGTTGGAGAGACTTGGTACACAGACTTGAAAGATATATTTTTTGTTAGTTTTGAGCGTTAAGGACACCCAGAAGAGGAAGAAACAGTGTCATTGTAATAGATCCTTATCATCTGAACAGTAGAAAGCTAACTCTCAATTATGGGTGGAGTGGAGCTACATCTGGGACAGAACAATAACAATTTTACACACATGGCACAGCTTTCTTATTTAAAATGAGCACCAGTTCTCCCAGGGAAACTCCAGACCATCCCTGCAGTGCTTTGAAGATGCAGAAAGAAAACCACACTGACATAGCAAAGAAGTTTTCACATCATTCACAGGGACTCTCTATTTATGTGTATGAACCTCGACCTCTCGACTTTGATGCAAAATTTTGGCTAAATATACAATGAGGAGGCAAAATAAAAATAATTGTATTTGTCATTCCCCCCTGAAATACTCCATTTAAGACATTACACACAGTAGAGGTAATACAACACTTCCAAAATCCTTATCCTAATGCTTTTTTGTTCAGCAGATGCTCTAGAGGGGCATCTTAATGTGGAAAAGTTTGCCTCACACACATATCAGGAAAAGCAGATTTGGTTGTCCAAGGTAGAGTCTTACACTTTATAATGTTAAACAGGACAGCTGTTGTAGGAGGAGACTCACAAACCTGTGAAAAGATAATTTTAAATAGCTCTTGGAAGATAAAAAAAAGAAGAAATAATAATAGAAAAATGTAGGTCAAATAATTGTTAAGGATTTGTGGATGGTAAGGCTCTGGTTCTGCTTCAAATATTCATGTACCTGAATGATGTGGATTTCTGAAAATCTGCAGAAATGGAAAAACAGCTTTGAAGCACAGTGCACTAACTGTAGTTAAGTTTTAATGGAAGTTTTATTTATTTTTCTGAGTCTTATGTCCATCTCTACTCCTTGTTACGCAGCATGGCTGAACTGATAATAATGAATTAGTTTAAAATTAACTTGGGTGTCATAGATTCAGCCAGAAGAGTTCTGTTGCAATGCAGAGCTAATTTAGTGCAGCACTGAAAGAGCTCTAGTCACTTAATACATCACTGGACTTATTAAAAATGAACAGAAGGTCCCCAGAGAAGCCCAATGATCTTGGCAGTGATAGAAGGTGTTTTATCCTCAGTTGAACTTTCCCTTGGGATGGGAAACTTTTCCTCCATGGGTGGGAAGGGAAGGATCAGGGGCAGGACTGGTGGTTTTGTTTGCTCCAGAGTTTTTAGTTTGAAAGTTATAAGCAAGAACAAGAGACCTTGTCTGGCAGTTTTCTCTCCTCTCAAGAGATGAGCAAAATAATAAGTTTATGGAGACAGGTAGAGAAATAAAAGTTGTTCACACAGTGAAAAAAAGAAAACCCTTTTACAAAGAATGTCCCTGTTCAGAAGGGGACTTCTGTGGGAGATAGAAATTAAACCCACAGAAGAAATTTGTGCATACCAAATTCTTTCTTCAAGTTTAAACAGATCTTTACTGTAACACCTTTCTTAATTTTCCCAAAGAATTTTCTTTTTTCTTTAAAAGTGTTTTGTTGAAACCATTTTATTTCTAATTTATCTTTCTTTTTTGATCTACATACCATTAAAATGTCTAAGTGAAAACTTATTTCAAAAGACGAGTCTCAAAAAGAGAGGCATTATTCAATTATTTCTGTGGAATAGATTTCATATTGCCTTAATTTCATTTCCTGAATGTTTTAAATTGTCCTGAAATCACCTAAGATCCTAAAAACTCTTCAAGTTTGTAGAAGAGTGTGTTCTGATGGGACAAAATTCTCCTAAAGTTTCTTTGACCAGCTCCAGGTATGTTTGGGTGGGTGAATTTTTGTAAAACACGAATTATAATTCATCTTGACTCAGAATCCTGTTGATTATTAATAAGCCACAGTGTTATTGTCATTATAGAACCAAGTGAATGTTTTGTTATATGGTCTTATTATGATAAAAAAATTGACCAAACAAGCAATTTTAAGAAACTGTGTGGGAAGTTCAGCAATTTCCTCTTGCCATTAAGACAATAATTTTTGACTCCAGCAGATGAGTTACTGACATTGGATAATATTTTTAATTTGTAATAGATGGCAGGCAATGTAAATGTTGTTAGTTTAATTTACACAGTTACTCCTAGATTATTAGCGTAATAACATTAAACCCCTTAAATATGAGATTGTGAATAATTATGCCCACTAATGGATCATTAATGGAATTTAATTTGTTTACATTCTCCATTTATTTGGCCTATTATTATCAGGAGTTCACTCAAATTCTTTATTTCTTTATCTTTAAGCTTTCATCAGTCTAAATTCTATGCACTGCTAATGGTTGCTGTAAATCTCTGAGCTTCCTAGTGGAATAAGAAATTTCCAGAAACCTGAGTTGGCTGCTTAAATTATTTACGTCTGTATTTCATCTTTTCTACTTTTTATCCTGGCTCCTAAATGCTCACTAAAACATATAATTTCTAAACTTCAGAAATGTCAGCTGGTTGCAAAGTTAATCCAGAAATAGTAGTTATCTTCCAGGGCAGCGCAAGATCCTCGAAAACTATGCATGCCTCATTTCCCTAAAAAAATCTTTTCCTTCGTGCTTAACATAATTTTAGCACAGCTGACACTTCCATCCCCTTTACATTACATTCAATTCTGAAGTCAGCAGGTGCCAACAGCTAAAAGGGAAACAATCAGATCTCACAGTGCTGAGATTTTAAATATCACAATGAAATTGGCTTGTTTTAAAATAAATACTTAAATAAAAGTGAGGGGTTCAGTGTATTTAGGTAATTACCAAACCGGCACTTGTGCTAAAAATTCATTGCTTAGAGGATGGCCATCTTCAGACATATTTGTGCTTGCACCAGCTCTGAACCTAATCCATTGTTTTGGAATTTTCTACCTTTTCTCTGTGTATTACTCATGCTTTTTCATGAATTTCAGCCTGTATGAGTTTGCCTGGGTTGGCTTATGGTGTTGCATTTTTTTTCAGTTATTAGTGGGGATGGTGATTTTTTTGTTCCTTGGGTTTGTTTTTTAGTTTTGAGGGGTTTTTTTGGATGTTCTTTACAGACCTGCTTGATGAAGGAGATTGACCTGGAAGACTACTGGCTCCTAAAGCCATGTCCTGCATTCCTGACAAGGAATTGCAGTATTAGCATAAAGGCTGAAAATCCCTGCTGATGTTACCTCCAGTACCCTTATCAGCTAGTCCTGCTAAAATACTTAACTCCATTCCTCCTTTCTGCTTTCTGTTGTGCAAATCCAGTTAGATTGGTCTACTCCTTACAAAATTAAGGTTGTTACAGTGCAAGCACAGTCCTGTGTGTCTCCACTCTAAATTTGCAATAAAGCTGAGATCTTTATCTTGTGGTTCTTGCTGTAACCATGGCAGGCTGCCTCAGCAGAAGGTCAGCAATTCATTAGTAATGTAGAAGCACATAGTTGGCTGCTGACAATTTGAAAGAAATGGAGTTTCAGTGTGGTTTTAAACTTTATAACCGTGTCAACTTTTCCTCTTGTCTCCTTGAAAATGTCATCTTGTGTTCGGTGGTTTTTGATTACCATCCTCTGTTCTCAAGTGCTGTGACACTGAAGTAAAATATCTTCTCATTTTCCAGCACTTATAACATAGCTGGCTCCTTCTTTCACTCCTTAAGGTTTTCCAGTTTTTGTGCCACTACTAGTAATGCAACTGAGAAAATTCAATATTTTTGGGCAAAGCAACCAAAGAAAACACCTGTTTAACCAGAATGCCAATTAGCTCTACCCTGTCTTAATTCTGTCATCTTGCCATCAGTACATTCACTGCTTTGGATATCTGTTTTTGAAATCAAACATGTAAGATGACCATTCAACACTAAATAGTTTTGTAGACTATTTGCTGCTAAATAACCCAGGGTCAGGCCTGGTTTCTGGCATAAGACTGACAGGCACAACCTGAGGGAACATGGATGAAAAATTACCAAATGCCAAAGTTTCTCCTTCTACCTGTGTTATTTAGGCTGTCTGTAGTAAAACAAATTCTAAAGCTGAGAATTTGTCAAATGATTGAGTTAATTTTTCACTATTGGTTATGGAAGGAGCCATGGTTTAGATAAGCATACCTAAATTTTAGCTTCTAAATTTAGAATAATCTGAGTTAGTACATCTCTTTCCTTCTAATTATGATTATTTAACTAGCCACTTTTCAAAATGAACATGAAATGTATGAATTTTTGAGGTCTCAAGTATAAATTTAACTATACTAAATGGCATATTTCATTTCAACTAGGAAACAAAGCTTTTGTTCTTGATGTACCAAGACGTACCACTCTGGCTTGATGATTCCACTTGTAGTTACTAAAACTCCAAGGGTGCAGAAACCTTTTTTGTTGCTGTTTTACCTTTTAATCATTGAGGGGCACATATTGCTAAAACAGTGATTGCCCTTACATTTATTAACACCTTATAAATCTTTTAAAATTACTTGAAAAGCAAAACTAGTTGAAATAAAACCATGAAGAAATAAGCAATTAAAAGAACAAGAAAGAAGTGTAGAATTTTATATCCTAATTCTGTACTGTTGCTTTTCCTTAATCTTAGCCCATTGAGCTGAACCACACTCAAGTCACTGAAATCTTAGGTAGCTCCTCAGACAGATGAAAGGAAGGTTTGTTAAATGGCATCAGTGATCAGAGCTCTTTTTCTGGCTTCTATTTGTCTCTCTTGGCAGGGATAGAGCTTTCTAATAGACAGGATCAGTGCAGTTTATTCTCTCATGTGACATCTTTTGGTTATTTTTTGTTTGTTTGTTTTTCATCAGTTCTTCATATTCATAAGGAATGAAAAAAAGTGGCAGTGAAAGGTGTCCAAGAGACCATGATCAACCATTAAAGCACCCCATCTTTCTGTAAGGGTCATCAAGAAGTATATTACCCTCTTATTAATGCTGGAAGCCTATTTTCTGTTTTCTGTTGTAAAAACATGTTTGGAAAGAAAAGTGTCCTAGTCATGACTCTCTTTCCAAGTGCAGTAATAGCCTATTTGGGAGCAGACTTCATCAAAGCCCTTCTGTGTGTACAGCACTTTTCCCAGTAGCCTCCTGCCTGTCAAGCACCATTTCGTCACAGCAAAACACTTGGATCAACGGGATCATTATGTTGGGCAGAGACAGAGCAAAGCTACAGGTAAGAAGAGAAAACACATTTTGACAAATATCAGTAGCACTTGTAATCCCCAGATACTGTGACTTGAGTAAAGGATTGATGTTCATATGGCAATAAACTGATTCCCCATCAGTGACAGCATTCTACCTTTTAGCATTTTCTTTCAGTCTTTAATTCCCCACGGATAGATTACTGGCACTTAGGAAAAACCAGGTATTAATGCAGATGTGTGTCAGTTAAGCAGAAAACCATGAGAGTGACTGACATGGTTATTTCTCACCATCTCCACACTCCAAACAGCTTTTTGTGCCCATTTACACATTTTAAATTTCTGCTCAAATTCATCTCTGAAGGGAACAGGTTTAGTAGGTCTTTAGTGGTACTACACTTGTTACAGAAATCTGAAGGTCAGTGACGTGTTAGTGTTTTTATTTCTGCAGAAATTATTGCCACGTGCAGTCCCCATGTGGTAATGCACTTAAAACTAATAGTAGTTTTATTATTTGAATGATTTCCCAGATGGAGTAAGTAGGAAATTATGGGGGAAAAATACCTCTATGTCAGGCAAACATGTTCAGATGTCTTTACTTCATTTTTAAAGAAATATACCTAGGCATTATTTTTAGAGCTAAGGAGGGACATTTTGGATTAATAAAATCAGAGTATTAATTCTGACAGGAAAAAAATAATTTAATGCATATTACATTCTGTTCCATTGATTGGCAGTGAGCTAATGTCCTCTTTTATTGACTGAACAGATAGTTAGAAGTATGCATGGAATCATTACAAATCAAGTGAACAAACCTAGCTTTGATCAGATTTTTTATCCCTAGCTTTTATCGGATTGCTAATTTCAACATCAGTAACCTCTCTCAACACGAGTGGGTATTACCCTACCCCTTTATTCTGAAAGGATTTTGAATTTCATGATCTTTAGCTGCTTGAGGAATTGGTTGGAAAAATAAAAAAATTAAACAAATCTGGAAAAAAAAATTGTTTGTCTTTGATCTAACTTCAAGAGGATGCCAACAAAAAAACTGATGCAAACAATATGCAAGTGGTGACTGTAGTTGAGGAGTGGCTGCTTCTCACAGTAGTCATTGTATTAATCCACACTGACGCACACTGAATACATGTGTTCATGCCAGCTGGAAGGAAATATAAAGTTTTACCTTTGGTGCCATACCAGAATTTCCACCGTGTCAAAGCCCCTCAGACTAGTTGTCCACTGGCACTGCAGGGGAGAGTTATTGATTTACACATGGCTTGTTATGATGGAGGTATCAGTTAAACAGCAAAAGGGCTTTTGCACTTTGCCATTTTTCCTTGTGTTTGTTACACTACATGACACTGGAGAAAAAAAAAAGTGTCAACTTCATGGAAGCTGGAGGGGAGATGAAAATCCTGTCAAAATTAAAATGAGGGTAAAATCTTCATGTGTGGTTAAACTCCTTCATGAAATCTGCTCTGTAGAGATTAGATGTTTTAGTGAACTTCTACAGTGCCTTAGAGAACAAGTGGGTTTAAACAATTCAGGGAGGTCAAGTGTAAATATTTCAGGAGCAACTATGGGAAAGGGTATCCCTACATACCTGTGCCAAATCCTATTCAGTCAGAGGGAGTCCCCTCTGCCCCTTAAAAGGGGAGAACTCAGGGAGGTCTCACACTTGGATATGGAAGAAAATGCTTCCTTTTCTTACAGAAGAAAGTGGGGGGAAAAAGGGAATAGTGCTGTTTTCTTTTCCATTGCATCCAGAAATAATGGAAATAATTGAGTCATGAATCTTCTGTGAAGCCAGAACCTTTGCTCTGACAATAAGATTTTTTTACAGAAAGTCTTCGGTGACAAAGATATAACAAAGAACAAAATGTTTCCACACTTTACTGAAAGAGAAGCATTCAAACATGTAATTTTGTCCTTAAAACACAGGACAGATTAAGAAGAGTTCAACATGAAGCTTTTGTTTTTCTGTATAGATTCACCACATACATATTTTTTGGGTATGGTTTCATTCTTAATACAAACACTTTACCCTATAAAAAATTAGGAACACCATTCAACTCTAATTACAAATGAAAATGTAGGTGTTTTAAATGTATATTCTAATAAATATTGCTTAGAGCTCTTTGTTATAGGAAAGCTTAATCATCAACCAGGGTTGTAGAAAGAGATTTTTTTGCAGAACTTAAAGATGTGTTTATCAAAATGTGTTTATTTCTTTATAATTTGTTGTGCTGTAGCAGTTTTAATTGTGCTTAGTATAATAAATATCTTGATCTGGACTTCATTTTTAATAGAGACAAGATTTAGCTTAATTAAGTTCTCACTATAGTTGCATCGAGTATATAAGAAAACAAATCTATTTATGTCAAGTTTTTAAATTATTTAAGTAATTTTTACTGTGTTTTACATGCCCTCTGTACACATTAATGTGCATCCTAACACCCTCATTAAACACCAGATTAGCAAATATATGAACAAACACCCAGTGGTTTTCCAGGCTTCTTCAAATAATGGTAAGAAACCTGTATGGGAAATATGGCCTTTCTACATGGTTGGAAGATGTGGCATATCAAGTGGAAGTAAGTTGCAAAACAACCTAAAGTCCTTGATGATTGTGGGACCAGGAAAAAATCTCTGAGTAATTGTTCACTTCCTGTAGCCCTTTTTTTCCCCATTTGCACCATTAGTCTAGGAAAAAGTAACATAAATCCCCTTCCAGATCCTGCCCTTGGCAAATGGAACAATTCCTGCCATTATGGCAGTAACACTACAGTGATACTTTCAAAAGAGCCTGAAAATCCACATTTTTCTGACTTGCTGTTTTTGACAATCTTCTGCTGCCTACTTTACTTCTTCTCAGTCATCTCATTTCTCCATCTTTTTCTATTAAAGACATTTCGCCCCATAAGGTTTCATAATAATGAACCATTTCTATTTAGATTGGCACAATTTTCTCATGTTCACCACCAAATTCTTATATGTTATGTGCAATAACATTAATTTTCACTCTTCATTAATGGTAGCGCAGTCTCTGTGGCGCAATCGGTCAGCGTGTTCGGCTGTTAACCGAAAGGTTGGTGGTTCGAGCCCACCTAGGGACGGGGCCCATCCTTTTAATAAGGTGGTCCCGTGGCGTAATGGAGAGCACTCTGGTCTCTGACTCCCAAGGTCACGAGTTCGAGTCTCAGTAGGGGACC
>JAWWEV010000095.1:10267693-10277968 GCA_035583235.1 Hafferia zeledoni
CTCAAGTCACCTGACAATTTTCAGGCCTAGTCCAAACTTTAAAACCCAAATTTAGGCCCCACCTGGCTGAAACCATGTATTTAAAATTTTCTATTGTATTACATTAGATTACGTCTTCTGCCACAAGAACTTGAAACGAAAGCTTTCTTATTCATATGATTTTTATTTTATCAACAAAAATATGTACTATATGCTATTGTTGTCTCCTGACACTCATGAAGAAGTGGAGTTCTTTTCCATGAGCACTAATTAGGGGAGTGCCTAAGAACATACATGGTGTACTTTAAATCCCTGTAAAAGTTAGAAAATCGAGTTATGCTCATGCATGAACATGACCTTAGTTCCTACCCTGAAGATGGATGAATTTAAATGGTCCCTTCATGGCACAGTTACTGTGGAAATGGCATAATTAATTAATTTGGAATGGCCTAATTGAAGTGAATGATTACAGAAAAAGTCAGATCAGAGCTATGTTTTGGCAATAATCTACAGTCCTATGTTTGAGCAAGTATAAATTTTTCTGATTGGCTTTTCTTCTGTTTTTCGCATGAATTTTCAAGGAACATCTTTACGGTGGTAATCTCTCACCCATCCTGAGGGTATCCACTGGATCTTCATTTCTTTCTGCAGGGTAAGCAAATTTCACCCAGGCTGGCGGTGTTTTAAGTGCACAAAACCACAGGATGGTGGGTGGAAATATAGATTTGACCACCTGAACCATGAGGGGACAGATAAACTTCCATTTCCAGAGTGAGACTAAGGTATCATATGAATATGGGACCAGTCTCATGGTCACAATATATTTTAGGAAGGAACTCTTCAAGAATCAGAGCACTATCAGTACTCAGAGATCCTGTACCTTTTGTCTACATTTTGAGCACTGTCCCCTCTGTGTTATTTTGCCCCACTAACAGAATATGTTAGGAAGTTGAGGACAAAACAAGTTATGTCCAAGTCAGGAACTTCTGGACCTCTCCAAACAAAACAGAACACAACAAACGAAAACGGAAGGTTAAACATTTTCCCATTAAATTGGGATTTGCCAGAATCTGTAATAGGTGGCAGCTGAAATTATGGTTTTGGAGGGCAAATTTTAGGGATAGGTCCCTAAATTTTGTCAAAGTTTGGTTGGAATCTGGGGCTTTGCCTGTAAAAGTGTATAAATTTTAAATATTAACCATCAATCTCTTCTGAAAAAAGGAAAAAAAAACCAAACCAAAAAGCTCAGCCTAAAATAAAATCCCTTTTAATTAGATTAATGATATTACATGTTTCCAATAAAATTTCAACACAGTTCACAGAAAGGTCTCTCTGAAGAAGAACCATGGTATGATTTATCCTCAGTAGATTCACTTGACTGATCTGAGTGTTCTAAAGCAATCAATTTATTTAAATAACTAGGTCCTTTCTTTGCTTATAAGCTGATGATAAAATCCTGGCCTATGGGACCTCCACAGCATTTGTTAGTATTGGCTATGTGTGAAACAAAATGCACTCCTGTCTTCACGTCTTCATTTGTTCTACTGATTCTGTTGCAGATTAAACTGTAAGTAAAACAACTTGTGTGTAACAAGTGGAAGGAATGGAAGCAAGTTAGACATTTCTTTGTGTAGAATCCTGGTCCACAGACTGGAGCTTATTTCGCTCACCTGCATCTGTGATATAGATTTGAACAAAGAGTTAGTTATCAATATTCTCTTTGTAGTCAACAAGGAAAAGTAAATATTTTTAAAGCAGCATCTGACTTATTTTAAATTCCTAACTAGGGGTAACATTTTTTTCTTCAATATCAATACAAGAATCTAGTTAAGGAGATTTCAACATCTTATATAAGGCTGAAGACCTGATCTCATTCTACATTTGAGAAATTATAACATTTTGTCCAGTTACTTCTGTCCTAAGACTCACAATTTGTGACTGAGTGAAATAGAAGAAACTTAAACCTGTGTGGCTTGTATAGCTTTAATCTCATAGACATAAGTTTGCATTATTGAAGTGTAACATAGAATACTAAAAGTCTGAGAACTGAGTACAGCCATACCAAAAAGATAATTTGGTTTCATGTTCTGCATATTTCCAAAGAGTGGTAGAGCCACTGCCTATTCATATGGCATAAGATGTGTGTTATGTCTATGACTTTTATGAGTTTAATTCTTTTAATTTTTGTGTACCTCTAAAAAAACCCCCAAAACAAACAACACCCCCCCCCAACCCCACCCTGATGTCTTACATTGAATGAATAACAAATGAAAAATCAATAATTTGTACACCTGAATGTGAAAAACAAACAAAACAATGAATTTGCTATCTTGATTCCCTGGGTTGGCTCCATTAGTAAATGAATGTGTCTAACACTTACATCTTGTATTCTCTGACTTTGACATCAGTCTTGTAAATATCTTTTTTACTTTTCTGCTCTGGAGACAGGCTGGGATGAGCTGGGGATATCCGGCCTGGAGAAGAGAAGGGTCCAGGGAGACCTTAAAGCATCCTTTCAGTACTTGGAGAAGGACTACAGAAAAGAGCAACTCTACCAGAGAGTGCAGTCATAGGGACAGGGGGAACAGGTTTAAACTGAAAGTTGGAAAGTTTATATTAGATATTAGGAAGAAACTGTTCCCTGTGAGGGTGGGCAGGCCCTGGCACAGGTTGCCCAGGATGCCCCATCCCTGGGAGTGTCCAAGGCCAGGTTGGAAGGGGCTTGGAGCAGCCTGGGACAGGGGAAGCTGTCCCTTCCAACCCAAACCATTCCATGATTCTCTGTGCTCAGGAATAAAATTTGGAGAAAGGAAGAAAAAGGGGGCTTTAACAGTTACGGTGTTTGTCTTCCCAATGGCTGTCATGCCTGCAAGCACAGTTTTTGCTTTACCTGTTAAACTGCCTTTATCTCAAGCCATGAGTTTTCCCATCCCAGTGGGAGTGAGCGCTGGACAGGGTTGAAACATGACAGAGGCTCTGATTCTTCTGCACCAGGAGACTGTACCAATCCCCCAGTGCAGGTTTTGCTCTTGGCAGGATGGTACCTACACTTACAAATACTTAACCTTCCAAAGTATCCATGCACTTGCTGGGTGAAGAACATACTTGCAGGTTTTTCTAGCTCAGTGTGAAGATGAGCATTAGCCTAAGAATGTCTAATGTTGACATGAATGGACCCTAATCCTAGTGCAGGATCTCATCTTTAGCCTTTTCCAAATCATACAAAACCAGGGTTTCCTTACATCTGTCAGGTATAGTTCAAAAAATGTTTGTGAAACTTGACAACAAGATTATTACATTTAGGTTTAACCTAGCTGCCTTCCAAATATTTCACAATGAAAATTTCCTGTTAAGAATTACTTTTAATTTTGCATTTTTCCTAATAGCAAGTGGCATTTTCTACAATTTTTATAAAAGCATTTATTGCCTTCACTACTTGAACATATAACATACTGTTTTAGACATCAACCTTTATCATTTAACAAACTCTGTGTTGCCACAAACTAATCATTATTTTCTCTGGCTTGTCAAATAAAATAAAAAATAGACACTGTGTTTCATTACATTAGTGAAGAAAAAACATCTTTATTTTGAATCAAGCACTTACCAGTGGAGAGTCAAATCAGTTTATCACCCTACATCTCTATTTCACAAATCTTTTCAGGCTCATTTGGCAAATTCTTGTATTCTGACATAAGCTATTTTGGGTACTTTACAACATTAAGCTTTTCTTTTATGATGTATTTCAATTTGCAATATTTCCTGTGGAGAACAAACTGACTTCATCCAGAGTACAAGAGTAACATCTATTCTTTTTTAAAAACACAAACATCTGAATGTTGACAGTATGTAAATTCTGGAAAGATAAATGTGCTGAAAGATGATATCTTACAACAATCACTAAACAAAAAAAATAATTTGTGGAATACACCCCATTTTATCATTCACTATAAAGACTGTTACAGCTGATAGAGCAAATATATACACTGTCAAAAACATACACATTGTATTTCATGATTACCCAAAATACAGACTGAGAATTATTGCTGTTACCACGGAATAGAAGTCAGCAATTAATATGGATCTTGTTCTGAGCTTATGTGAGATTTAGGATGTGTGTTGTAAGAGACATAATGAGGTTAAGAAAAAGGAAATAAATAAATAAATAAGGTAATTTATGCATCAAATTATAAAAATATCCAAACCTGCAAAAACTGGGGTTAAGCCTTCATGTAACTGACCACCTTCCCTTTTTTCAACAAAATATCTTAAAATGCAATCCACTGGATTTCTTTACTATTTCATTTTTACCTTTATCTAAAACCTAAGAGTAGTTTAACCTTAATATTTGAATTAATATTTTTTAGGAGCAATATACTTAAATTTTTGTCTTACTAGTCTAATGATTTGATTTAGAATTTACATTTTAGATTGGCAAATGCAGTACTATTCACCACCTTTTGTGACACTGAAATTGAACTCCCGAAGTAATAGGATTTTAATAACCACTGGAATTTTCTGACTGCTGAATGTTGTTTTAGTGATCCCACATCCAAACCAGCCAGCCTGCAAGCTTTGTTAAATTTCAATACATAATATAACACAGGGAAACCTTTTTTTTTTTTTTTCAATATGAATATTTCCTTCCAATGCTCCATTAGTTGAATGTTACTCACTCAAATAGCCCAAATATGGTTCCTCTGAGTGGTAAATGCAATATATCCCAGTCATGCACCATTTTCCAGGCTGCTATAAAAATTATAGTTTTATTTAATAATTCTATAAATACATTCCAGAAAAACTCCTTTAATATCTTGAGGCACAACTAGTTATTGGAAGGAGTGGTTGAGGGAAGACCAGAAATATAATTGAGGCAACTTTTAGTTTACTTTTAATAATAGCATATTTTGTATTGGAACCTTTAAAGGTCACCCAGCCCAACCCTCTGCAATGAGCAAGGACATCCTCAACTAGCCCAGGTTGCTCAGAGCCCTGTCCAGCCTGGCCTTGAATATTTCCCAAGGTTGGGACAGCCACCACCTCTCTAAGCAGCCTGTGATGGTGTTTCAATACCCTCATAAAATGCTTTTTCCTTATATCTAGTGTGAACTTGCCTTCTTTTAGCTTAAAACCATGACCCTTTGTCCTATTGCCACAGCCAGTACTAAAAAGTCTGTCCACAACTTTCTTATAAGCCCTGACATAAAGTCTCCCTGCAGACTGAAGAACCCCAACTCCCTCATTATTTCCTCACTGGATGAGTGTTGCATTCTGCTGATAATTTTGTAGATCTCATCTAGACCAGTGCCAACAGGTCCATGCCTTTCCTGTACCGAGAATCCCAGAGCTGAATACAGCGCTTCAGGTACTCCAGGAAATCAGAGCTCCATAAAATTACAATATCCTTTACAGCCAGAATGGTTATTTATAAAATTCTGTTTACTTTGGTGAAGCAGTAGATCACAGTATTCCTCAAAGATTTAAGTTAATTAGCAGCACATAATCTATAACAGTCACAACTGTGTTTTAATATAAATTGTTGCCTATAGTTATATTATAATTACTGCATGTATTTTACAATAATGCTTCTTGTCACACATCTGGCCACCAGGGTGCTTTTTTAGTATTGCCTAGTGCTTAGCTTCTTTTCCCTGTATCTGGTATAAATATAGCTCTCTTTAAATTGCCTGCACAGTTATTATCCTGCTGTTATAAATAATCCTACTCTATAATTTTAAAGACAGAAAGAATATTGATCCAAAAGGAGCATCCCACTGCAAGTAACAGCCTGCACATTGCTTTCTGATCTGCCTCATCAAAATCAACTTTATTTAAAATAGATATTTGTAGCTACGTCTGGGGTTTTTTTAGATAGAGTTATGGGATGGTCCAACAGCAAAGCCAAATATATATACAAATTAAGATTATTTTTTCCTGATTTTTGTGGCTTTAACAAAGAATTGCAAAGTGCAGAACTCTTCATTAGATGTAGCAAAAAAGAACTGATGTCCTGCTTTTCCTGGCAGTGATTGAATTCCTTGGTAATTTGAGGCAATCTTGGTGATGCCAATCATTTGTTAACTCAGGGTCCTTAAAAACTGGTTTATTTAACAGAAGAAAGAGACTAAAGATGTTAGTGTATCTTAATATGGAATGGATAATGATAGTGAAATGTTTAGAGTTTGGCTACACATTTTTTTTTTTTCTGTTCTGTCAGTCTGTAATGTCAAAGCATTTTTTGAAAATTTTTGCTTCAACCTATTATTTAATTTATACATGAGGGTTTTTTTCTGGAATTCATATATTTTTTTATTCTGGAAGGCTTCTGCAGACTGATCACAAATGGTTTTTGGAGTATATTTTGTCCTACTACTAAGGAGATGCTGACTGTGGTATTTCTGTGAAGCTGGTGAAGCTGGTAGTTGTTTTTTGTTTGGTTGTTTGGTTTTTTTTTTTAATGAACCGCTGTTCATTTACAATTTAATGGACATTGCTGTGAAAAAAATAAGGATATTTCTGATTTTTCTGCCTTATTTATCCACCTGTATAAACAAAAAATTGTACAAAAGCACTAAGCAAAAATGCCTCTGGTCATATTTTATAATGAATTTTATTTATCCATACATATTTCTTGGTCCTCAGAGTTGACAGCATACATATCTGCTCAGAGTGGTTGCTGCATATGGGTCAGAAAGAAAAGACCTTATTTTTCTGAGACCATGTTAGTGTATGGACACATATTAGATATTTTTATTAGGTCTGACGTACATAATACCACTGATACTGATTTCTGTGAACTTGCATTGATTTCATCACTTGACTTACAGCCACCTCTGCTAACAAGAAGTTGCATCTGGTGATCACTGACAGACTAATTTCTCAAGGTCTTAACAACAAAAAGCATCAGAAGGAAAACTCTCCACTGTTTGCAGGAAGTTAATAAAGTGCTTAAGTGTTCCTGTGATTCTGTGATTAGTGCATTTGTTGTGTGTACCTTTAGGGTTTCTAAACAGTGGGGATTTCTTGTCTATGGGGCAAAATGGTTTGTATATTTTGAACTTCATAGATAACAAGGAGCTAATAGTTGTTCTCCAGTATGCAGAAAAAAATCATTTAGAAAGGTTTCCCATTGTTTGCTGTCTACGATCTCATTTCATGTCAAAGTAGTCTTTCACTGAGTCTGCAGGGTGAAATGGATTACACAACTATGGATAGTTCTTTCCTAAAGATAATTTTAGATTCATTATCTGAATGAAATGGGGAACACTAGTGGAATTCAAAGATTTCATTTCTGTCACTTCCACATTGTATTCCCTTTCTTCTCTTCAACAGGATCCACACCAATCATTTGTATGTTGCACATGTGGTTCATACTTGAACTTTTAAAGCTTTTTAAAAATAGTTGTCTGCAGACTGCCTAGAGTTGTTAGATACTTTTCCTCTGTTTCTTTCACAAAAAGTAGTTTTAATTAAGTAAAGTGGACAGGTTTATTGAGCTAAATTCACAAGGAGAATTTGTGATGTGCTTTGGTTTGCTGGGTAATGTTGTAATAATCCCTCAGCCAGCCCTGCATTTAGCACATTTCCATGAGGTAAAAGCATATCAAGCAACAACATTAACTTCACTTTTAGAGGCAGTGAACTCTTAAAGGGACTGCTTGGTTTACACTTATCTCTGCACTTGATACGGTGATATTGTGTCCTGCAGATGAGTGCACAATTACTTAATTCATGCTTACAGTTGAACAAGAGTTAGGAATGAGTATTTCTTTGGTGGTTTAACTTGGAGATTGACCTGATGGAGATTCTTCATGCATGCTCAGTCCTGTGCAAAAGGCAGAAGAAGCGCCCTCCATTTACACAGCAGACTAGTCTACAGTGCCCCAGCACAGAAATTTTTGGTTTCAAATTGCACCTCTAAGGAAGCACAAGGCTATATTCTGGAAATCATTCCTTTCCTCTGTGAGGGAACTCCCGTATTTTAGGCCCAACATATACTGGTCAGAAAAGTCAAACAGTTCTGTCTTCAGCTGAAATTTTTTTTACTCCTTGGGACAATGGCATATTTTGTGCTAAAGGGACTGCACATCATCCTTCTGAAAGAAAGGGCACTTTTTTGCCTAGAAGGGGGAAATTGGATGCCCACCTATAAAGGAAAGCTCAAAGGTGTTTATCTCTAGAGATTTATATCCAAGTCCCTGAAAATGTCCCTGGTGCTTAAAAGACACTTTTTGCCTCCCTAGTAAAGTGATAGATTCCTTCTCCATTCACTTGCCCACTGTGAATCTTGCACTTACTAGTTGGACTAATTACGTTTTAGAAGTTTGTGTCTTTAGTTAAAAGGTGTCTTATCTTTCCTCAACAATACATAGTTCTTTGATGCTCAAATTCCCGCTTAAGAACTCAAGCAAGATTTCCAAATGCATTTCTATGACTGCTTTCCCTCGGTCATAGAAAAAGCTTTGTGTTCCAGACCTTTCATGAAAGAGCTGCCTCCACAAGGCTTTGGAGATTCTTTAATATACAGAGCTCTCTATGGATAATTGGGAAAGTCGTGTTCAATTGCATTCCAGACAATGAAATGGAAATAGGCAACAGAGAGAGGTTGTAGAAGCATAAAAAGATGCATGGAAAAGGTGACTTTCACATCCAATACAGTAGGGAGACTTAAATAGGAAAATTGGTCTTCTGAATCAAGGAGATAATGCTGTTATTCATTTATGCTGGAGCCTTCCTGTGTCCTTATAAGATGCCTCCTCAGCATGACTTTTATTTCTTTCATGAGGTATATTTGTAAAAGCCCTTTTATTCCAAAAAGTACTGCTGAAATTTCTCACAACAGGGAAATGTCCAGAATAAATATCAGGTAATATTTTTATGAGGAAAAAGTGGTTTGCTTGTACACACCTAAATTAGAAAATGAATTTGTCCTTCCTACATAAGGCAAGACAGATTGTATATTTTCTTAACTGCCTGGTCAGTTAGAGGCAAATTTTAATTTCCCCCCTCTCTTAAAACAGAGCCAGTATTACCTTCAAGCTTGCAAATAATTTACAAACAATAAGAGTTATTTGTGGGGGGTTTTTTTCAGCTTTAAAAGAAGACAGATATTCTACCAAAATAACAGATTCAGGGGCAAAGATGAAGATCAAATAATGAATTTCTTGTCAGAAATAATACAGAAGAGATGGTAGGAAATTAAATTCATTCACTGACAGCTGCAGTATGTGTGGCTGTTCATGTTATAGTTCAGTAAACACTCTGGTGGAATAAAATGTTCGTTCTACTCCTGGGTCTGGAATAAATGCCAGAAGACAAAGGACAGAAATGAACAAAATAGAAATGTACTAGATGTCCATGACTCAGATAATCTGAGTATCTGATAATCAGAATACTGACAGTGAGGGATGCATGTATTTTAAACCAAGATATAATACTTGAGGCAATTACTTACTATGAAAAGGAAAAAAAAAAAAAAGGTAACTCTAAGTCATTCAGTGATGTGTTTAATGAAGTCCTTTACGTTTTGAAACCATTCTGTAGCCATTTACAGCTCAATGCTTCTCTGAAGGAGCAGATAAATCAGATTTTATGGCTTGAAACATTCATCCCTCTGTATACCAAAATCCAGTCGGAGGGCATCTAAATACTGTCCAGGCAGACCCAGGGATTCATCCCAGTTGTCTCTTCACCAGCAAGAAAACAGCTTATGCAGTCCTACCAATGTACTAGAAATTGCTGCCCATCTTCTGATAGTCCTTTGGCACTTGGTGTCACCAGTTGAGAAAATATAGTAAAGTGCAATTCAGAAAAACTAGTAGTGAAGGACTAGTGTCGAGCCAAGATGCTCATCACAGGGCTGTATACCTCCTCTGTAAGGTAAAAACTCTTTCTGAGAGCTCCAACAAAGTCCCTCACAATCCTTAGGGCAAGAATGAAAATTTTTACTAAGAACAAATCTTTCAGAAATGATCCTTATTCAAGGAAAAGATAATTTTCTTCAACTATTTGAATATATCTACTTTTATGGTCAAGTGGTGAAATTACTTATTTGCAAGTTATGACCCCCAGTGCTCATTATCAGGCCCTCCAGGTGGATTTTTGGACCAACTCAATGACTAGTAAAGAGTCTTAAAGCATGAAATTGGATATAAAACTTTTTTTCTGCTAATGGTAAAAATAGGTTCTGCTAATGGTAGAAATAGGCTATTTCTTTTCTTTTCTTTCTTTTTTCTTTCTTTCTTTCTTTCTTTCTTTCTTTCTTTCTTTCTTTCTTTCTTTCTTTCTTTCTTTCTT
>JAWWEV010000095.1:10287217-10298137 GCA_035583235.1 Hafferia zeledoni
CCCCCCCCCCCCCCCCCCCCCCCCCCCCCCCCCCCCCCCCCCCCCCCCCCCCCCCCCCCAAGAAGAAGTAGGGGGGACAAAAAGATGTGAAACCAAATATGTTGGTACTAATTTTTATTGGGCTGTGCCTGTAAGCAGAAGTTAATGAACTAGGGAAAAAGCTCAGTAATTCAGTGCTATGAGACAACTGCTCGCTCCCTGAGCAGATGGATCATCAATACATAGGTTAAACTCTTGGACAATCTAACAGTTTTCAAAAGAACACCTCAATGTTGTCAGGAGATTAAAAAAAAAAAAAAAGTTCTGTAGTAATTGATCCAAACAGCCTTGGGGTGCAATAATCTCTTAGTGGTAAAGCAGAGACCAGAAGCAATGCAAAGATGCAACTGAGATACTCAGGCTGTTTGCTCATGATCTTGTTCTAAGAAATGTGACAGGACTCTAAAAAAAGTACATTTCAAAATAATGTTGGACATTACTGCTTCAGGATTTCAAAGTCATGTGCCGCTGTCTGTTTCACAGGCATTAGGAGAGAATATTCCTGCAGAACAACCTCTTTGGACTAAATAATTCCCACACTCCAGCCCTGCTGTTTTGCATTAGTTTCGATTTATCATACATCATGCTTAGAATTTAGGTACTGTAGACATCTCTGGCAGAGGACTTCATTGTGTTCATGTTGAATTGAAGATTAATTAATTTACTTAAGGTACTTGCTTAATTTTGAATAGTAGAGCCTTGAATAATGATTGACTCCCTCTGCATGGATGTTTATGTGATTTTAACATTTGGTATCTCCCTACCTAATTTAATAAAAATATGCCCTTCAGATGAAATGCTCAGTTGTTATAACAATAACAGTTTCTGTTAACATTATATCCAGTGCATTTCATTAGCACTGCTCTTGACTAGACACTTTGAAATAAATTAACACTACCCTGTACCTGTGAAAAATATTCACTGATTTTTCCAAGGTTAATTTGTGGAATTAATTGAGGGCAGGTCTTGTGAAGCCCACTGTGATTGTCAGTACTTGGACTCTGTGTATTTCATATCTGTCTTTGGCTTGGCAGTGAAGAGGATGGCAATGAGTTTGATACTGGGCTAGTGAGTAAAAGCTAAAACATTTTAGTAAACTGAGCTGTAAAATACTCTCTGTAAAAACTCAGTCTTTGAAAAATGTCTCGAAATATGGAGTTCAAGCAATTTACAACTGTATAATTCACCATAGAAGTGTTTACTTCTGTTGTTGAATACAGGGGAATTTTCCGGGAGTCTTCCTTAAAATATTACTGGTTTCTTTGGAACAAATAACAAATTACAAGCTTAAATAACATCATCAGCATATTTTCCTTTGTCCTTGTGCAACTATTGGGTCAGATATTGTTATGGAATGTAATTAGAACTTTTTTTACGACCTATCTCCTGTATTCTGTCATCCACTTTCTTTGGGCATCTTAGCAACTGTTTTTGCACATCTTTGAGTTTGATCTTGTTTTCCTTAAACCTCCAACCAAGATGAATACTCAAGGAATTTTTTTCTAGATCATATACAAGATGTGAATAAACATTACTACTTTTTTGGCTTCAAGTTTTGTAATAGATATTCTTGTTAGACCCCCATTAAATTGATTTTTCTTTATATATCTAATTCTGTCTGCAATTTCAGTTTTCAAAAGCACAGAGTACTTCCCATGTTTAAGTATGTAAAGACTTTCCCATGGACTTCAAGAGCTACACAAAATTCCCATTGCAAATTATTGATTTTGATGACAAGAAGATTTACATAAATTAATGAAATAAATAGAAAGCCAGCACCAAGCATAGGAAATTTAGATTAAAATCCCAGCCTTGAAATGAAATAAAATGGAAGTGCAAATTCAAATAAAGAAGTTAATTTCTTACCATTTCCTAGAACTTTTGCGGTTTTTTGGTGTAAGCTTCAATATTTTTTCTTCCAGCAAACCATTAGTAGCCCCTTTGGTTATTTTGATGGAAACCATCAGACTTTTCCTACTTTAATTCTTCCTCCAATAGCAGAACTCTTATCAAGCTCTGAAATTAAAGATATCTGGTTTTCATTTTGAAGTTTGTTACATCTTTTGGTAAAATGAGAGGAAAATTCATTAACTCAGTATTATGGGATTCTTTTTTTCCTAAACTACTATTGTTTACCAGAGCTGTTAGAAAGAGTTGTAGTTTCTAATAATCACATATTAGTTTTGAAGTCTAAATATGTGTTCAGCTTTGTCTTTTGGGAATTTTTTTGTGTCCTTAACTTGCACCACTCTAAAGACTGAATAAAATGTGCCATTCATTACTGATTTTGCATGCAAGGATGGGAGGAAAGATGTTGGGTTCTGATGCACCTCTTGAAGAGCTAATTTTTCATGTTTCAAATAAGAGCTCTATCAACATTAAACTGCAGACCATAAATAATTGTTATTTACAAAACTATGCAATTAAGATTTTATTTTCCTGGTTTCTAAATGTCATAGTAATTGCAGGCTTTGGAGTGTGGGGAGGTGTTCCAAGAAGCACTGAGGACTATATCCAAAATACGTATCCAAAATTATTGCATTCATGCTCTGCTATCATTGGACAGCAATAGGTTTGCAAGTACTTGATGTTAATTCAGAAAATAAGATCCTTTTCATCATCTGTTATTTTCTGATTTCTTTTTAGAGGAAAAGTCTCTAAAGACCAAGTAGAGTACATATTTGTAGATAATATTATACATAAAATATGCAGACATTTAATACATAAGATTCCCTAACTCTAGGCATTCTTTGAGAAGTACTGGGTACAAAGAGGTGCTACAGGACTCTAAGCCTATTGCTTATTGGTTTTTAATCAAAATAAATTTTAATTAGTCCTAAAAAATTGCAGGTTTTTTACTAATTCCTTCATATTAGTTACATAATCCATTTATAAATTTGAGTATTTCCTACTCAGGAAATCAAAACCTCACTTTTTGTCCAGATGTTCCAAAAGATTTAGGTAAATTTTTTCAAGTGATTTCTGGTGTTTAGCTTCAAGACAGACAGAGACAGACAGACAGACAGACAGACAGATAGATAGGTGCTTGTTTTTTTTGGTTTTTTTTTTTTTTTTTTTTTTTGTTTGTTTTGTTTTTAAGGCGATCCTTTTCATCTTTTGTTAACAAAGGACAGTCACACCTGTTGGGAACTGGGTCAGCAGGAACACAGATTACCTTTTTTTCTGGAGCAGTATTTTCACACACTATCACAGGTAAAAACCTCTTATTGGATTATGAAAATCATGTGGCATTGACCTAATGTTGCTTTCATTATGATTAAGGTATTGAGGCCAATGGGAGCAGGGTTTGGCCAATATTGAGCACTTTCAAAAATCCCTTTGGAATACACAACTAAGTTATGTAGGGTCATTCTAGATTATTCTACTATTAGAATTTTTTTTTTTAACTTTTCTATATAATACAAAGGCTTGTGCAGTTATTTTATAATAGAGTAAATAATAGCTTAAAATATGTGAACTTAAAATGCTCCTAAATCAAATGCGTTGCTGACATCACCTTATAGCAAAAGACAGCCTGCACTAAATAACACCTGTTCAAAAAGGTGGCACTGTATTAATTAACACCATGGAGAAGAATTAGGTGGTGAAGTGTGGCTCCACAAGGCTGTTAAAAACTGTGGTCAGAAAGCAGATAAGAATCCACTAACAGAAGGAAATCATAATACTTTCTTCACCACCCTTTTGGACTATATTCAAGATTATAATTAATAAAATAAGTTGGCAAAAAAAAAGATAGTTAATAATAGAGTTATCTGTTCTCCTATGGAAGATTTCCATAATTAGGGAAGTAGCAGATAGGAATTTTAAGATAAACAGGATTAATTACACCATAATTGTAAGCTAATTGATAATTTCATATTGCTAAGGACATTTTTAATCATATTACTCCATTTATTTGTGAAAATGAATAGACAATATTTTGAAGATTTACCTCAAATAATTTATGTATGTATTTCTAATGAAATCACTAACAAAGCTAACAAATTTTTAGTCACAGAGAGAGAAACTATCAAATAAAGTGATTTACCAAGCATAAAAAAATGGTGGTAAAATTCACAATACAAATGACCCCTTTTCTGCAGAACTACTCCAGCATGTGTCTTATAAAATAAAGTTTATCAAAGTTTAGCTCGCATTTCTCAAAAGCTTAGAAACAAGAACAACAGCACTAGTTGTGTAATCATAATTTCTTTGGGAGAATGGTTGATATTCTATGGAAAAAACAATTTTATGTCAAAAATTCTGTGCTGAACAGTTTTGTGTGGGAGTCTTTTCTTGATGCTGTGGAAACACATTGGATACTGAAGTCTGTTCTTTCCTCCAAATATGACAAAAGGTAAATTAAACCCAAATGACCACATGACAGCTCAGACTCACAAGCAGCAGATGGCAGTAGGTTATTTATTATTTTTGCACTGTATTGCAGTGGATCTATGCTTCTGTCTATCATTTCTGGACATTGCAGAGAATATGTGCATATTAATTAATGAGTGTTCTAGGTCCTTTTTAATCGCTTACCTCTAACATATGCACCTCATCTCCTATTCCTGACACAGGAATTTCTCAGTCTGAAAACAGTGGGAAGGTGATCTCACTAATAGTGTTGTACATTGTCAGAGCCATTATGGTCTTTATTTGTTGCTACATTTTTAAGCCCTGCACCTGTTTTGCAAGCCACTTTTAGAAGTTTGAAGGGTAAGACAGGAGACGTCTTTGCTTTAGATCACAGCATGTCATGTAGAACATCTGGTGGATCAGAGTCATTGTTGGCAGGTAATCATAGAATGATGAATGGTTTGGGTTGGAAGGCATCCTAAACATCACCTCCTTCCACCTCTTGCCATGGGCAGGGACACCTTCCACTAGCCCAGGTTCTTCCAAGCCCCGTCCAGCCTGGCCTTGGACACTTCCAGGGATGGGACAGCCACAGCTTCTCTGGGCAACCTGTGCCAGGGTCTCACAGAAAATAATTTCCTCCTAATACCCAGTCTAAACCTACTCTTTGTCAGTTAAAGCCATTCCCTTTTGCCCTGTCACTCCATTCCTTGTAAATGGTCTCTTTCCACATTTGTTGCAGCCCCCTCAGGTTCTGGAAGCCCATGATGACATCACCCCAAAGCTTCCCTTCTCCAGGCTAGACAATCCCAGCTCTCCCAGCCTTTCTTCTCAGCAGAGCTGCTCCATCCTCTGACCATCCTGGTGCCTTCTCTGAACTCTTCAGCAGCTCCATGTCCTTCCTGTGCTGCCCCCAGGGCTGGACCAGCTCTGCAGGTGGGGTCTCACCTGAGGGGCAGAATCCTCCTGTCCTGCCCTGCTCTCCACGCTGTGGGACCAGCCCAGGGCATGGGGGGTTCTGGACTGGGCCATGTTCAGCCTCTCCCCAACCAGACCCCCAGGTCCTTCTCCCAGGGCTGCTCCATCTGCTCATCCCCAGCCTGGATTGATCCCTGAGGTTGAGCCGATCCAGGTGTAGCACCAGTCCCTGGCCTTGTTGAACCTCAGGAGATTCCCAGGGGCCACTCCTGGGGCTTGTCCAGGTCCCTCTGGATGGCCCCGTCCTGCACGTCTGTCACTGCACCCTCAGCACAGTGTCACCTACAGAGCTGCTGAGGTGCCCTCAGTCCCTTCATCTGTGTCATTAATGAGCATATTAAATAACTCTGGTCCCACTACAGGCCCCCAAGGGCACCACTGGTCACTGGTGTCCACTGGGACTCTGAACCATTTACCATGACCCTCTGGATGGAACCAGCCAACCACTTTCTTATCCCTCTAGTTGTCCACTCATTGAATCCATTTCTCTCCAGCTCAGAGAGAAGGATTTTTTGGGGGACAATAGTTGGAGGAAATAAGTGCCTGAACTAATATGTCTAAGAGGAGCAAAGACATTATCAACATTATGTTTGTGTGAATGATACCAATTCAGTCTAAACAGCCTTGCCCAGTATTCCAGTAATCTTGGGGAAATTACAGGGCTGCTGAAGACTTCTGTCACAATGCTTTATGAGAGTGTGCAATTAACTTTAGAATGGGAAAATAATGGTCATCTTCAGTAGCAGTTCCTATGTAATAAATATCCTTTTAGAGTCAGACTGCAGCAGGGAAAGCATTAGAGAAGCATTGATTTTTTTCAGCATGACATTCTCATTAGATAAAGAAAAGCAGAAACTTTTCCAGGGACTCATTTGAAATCTGAATCATTTCACATAAACATCTTTTCTCTGTAATTTTACTGATGATGGCATTTTTCATTGCAGATAAAACTATTTAATTTCTTCCTGTTCTCTTTATTTGCACATGGCAGCCTCTTTTGGTTATGGATATGGTGAACAGAGAGGAAACTTAAAGAATTTGTAAAGGAAGACTGTCCAGGTCACGTCTACCTTCTGACAATAGTCTGTATTAGACTGACTATGTGCCTCCTGTCTTGCAATAGAGGAAATTACAACCACTTTCATAAGGATTCCAGCTAAGAAATATACTCTGTCTAAACTTTGGAGACATACTTGAAAGCTGAATAAAAAGGCATAGTAGGACTTTATGCAAAAATGTTCCCATTGGTAACCACTATCCTTCAAATTGTGTGGGCATTTTAAAGCCACAGGAAAGTGTAGAAGAACCTGATTTAAAATAGAGTGTATTTGACACTCACTACTGTAAAAAGAACAGTTGATTTTGAAACTCAGTTTCCTTCTGAATGATGAAAAAAATATGACTCAGGAGAAATATATTCTAAAACTGATAGATATGGATGTCAAAAAGGAATTTGATGATGATATAAATGTAACATAAATAAGTAAGCTTTTCTTCACACATCTGTTCCACATAATGATAACTAAAACATGTATAAATCATAGAAATGATTTATATGAACACATGAGGTAGTGTGGTTGCTTCTGTTAATCTGTTTTTCATCTACATGTGCAGTTATTGGCATAAAGGCGTTATATCATACAAAAGTCTGATTTTAGTATAGTACTCTGGATGTACAGAAACTTATTTTACAGATTCCAATTTTATTAAGTAATGCAGTTTAATGCTTGGTGAGAAGGGCTTAAACAGACCGTACTGCATGACAACCTTTTTCATTTCAAGCAGGTAAGTAAGATGCAGGGGATTGATATCACACAAGTGCAGTATCTGGAAAAAAGAAGATTTCAAATCTGTGATTCAGCTTAACAACCCATATTCAAACTGATTTGGCTCACTGAGTTCAGCAGTCACAAGAGAGTGTTGCCTCAAGGTGGGACTGCTGCCAACACTGCATCAGATCACCTGGATTTGTCTAATCCAGTCTTAAAAACCTCCAACCACTAACAATATCAGTAAACTGTAACATAAATGTTTCATAGCACACATTTATCTGCACATTTTTTGAAAGTGATATCAAATTATGTTAGCTTATAAAATAGATTAGTCAAATGGAAACTTATTTGCTGAAGCAACATTTGATTTAAATGTGAGGAGGAAAAGGCATATCTTTGAATTTTTAACTAGTATGGGCACATCAAAACAAGCACAATAAAGCATTTTGACTTTATCCTGTCTAATAGTGAGATGGTTATTTGTTTACTCTAAACACCTGCAATAATAGCAGAGCCAAGGAACATCTGAATTCCAGCGTGTCATGAGGTTTTGAGTTCCTAGAAATCAGGGATTTCTGATGACCAGAAATGCACAAATAAGTTATGAATGTCATAAATAAATTATATTATTCATAGCCTGGCTGCAAGTTGCAGTATACTGATTCAGTAAGTATATTATTATTTCAGATTTTTGAATGCTGGAATCAGTACTCCATGCTTACACTATATCTGGTTTCTCACAAAACCAGTTGCTCTCACTGATCTAGTTCAGAGTGTGTGGTGTCAGAATACCTTGCCATGCAAATTTCTTACTTCTCTTAAGATGTGAAAACACAACGACCTCACTACACCCCACTCCTTTTACTTGTAGTGTAAATGATCTCTAAATACTCATGGGTTCATAAATAAAATTAAATTTCCATAAATTATAAAGTTATTTCTTGAAAATTAATTCTGATTGACTTTTATTTACACATCAGCCATGTTTACACAGTTTTCCATAGATATTCAGCATGGTTATGTTTTACTAAGCTCAAATGTTCATAAAAGCATTTCTTTAAAACTACAAATATTCAAACTAAGAAGAATTCCAAGTTTGAGGTTTGCACATTTTTTTGCATAAACTTTTGTATTGAAATAGTGATATGTCAAAAAAAGTTCATATTAAATCATGATGTAAGTAAACACATCTTGAAAACTGTGGGCAGACAAGGTACATAATCTTCTTTATTCTCTTGGCAAGTTAATAAGCAAAATTCTGCTTAAATTGCATATTAAATCACAGTATTTACTGTTTGTTCTTTGTTTTATTTTAGTACGTTATCAAATCTTTACTCAGAAAATAAAAATATTATAACAAGCAAAGTAAGGAAATTATGAATTTTCAAGAAGTGTTGTTAGGTAATTTTTGCATTCTAAAGAAAATCTCAAGTAGTCCTAATTTAGACAGCTTGCACTTGTTTGTAAATGTTTTATAATATGAGGCACACAAGAGGAGGCAAAGCCTTTCCTTCTCTGGGGATGCTGATTTTTGATTTGTATTCAGGTGCCCACATTCCTCTTGCTTGGCAGACTCTTATACTGGAGTTGGGAACCTACATATCTCTGGGAAGGCTGTTGTCATCGATTTGAAGCCAGAGTTGTCATCCACTCAAATAATACTTATAAACAGTTCTTTCAGGTTTCACCAGCCTATTCCTCCCTCAATTCTAGTGAGTAGAGTTTTTTTCTCCAAGTGCTCTGAGTTTCAGTTCAAAGATGGCACATAATTGTTAATCAGACAGGATTTTACTGATGCAGGAATAGGTCACAGTTAGGGAGTATTTAGAAGGTCCTGATAATAAAAGTGCCTCTGGCACTCAGGACATAGATGTTTATTTTTCACACCTACCAGACCTATTCTGCTAGAACCATCGTGTCCCTCCCTCCTAGAACTGATACACATAACCCCACAAGAATATCTTGCAATTCTTCCACTAAAATTCCTCCCGGTCCCTCTGACCCACTACTGTGTGTCTGCTGCCCACATTCCTATGGGATCCAGAATTATTTTCCTTACACTCACTAGAATGTTATTATATTTGTTTGTAAATGCTTAGAAACTTTGAAATTTGTCTGTCCAAAGTGAAACAAATATAGATGTTTTACATTTTTACTCACAGCACTATTGAACGAATATTTTAGACATTGTTATGGTTTCAATTTACTTTTTTTAATAGTAATTCTAGGATTTCAATTCTGAGATTTAGTTCCTTCAGCTTAACTGCCTAGACTTGTGATTTTAGCATGCTGTGCTTAGCAATGAATGTCATGTAGTAATGCTTAGATTTTTTTGGAAAGAAATTAAAAATAGCCCAAAACTCCCAAACCAAACATAAACCACATTTTTTAGTGCAAGTGATCCTTCTTGATTATTTATTAACAGTAAATGTCTGTGGAATGCTTATATTTTTATTCACTTACAAGGGAAAAAGTTATGTCTAACAAAGTACAGTAGTAAAGCTCGAAGCACGTTAAAACCTGGCTGTAAATGAGATCTAAGGCAAAAAGTTGTTTGTAAAGAAGAAGAGAGCAGTTGGCCCCAGGAGGATGAAATGAAGTTACTGGGACTGTGTTGCAGCAAATATCCAGCAAACACAGAGTCAGTGGTGGTCCACAGCTACAGGAAGATGGAGAGGTCCACAAAGTCTGGGACGTCTCCAAGGTCAAGCAGGAAAAAAAAAAAAACAACACCAAACCATTAGCAACTGAAATGAGGAAGCCATTAATTCTTTGGAGGAAAGCAATTTCCTTGTGAAGGCCACAGAAAAATCCCAATTAAAATCAGTCAAGGGTATTGTTGTGTGCAAAATGATTTCTGCAGTGGTAAAAGGCTACTTCCTCAAGTCCTTTTTTCCCCCTGGGAACACAAAAATTAAAGAGGTTTTCAGTTGTTTGTTTGGCTTCTTTTCCCCTAAAATAGGCTGTGTTCAAGGTCAAGTGATTTTTTTTTTTTTTAAGAGATGTAGTTCTGTAACTTATTTCTTTCACTATTTTTTCTTGGTCCTATCATACCTATGGCATTAAAATAGGCAAAATATAAGTGCAGATAGAACATGGCATATGTTGAGAAGACAGTAGAAGAAAGAGAAGCCATTAAAAACAGTAATAGTAACAATAAAGTTAAAAATCATCACATTATAAAAAAAAATTTGCAGCTTTATGAAACTGACTCATGACCAAGTCAAAGCAAATCATGAGAAAAGTGTAAATGAAATGGGACTGATTGAAAAGATTATAATGTATGGAAATTTTGGGAATAGGTAAAATTTGCTTGTTCTTTTGGTAATAGTTAAAATTTGAAGAATATTTCAACAACAGAACAGGTCCCACTGGGCTGAAACGTGTAGTGTGTATAAAACAGGCGGGCAAAAAGCAACTGATGAGACAGTGTTAGAAGGGAATGTAAAGTGTGAGAGAGACAAGGAGTGCTTGGGGAATACGTGCATCCAGGTATTTCTCAAAGGTTGCAGTGAGTGTATTTAATCATGTACTACAGTGTTATTATGTAGGAAGTGATTAAAATAATAAAGTCTGCAGAGCTGTAAGGGGGCTATCTGGGGAAAGGGAGAGATTAGAAGGTTATTATTAGAAGATTATTACTGGGGGATTATAAATATCTAATAATACCTGAGTTTACTGTAATTAGTACAGTGGACTTCTAAATACGCGGGGGGGGGGGGGGGGGGGGGGGGGGGGGGGGGGGGGGGGGGGGGGGGGGGGGGGGGGGGGGGGG
>JAWWEV010000095.1:10298147-10316804 GCA_035583235.1 Hafferia zeledoni
GTTTTTACTGTAATTAGTACAGGGGAATTATAAATACACCCCCCCCCCCCCCCCCCCCCAAAGATAGATGACAGAATAAATAAAGACCAGCTTCTGACTGTGTTGTATATAGAGCTCACAAAATAAATCCAAAGATAAATGGTTTTACTTATTTTACCTTATTAATATTTCTGTTTCCTTATCACATACTGTGTGGGTCCCTGTTCCTCCCTATTTAACTGTGATTTTATTAGGATTTTGAACATATACTAAAACTACTAAAACAGTTCATACAATTGGTGAATTATCATTGTTTTTGCTTTCCTGCAAAAAACACTCAGATTCTAAGACCTGGTGAATATCATGGGATAACTAAAGACAGAATTTCTGACCAAAACTTTTTATTCTGTCAGATTTATTTTATAATTATTTTGTTTTCATGACTTCCTAGTGCCAGGCTCAGTCTGAAGCAGTTTCATTTGCCCTTGTACCTACAATTCCTCAGATGGTGTTACAACATATGAAGTAATAAAACGTCTTGTGCTGCTGGATGCCTTTAATAATGTCAAATAATGACATCCAGAAATATCTGATATTCTCTCTGATACCACTGGTAACCTTTGTGAGAGAGCACTTGTTATCTGTGCCATGCAAATAGACTGGTTGCTGGTATGTGCAGGAGAGGTCAAAAGAACATGATTAAAAAAAAAAAAAAAGAAAAATCCTAAATGCGAAGTTTTGGATTAAAATATGATAGAGGATAAGTGTCATAATACAAAACATGTTTTGATACATACATACATATATTAATACAGTATTATGCTACAAATTACTTTATTTTATATACTAATATTTTACTTATGTGAGCATTTAAATTTATTGATTAGATTTATTTTTCTGTTATATTAAAATATTATAATGGTTGGATATATAAGATTTATGGCAAAAATGCAAACAAAATAGTAGAGAAATAAATATGAGTGAACTGTCAGCAAAGAGAATTGAATTGTCTTGTCTAGTTCTATTGACAGGTTAGAATTAAGTACAAGCAGGAGGATACACTAAACAGAAGTGTTTCCATTGAATGGTTACAAAACAAACAGCAGGAATGATAAAAAAAAGACAAGGCTGTTACTATTGACTGTTAACATTCAGGTTAGTACTTTTCACTCAGATGTGTGTTTGCAGAATTTATGGTGTCCTTCAAAATACTCTACTTGCCTTTTTTCCCCCCCTCCTTTTAAACTGTTACATTTAGTTGTATACCTTAAAGACACTAAACTTAAGGATTAGCTCAAGTGGCCATTCTATTAGAGATTTGTACATACATTTAAATAAAAGAAGGGAAGGAAACTAGAATAACATCAGCACAATTATTTTTTGTTGAACATTTTCCTACATGTGGATCAGTATTCTACAGAATAGCACATGTATGTGTTAAAATGCTCTTTTAGCCCTCACAGTCATTCATGACAGAAGACATTATATTTCCCAATATATTATTTCCTCATCAATAGCATTTTATTCTTTTTTTGCAGAAGACCAAAAATTATTCTATATCATCATCTTTTCATAGATTTTTTATTTTCTTGGTACTTCTTCATAGTATTGATATACCATGGGATCTTTAATCTTTCCAGCATCCTCTAGAACAGTGAATTGAAAGACCATATGAGGAGCTTTTCTGTATTAATTGAAATAATAAGTAGCAGAGGTGTGAACAGCCTCAGGATTTCTCTATGACAACAAATCATCTTCCCTCTCCTTATTCTTGTTTTCTGCGAATTTTCATGGTCCTTTGCTCTGCAAAAAGAACCCACAAATGAATCAGAAAAAAATGTGTAACTCATTACTGATAGTCAAAAGGTAGTTGTACTTTTGAGATTAGAAATTGGGGCGAGAGTATTTTAAACATAGAATTCTCTATGAGAATTATGACATTTCTCTTTTTACATTCCCCACTGCTCTCCTTGCAATATGGATACCAATTATTGATTTCAGATTTACACTGAAAACAATCAAGTCATTGAAACTAACAAATTTCATAGCCTAAAAGTCTCAGCCACATTTTTCATAAAATAAGAATAGTCACATTTTGTTAGTCACATACCTGGGTTGAAAGAATTTTGCACTGTTGCTACCGTAGTAGAAGTAACAATACGAATAATTGTCTTCTAGAAATAAATGGAAATAATGATGAAAGTGCAGATTTCAAGGATATTAGAAATTAAAAGGATTTTTAAAAATTATTAAAACACAGTTAAAGAATAAATTAAAAATAATAATATCTTTGTTATGTAATAATTGTCATATTTACTAGAAATCATTCATAATATAACAGTGTACATTTTTAAATATTTTTGGTAACCTAAATAAATAGAGAAAATATAATTTTAGAGGAAATTGATACAGTGGTTTGTTTTAAGGGACTAGTGTCACTTTCAAATCATGTTTACTATTTCCTTCATTTCTATCCTTTAAAATTCCTGTTCTGAAGTAGACATAATTTCTTTTGGATGTAGCTATGGATGTAGCTCTGAGTGTCAGTACCTGAGATGAAATAAGTCACTCCTGGATATTACATGGTAGGACACCTTTCCTCATGTCCAGTGTCTCCTGTGTCAGAGAGCCCATTAGCTGCAAAGTCTAGAAGGGCATAACCAAAATAAAACCAGCTGCTACACCTCTTAATCATATTATCCAAATGGCACTATCCCCCTGATGAAATGTCGTGATTTCTTTGGCACATCTGGCCAAAGTTTTCTGTTCAGTACTGCAAAATGCTGCCGAAAAGGAGCAAAAATATCCAGGCACCTCATAATTATGCTCACAGTATAGACATCTGAAGAAAAGTTTCAGAGAGAGAAAATATTTAAAAAATCATTGGCAATTTGTCCAACATGCTACTGGTTCCACTGGGCATAAAAAAGAAGTTTATGTGTTTGGAAGGACCCAAGTGATCCCAAGACCTGTCTCTCCTTGGCAGAGCAGGGCTAACACTCATCAGCTTGCTTTGGGTCTCACCCAGGATATATCTGAATATTTTTAGGATGACTATTTCACAGCCTCTCTGGCAAATTACTGCAAAATTTAATCACTCTCAGAGTGAAAAAGTTTTTCTTTTCATCTAATTGCAATTCTGAACATTGCAATCTGTGCCTATTTTCTCTGCCACTGCTTTTTGAAATAATGTCAAATAATTTTGAAATGATGCTTTTTGAAACAATCACTGCCTATCATTGTTTTTTGAAATAATGTCAAATAATTTTGAAATGATATGATGAAACTTGTGTTACATTAATTGTGAGTAAGCTAAATTTCTACAAATCAAGAGTTTGTACAGAATACTGACTTTCTCCATCTCATGGTTTTGTTTGAATAGGAGAAATACGAGTGAGAACCTTCTGTCTCCCCCTCCTTGTGTGTTGGAGTGCACACACTTAGGTAATTAATATGTGCTGGAAAAGGTAAAAGAGGGGTAAAAATGGAGCAAGAGGAGCATCCAAACAAGAGGACAGTGATCCCAGCTGATTTCCAAACTGGAGGGAAAAAGATACAGCAAACCTGATCAAATAAACACCGTTTTTTGCTACCCAATTAAAATTTTATAGCAGAAATATGTCCTAGTTCTCTTGAGAGCAAATCCTTTGTGTCTGTGTTCATTTACTCTCTTAAAAACCTAAAGATCTTAGGCAGTGTGCTTTTGATGGATGATTCACTGATTACCAGGCAGGCAGCTTTCATCTCAGCACCTCTGATTGTCATTTTGAGGAGTCTTGGTTGCTGCTGTCAGATCATTGCACCATTTCACAGCTATATTTGCATTATCACTGTCATTTGCAAAACTAGTTCAGAAAATATAATGGATTTGGCTTTTGTAAATTTTTTAATATATTTTTCATTGTTGTTTTTATTTTGGTGGTTGTTTATAGTTGCCCCATTGTTTGCTGTCCCTCACTGCCATCTGAAATGTTGCAAGTGGAATTTCGGTCTTATGCCTACTGTTCAAAACCTCTTACGCCTCTCACATAAATAACTCCTGCTTTATTGTGCCTGGCTACAAAGCATTGAATAATTTAATAGCATGCAACTACACAGGCTGCATTTTTGCTGTCATTAAAGTATTATTATCATCTACCATCTGCCTGTTGATTTTCCACTCTAACATTTCAGTAGATAAAGAAAATCCCAAATGTTCTTTAGAAAAGTCATGTCAGTGGCTTTACTCACAGTGTCAGAAACAGCAGTAAAAGATCCAGTGTTCTTTGAATTGCACTGAAGACTACAGCAAATGACAGAGGAGATTGACTTTCTGAATGGAATTTTTTTAAAGCATTATGCACGGGGAATTAGGATGATTTTCTGTGATTCTTTCCTGAGCTTCATGGCTTGGCATCACAATAGTTTATAACAAAATGACTAATCCTCACACAAAGGTCTCATGAGGAAATAATAGCTCCCATCATTTTGCACAGGATGGAAACTGCTGAGAGACTGGGCTCAAGTCTTATTTAAAGAGAAGGAAACTGAGAATTTATGTTTCAGAGTACGGACATAAACTGCTTCTTTCTTCATCTCTGGAGCTGAGCTATTGTCTCAGACCTTTTTGGTTGCCTCTTTAATAAAAAATTCTTACATCTGGTTCCAAAAAAATGGAAAATCCAAAAAATTTATAACCTTGATTATAATTTCATTTCTGTCTCTATCAGCATGATATTTCCTGGTGGAAGAAAGTAACTGCTTTCCGATAGGGGTTTACTATTTGTACAAACCTGTAGTTACTGAGGAGAAGAGTTGCTGCAAGCTCCTTCTTTCACTCTGTTTTCTTTTTCCTGGGCCTCACAAGGCAGTAAGTGAGGTCAGCCCTGGGGACGGCGCTGAAGTTTTCATAGATGTGGTGTCACTGGATGCCATAGTTTTCAGAAACAGTTATTCTGATATCACTTTTTGACCCTTTTTGTTTATACACCTCTGCCTATTTTAATGTGATACATATGAAAAATAAGACTAGAGATAGCATAATAATGTAAAGATTTAGAAAGTAATAAAAATAAATCCTAGAAACATCCACATCCTAAGTGTACCTTGGATACTCTAAGGATAACCTAAATGTCACTGGTATTTACTACTCATTCTTGGGAGTAAATGTTGAAGCCATCACAGTTTGTGCATTAAAGACCTTAATGTTACAGCCTTCATAAAAAAATAGTTTTAAATCTGCTAAAACTTCAGTAAAACCATCTGGGCTTATATGGATCTTACTGAGTCTTGAGCCTTGCCTTCCTACTGCATATTTTCTACATAGTTAATGCACTTAATACTATTTTAATTGCCATTACTCACGATACTTACTGTTAGTTTTGTAATTACTGTTGCTATTAATGCTGCTATTATTATCGACCTGGCAGAGTTACCATTTATTACATAATAAATATACTATTAATATGTTGAATAATTTAATAGCTTGCAACTACACAGGCTGTATTTTTTCTGTCATTAAAGTATCACATTTTGTCAAGAGATGGTGCTAAAACTGTGTGAGTCTTGTCCAGAGTTATCCCCAGTTGCAGTGACCTTGTGGAAACTTTTTGTTCTAAAGGACAGAACTGTAGATTCCTGTTAAAAATACAGATCTTTGGCTTCCTAATTTTTCACTTACAGTTTAGCTATGGATAAAGACATGAGAAGCAGGTGTTCCTCAGAGCAGTGGTGCACCTTCTCAGGGGCACAAATTTTCTGTAGCAAACATATCCTGAAAATGTGGCCAGATTTGTCAGCAACACTGTGTGTGTGTGCTGCATTAAACCCACAGGTGGATCAAAGCTTGCTGGAGATAATCCCCCCAAAAACTCAGCTGAGCAGTTTTGCCACATCCATGTGATGTTTTTCCTTCAGATACTATCAAATCAGCCAGCTAAAGTAGTTTTCGGACAGTTCAATTAAAAGGCTTTCCTTAAACTGTTATATGCTGAACCTCTATTTAGGAAGAATTAATTAGGGAAACTACTCTATGGCCTACGATGCATTGGAGAACCAATGGTTCCCAGTCCCTGTCTTCCTCTAAGATTATTTATCATTCGATGCTTTGGCAGAGCTATTTTTTTGTCTTGACAGTGATAACAAAATTGCTGCCAAAAATCAACAGAAACTGTCATATAAAATGAAATATATTCTGCATATGGAGTCCATGCTGGTGGTGATACTTAATGGAACTGCATTGTGCTGTGCTGCCTTACATCAGACAAGAATTTTTAATTTCTGGCTATATTAAAGGCATTTGTTAGTACCACACCTATGTATAAAACCATATAGTAAAGTGTTATTGCATGCTTTATAGGCAAAAAATTTAAACTTTATAGCTGGCATAGAAATGTACTGTTTGCATATGCAAAGTATACACAAAATGTGACTAATCCCAACAAAAAGTCATGTAAGTATATCACATTTAGTGGTAGAGAATATCACCATTTAATAGACTACATTTTACAAGCTGGTCTGAAGATTTGTGTTATGATTATTTAGTGTAAGTCAACTACCATCACCCAGCATTTTGTTATTGGGTGCTTTCACAATATTGCTCCAGTTTTTTTCAGAAAGATCAGTTTTTGCAGAGACATCTGAAAAGGTTCTTATCTTTTGAGACATAGTTGTGTAAGAAAACTCCAAACTGTGTATTTTGGCTTAAGTTCATGTGAAGAAAAAGAATGACTGTGCTGGATTGTGCTGGGGAGGGTCACTGGCAGATCATCCCAAGCATGCTTTGCTCAGCATGATTCCCATGTTCAATTATGGCTTTAGGGTAAAGAAGAGTAGGCTTAGATTGGATATGGGGAAGCAATCCTTCCCTGTGAGGGTGGGCAGGCCCTGGCAGAGGGTGCCCAGAGAAGCTGTGGCTGCCCCATCTCTGGAAGTGTCAAAGGCCAGGTTGGATGGGGCTTGGAGCACCCTGGGACAGTGGGAGGTGTCCCTGCCCTTGACAGGGCGTCCACTGGATTATCTTCAAGGGCCCTTCCAACCCAGACCATTCCATGATTCTGTTAATGCTCTAAATGTTATATATACATGATGCTTGAACATTTTGAACTGGTAATGGGACTTAATGGTGCTTGATATTGTGTAAAACACAGGAGATGCCCATTTCTGTTCTGGTGAATGTGAGACCTGAAGGGCCTTCTGTGCCTGTAAGCAGACATTCATGTTTATTGACTTTAAAATTATTGCAAGACTTCTATTTTTAAACCAGTCTAGGTAGGAAAACACACATTTACATATTGCAATATAAATCTCTCAGCTTTATTCTGATTTTTTTTTTTTTTTTAAATAATTGATATCCTATTTCACTTGTGCTTCCTTAGGAATTCTGAAACACCAGAGACATCACAAAATCATGATCTCCTCCTAGGTTACTTACAGATGTAAGTAACAGTGGAGTTGTTACCAATATGGATGAGCTTAAACCATATTTGGGGCTTTTAATTAAGCACCATACTGAAGAACAAGGAATACAATCACTACTGACACTATATGTCAAGAAATTATTATTAAAGACCTATTAAAAATTAATTACAGTTACATAAACAACCCAATTATATAGTTACTGTACTTCAGAGGAAAGTGGGATGTTAATACACCAGTAACTTTTTGTAAAGTTTCTCAAAGGGATGCCTTTATCTTAAAATATAAATTTATCTTTAAAACCTGGTAATTAGAAGCATCTGTTAAACAATCTTCATCTTTGGCTTTCAACTCAAGAATAACAGTCACCTAAAAGTGTTTTTTATCTAAACTATATCTTAGTGGAACTAGCATTGACCAAAAGGAAAGTTAAAAATCCAGTAATGAGTACAGAAATAATCATTATTTACCTGTGTATACTATTAAAGCCTGAAAGTGTTATGGATTAATGGTCAGAAGAGCAGACCTGAGGTATTTTTTTCCCATATATTTTTTAGAAAATTGATTGAAATATATTTTTGCAAACAAAAGTTTGGTCAGTATTATTTTAAAAAAGGCTGTTTCTTGAAAAAGTCAGGCTTATATTCTTAAGCTGTTCTAGTTATTGACAGCATTATATTAGAGTTAATGTTTTGAAAAAATGATATTTCTATTTCCTCCCATTCATCCTCCACTCAAAAAAAAAAAAAAAAGAAAGTAAAAGTGAGAAGTTTAGCAAAGAGCTTATTTATGAAGAGATGTTGATCAAGGCTAATATATAATCTAAAATTTTAACGGTAATAAAGTGCGTGAGAAAAATTCTGTGAGGAATTTGCTTTGGCCATTTGCAGAGTAATGTGCCATCAAAAGTGTGAGCCATTGCGAATGCCACTGGAAATGGTAAGAATAAATATTTCCCTTTTAATACTTCTCATGGCAGATCTAAATGAATGGGCAGATTGGGGGAGGATCTATTCCAGGCTACTGACCTCAGACTGCTGTTGTAAGATGGATGTGGCTGAGGGTCAGAATCTGCCACTTTTCCTCTGATGGCAGTGACTAAACAAGTTCTTGCTGGTAGCCCATGGAATGAAAGATTAGAGGCTACTTTTCTCCAATCTCCAGTCAATTGCTGAAATAGAGGAGAAAATTATTTCACTTATGGCTTCTCTAGATCCTGTGTTTCTGAAAGACACAAATGGCCACAGACACTCATAAGCTTTGCAGCTGTTTAGTGTGTACTGTTTATATATAATTCTTTATATAATCTTCTCTCTTTTCCTCATATGCTTTTCCACAGTGGTTTTTTCATGACTGAACTGTAAGGTTGGAAGCAAATGTCTTTATGGCGACAGAAAAAGGGGAATCTGAGCAAGTTAAAATTACTAAAACTCAATTATAGTAAGGATAATTTGTACTTCTTCATTTTCAAGCACAAGCGTAGCAAAAAAGTCCTACATAAATTAGATGAGGAAAAGTTATCTGGTAGATATCATCTCTTTGTACGTGTTATAATCAAGGTTTTAGTATTACAGTTTATTCTAGGTTTTCATGATAACTTTTTTTTTATTACAGCTTAACAGAACTGTGGCTCAGTGCTAAAATCCCTGAGAGTAGTTTTCTTACCAAAAAAAAAAAAAAAAAAAAAAAAATAATATAAAGAAAAGAAAAATAAAAAAAAATAGTAATAGCATGATTTCAATAGTTAATGGGTTTATGTGGTACTTATTTAACTGCAGAGTTATGCTCATAACGTAACTCAACTATCGTTTATGCTGCAATCACTGTTTGCTGGTCAGCTAATTATTTAAACATAATCAAAGACTCTGGCATTTAAATTAATTCAGTAAAATTCTGTTCTTTCCACCACCTGATTTTAAGTACATCTTGAAACTATGTGTAGATACATTTGGTTAAAATTCTTGGGCTTTTGCTGGTTGCAGTAAAATTCTGAATTTATAGCAAAGGCTTATTTCATGATTCCCTCCTGCTGTAGCTCTCTCATGCTGATATGCCCCTTCCCCACACTCTACCAGCAGTTATCTCAGTTGTGACAATGCAAATAATGCCAGAGTATGTTTTCACAGAGTAAAGACAAGCAATGCTTTCTGTCCTCTTAAACACATTTATTTTTAACGTTCAAGGAAAACAGTGATTGCAATTTTCCTCCCTGTTTTCGTGCTGCCACCTCCTTTAGTTTCATGTCCATGATCTTATTCAGGCAGGACCTAGACCACAGTTTTTCAGCTATTTTTGTGAGCAGAAACACACACAAACACACACAAAATAGGCTCCTTCAGAATGAACTGTACATACAAAACCTAGGAAAGAAAAGTATAAATTCTGCCTTCCTACTTTTTTCCCCCTGTATATTTCATTGAAGAGGGAATTTCCAGCATTTTTAATTTTGATGTTTCCTCCCAAACACAGGTAACCTCCAGTGGAAAACTACAAGGGTAGAAAGAGAAACTCATTGCTAAACTCCCAAAGAAGCAGAAAGAAGGGGGAAAAAAAAAATTCTCAGGTGTGAGAGCTGGACAGAAATCTTGTGATTTTGTCTGAGGTCCTGGCGAGAGGAAATGTTGCCACTAGCACATCCTGAGACAGCTTTTGATGCAGGTTTCTTCCCCCAGGCACATTTGGGCTGAATGTCCAGAGAATTAAAGGAAGACCTGCCAGGATCTCTGGAAACATCTGTTTTATACATAAAAATCCGCGGTGATCTGGAGAACAGAAAATATGAGTGCAGCATCATGTGAAAAGGAGTTGGCAAGAGGACACAGTGAGAAGAGTCTTGTTCCTGTGGTCTTGTAGATTCTTCTTATCTATAAGGTTATTTGTGTTTGGTTTGGTTTTGACTTTTTTTGATTACTTTTTAATAAATTTGATTATGTTTTATTATTTACTGAATAGGGAACAACTTGCTAGATGGAAATGTTTTGATTTCTTTGATATAAAGGAGTGTCAAAACTCTCTTGTTGGCTTGTTTGGGATTAAGAAAGGCAGTCTTTATGTGGGTTGCGTTATTGTGGTGTTGTATCCTGCCCACTGCTTTAGGATTCCAGAATTTCCCTTTGTGTGATGGGTTGAAACATCCCTTGACTGTACCAGAAACTCCTGAATGACTAAGGTGGGGACAGCACTGTCTGTACAGGAATTTCTGTGACCTGACTTAGGAGGGGAATGAGAGATAATCAGTCAACCCTGACAGCATTTGGACATTCCTTGACTGAATTGTAACCCAAGGGGCACAATACCATTTTTACTGGACTTTTAAAACATTCCAGCAGTTACTGACTTGGATTATGGCCAGGATGGAAATAAATACCCTGTAGAAAGTATGGTGTGAATATTGCCCTCTCACATCTGCAATTAGGTTAGCACTGAGTTTATAGTAAATCCTATTGTATCGTTTTGCAGGTGTTAAATTACTCAGCAAATAAGAGCTGCCAACCATTTCTACACAAACCTTTCACTAGATTTGAGGCTGGGATTAGACTCAACTATGTGTAGGCTCCATCAGGAGCTTAGAAAGCAGGGGGTCCTCTCTGAGCCTTTTGACTCAGCAGGAGGGTCTCCCCTACCCCTTTGCAAGCTTACCCTTTTGTATCTCTTTTTTCCACATAAATCACTCTAAATTGATTCTAATACAATCTGCCCTTATTTGCTTCATCTATGTGTTATTAGAGTCAGTTTTGACATCACAATTTGTTGAGTCACAGTTTAACAAATTTATTTTAAGTCTGCTTTTTTAGTGAAGATTTTCTTTGGGATCATAAAAACACTTGCAAATAGAAAATTACATTCATGCATTGTGTATGCATGACATCCCCAGCCTAATTTACAATTTCTCTTATTCATAATCTATTTTTAATTTCTAGAGGGTATTTGAAAAGTGTAAATTTAATGTGGACTGACTGATGCTGTTTATAGAAACATTGTTTTGATGTTTGAGTTATTGTTTTTCTTAACTCACATAAATATGGCAGAATTGCCTTTCCAGTCCATGAAGAAGACTTGACAGTCTAATACTATTTTTGTTATTATATTTTGACTTATGATTTAATTTCTCAGGTTGTTAACATATCAGAGAGTCTGTGAGCTATATCATTTGTTTGTGTTAGTACTCTCTATTTCTGCTCAGCAGATGTATGAGACAACTTTTTGATTTGTCACATTCGTTCTCATTTTTTGTGACAATTTTGTATCTCTTACCAGTAACTGTGGGTTCTATTATTATATTCTTTTTTCACATGTCAGAGTAAACCTGTGAGTTAATTGGTATCTACACAATTCCTCAAAACCATGCACAAATCTTGCATGAAATCAAGGCTTTATTTGTAGGTTTGAGATTTTGAAAAAACATGTAAATGAATTTTTCTTAGACCACTGATAAGGTCCTTATCTTCATGATGTAGAGGGAGAAGTTAATATTCTTTGCAAGACATTAAAAGAATTCTAGATTTATTAAACCTTGTTCAGTTGTTAGTGCTGGTGAGGAGAGGTGAGCCCCAGAACACCTTGATCCCAGCACAGAGCAGCTGCAAGTTCTGTTTTCATAGTTCTCAATTCTACTGCAGCATTATCTGTTTTTCCTCATAATTTGCCTCTTAAAAAAAAAAAAATCATGGTTACTCTTTAACATTTCTACATTGAAATTTGGAGTTAGTTTTCCCCTTTTCAGGCTTCTTGGGGTGGTAAAACAGATTTTAATCACAGTGGAAGTATATTTTAAAAAAATAAAGATCATAACTTTTCCCATAAGTTTGATGAAAATAATTTCAGACTTCAAAACCAGCCTATGTTGTAAATTCATTCCTCCATGTTCCTCCTAACAGCACTGCATCAGCTGGCAAGATATTGACCCTTAAATATAGTTTAAAGCCAACTTTATTACTGGCAAACTCTTGCACCTTAAATAAGTATCAGCAGTTAGTTTGGGATTACCCTGGGAAGTTTAGTGGCCTGACAAAATAAATCTTCTGAGTGATGACAACAGAGAAAACCAGCAAAGCAAATTTTCTTTTATTATTGGCAAAATATTTTTATTTCTGTTCAAAAGATGCCTAGAGGAACAAAATATTACTACCAAAACAAAAGGTATTACCAACCATTAGTAGATCCTTTTATTTTCATATCAAATTTAACCATAGCTTTGCCACTCTAAGAATAAGATGTGCTGAGGATCTAACAGAGATTTGCTAATTTATTTAAAGCAAATGTTTTAGTAGTGATGTCCAAGCTTTTTTTTTTTCTTTTATTACAAAATTAAGTTCATTTCAGAGCAGCATTTCCTCTGGGTTCTTAACTGTCGGTTGTGTATGGCTGTGTTTAATAAGAGTCCATCAAATGCTTATAATTTACATCAATAATTATCTTTACTCTCCTTTTATCAGATAACATTTCTCAGCTTGACTCTTATCTCTCCTCAATTTCTCTGCCAATAGAAGGAGCTCCTGCATTAGGCAACAAGCCGGAGCTCCCAGGAGAACTTTTCCTGTGATCCAGACAGATGGATCTGGCTTTCATTGTATGTGTGTGTGTGTGATGTGTACAAAAATTTTGATTACACTTTTGGTGCAAACTATCCTGTCATGGTGCAAACAAACCCTGTGAGATTATTGCCAGAGAGAAGAATAGCACTGTTTAGAGGAAGGGCTTTTTCAGGGGGAAAAATAATAATCAATTTGGTTTATCTGTTTGTATCTTCTGGTGGCTGGAAAACTCTGATGTAGCAGGATCCCTGATTTTTATGATAAAGGATATTTCCCTATTGCAAACATAAACTGTTGGGTGGTATGGAAGAAACTGAGGATCAAAATGACATAAAACACCATTTCCTGAGGATTATAAAGGTGTTGCTGGTACGAATATTAAAAGTAAACATACTCTGTGAAAGGGGATGATGCCCTGGGAAGAAAATGAAATAAACAACTGATTCAGCAATAAATATTCCAGGTTTTAGCAGAAGATTTTCATATTTAAGTAACTCATCACAACATTCTAAGGGACATGGGGCATTTTGACTGTTTTGTTTAAGCTGATTTTAAAATACTTTCACAGAGATACACTGTACTGTATTTAGCCTGTTTTTTGAAAATCTTAATTTCATTAATTGAACCCAGTTTTCTTAATTCCTTTGGACAGACTTCCATTTCTGTAGGGACAGCTAACTTCTCCAATCTGCTTTTACTTTCAATGTTATTGTCATTAAGTGTTTCATTCTCTTCATGCAGCATTTCTTAGGGACAAACAATTCTTAGCCACTAATACCCAGCATGCCCTGTGTTATCTTCCAAGTCACAGAAGAATCTTCAGATGATCTGTGATTCCCTAAATACTGTGATTTGACTGCAAAGTCAAATCCTCAACAGAATCTCTCTCATCTATCTATCTATCTATCTATCTATCTATCTATCTATCTATCTATCTATCTATCTATCTATCATCTATCTATCTATCTATCTATCTATCTATCTATCTATCTATCTATCTATCTATCTATCTAATCTATCTAATCTATATCTATCTATCTATCTATCTATCTATCTATCTATCTATCTATCTATCTATCTATCTATCTATCTATCTCAGTGTATTATCACAGTATTAGAACACAAACTAAGCAGTTTATTGTCATTCTCCATTTGGGGCTTTGAAGAAATTTAACTTCTTGCCTGTGAGTGTATGAAACTGGTACTGGAAAGGATCAGCAAATCTTGAGCTCTTAGACTGATTTTCAGATCTTCCACCTCCTTTTCCAGAAAACTCACTTTTTAATTTCTGCACACCTTACTTTTAAAAATATCTTAATCAAACCTAATCCATACTATGTCTCAACTTTTGCTTCTCCTACAACAAAATTTACTTTTTCCCCACCCCCTTTCTTTCAAATATTAAAGCACTTTCTGAGCTTGTATGAAAGTGATACAAGAATTGAGTGCATTAGCTGCTCAGTGGCTATGGGCAATTAAAATCATTAATAAGTTGATGGCTGGGCTAAAAAGCTGAGGCAGCAGTCTTTGTTACCATGCTCTTCTGCTCCTCATATTCCTGTGCAAAAGTTACTGTCACTTTGCTGTTTATTTTTTCATTCATTACTCCTTATCTGAAGAGTTTTTTCTCACCTCTATCAGTACAATGGTACAAGAGAGAAAATAAAAGCCATAAAACATGCTTTGCCTGCCAAAGTGTAATGAAAGATTCCTTCTGACTTGCTTCATATGGCATTTTGCCTACACAACAGTGAATGATCTCTCTTACTGAAACACCTGGAGTAAAAATTGAATTGTTGAGCAAAAACCTAAAATACTTTTTTTCCTCCCAGACATGTACAAACCTGAGCCTTTACTTGCACTTAGGCTGCATAACAGGGACCCTAATATACACTTACAGCTTCTACAGACAGATGAAAAAACATTGAAAAGACAAAATGAAGAATATCCCAACAGACCTAAGAGACACAGTGGGGTGTGGGGGACTGAACTCCTTCCTTTTCTTCACCATATATCTTCTATTTCTGAAGTCAATAGAGTAATGAAAATCCCCATCACACGATATAACCCCTAAATACTCCAGGGCCAGATTCTCAGGTGAATTTATTTCTTTTATCGTCTGCATCATTCATCCAGTATAAAAAGACCAATAAATTGGCAGCATACACTTGGTACAGCACTCCCCTGGTATGTGGAGAAACTGCTGTGCATTGCTGATTTGGTCTGGATTTGTTCCTCTGTTTGCCCTCTTCCCCAGAGAGAAGCAAAGCAATGATGTGGCCGAGTTACACTCCATCATATCTCACTGGAATGGCTTCAATTTTTCTTTTTTTTCATCATTAATGTAGCTATCCTACACTACTCCACTGCAAGATAGAGTTGCATTCCTGTTCTCTGCATTATAAATGGAGAGCTGAGATGCAGAGATTCCAGACTTCAGCTCAGCCTCAGCTATATCAGTACCCAGCACATTGAAAGTATCACTCATGTGACTTTGTGGATTTATGATGGAGTTTTATATGAATCAAAGCTGAGATATCTTTATTGCATATCTGCCAACACCTTTAAACATATTTTATATACATAAAATTTTGCAGCAAACCTCAAGAAAATCCTATTACAGCTAATTATTGCTCTCAATTTCTGTCAAATGCAAAAGAAAAAAGAACTTTTGCAGAGGGCCAGATCAGGGGGAAAACAGCCTTTTCTGCCTAGTCAGATTAGGTTGCTTGGTTATTGTGACCCCACACTGATTCAGGTACATCATGTCTGTAAAACTGGAGAATTTTTTATGATGCTGTTTCAGAATTATAAGACCTATATGAAGACATCGAAGTTCAAGCTGTTGTCTCACTAATAAACATGATGCCCTCACAAATGATCTTGGAAATTGGGAAAAATCCATCTCTCAGATTTGGTTTTTCCAATAAAAGTTTATGGGTTCAGCATTGCTGTTGCAGCACTGCAGCCTAAGAGCAGCATAGATTTGAGAGCCTGTTCATCTCACGATTACAAAGTCAGCCTTACATGGGAACAGGGAGCAACTGCCTTCAAGCTCAGACTTTTTTTTCCAGCTCTCTGGCAGGACCTTTCAGTGTTTAGGTTTGCTCTGAGCTCACCATTCCCCTTGCCAACCTCTGGGCTTGGCCATGCACGTCGACATCTCTCTGCATAGCAGAAATGCCTTTGTGATCACAACTGGAGACAAGTAGGTCTTTGCCCTGATCCTGATGTTCCTTATTTTACCTCTACACCTGGTCTGTGCAGGTTAAGAGAGGATGGTATGCTGGTAAGATACTAATAAGCAACCCTGCTTACTGCACTTGATAGGCACCCCTTTATCACTTCTAGTTCTGCTGCTGCTTTGCAATTATCTTCAATCACACTGAGCCTTGTCTGAGGGAGAATGCAAACAGGGTAATAAATTCACAGCCTCTGAAACATACAACATAGTCACAGGTGCTTTTAAATGACACAAATAAATAAATAAACAAACAATCCCGAACACCTTATTGATTTATAGGAAAGCTAAATCAGAAAGGTCCCTTCATTAACTAGCTGACTCAATTCTCTCCTGACAAAGCTACAGTCAAGATTTCAGTCTTTGTGCATACCACTCAGACAAAGATCCTTCATGGGAGACTCTATCAGAGAATATATTTACAGGAGAGGTTTCTCTTACAATGTCTTCAGCAAATACTTTTGTGAACATCCTGTTACATAGATTTGTAGAATTACAGAATGGTTTGAGCTTAAAGGGACATTAAAGATCTCCCAGTACCCAGACCTGCCACGGACAGAGACCTTTTACTATCCCAAGTTACTCAGAGCCCCGTCCAACCTGGTCTTGGACACTTCCAAGGATGGGGCAGCCACAGCTTCTCTGGGCAACCTGTGCCAGGCCCTGCCCACCCTAAAAGGGAAGAATTTCTTCCCAATATCCCATCTAAACCTTCTCCCTGTCAGTGTGAAGGTATTCCTCCTTGTCCTGTTATTCCAGACTTTGTAAATCCATCTTTCTTGTAGACTCTTCAGGTCCTGGAATGACACAATTAGGTCACCCCAAAGTTCTTGTCTCCAGGGTGAACAATCCCAATTGTCAGATTTGTGATCCTACAAGTGCTCAGTTTTCTGGACCTTTGATCCCAGAAACTCATCAGAGATTCATGTTGGTAGAACTGGAAGAGGAGTCATAGACACCATCTTATGACCAATAATTTCCCAATTGCTTATTTACTAGCTCATCATTCTTCACCATCACAGTGAATATTGCTTTGATTCAAGGACATGCAGAAATACCTCTACTAACATAGGTGTAATTTTCTATGCGTATTGACATGTGTCTTGTGCAATTAAACAATATTATTTCCTTTTCTTTTTGGTGACTTGCTGTTCTATTTAAATGTCAAAACTGTCTTCCACTGATTTTTATCTCCTACATCAATAGCCAAGACATACTGCGCCAATGTCAATATTTGCAAATATACAAATGTAATTTATGAATATTAAATCATTACATTAATATTGCATTAATGACTAATTGATATTAAATGTGACTTTAATAAATCATTTGAGGTCTATATATGCTCAGAGCTACTGTATAGACTTTTCCTGTGGCAGTAATTTAAATATCTTTGGAGGCAAAATCTTCAGTCTTTCTCTGTAGGACCTTATGAGAATGTGATTTTTCTGCCAATGGAACTTCTTCCTTCCATGGGAACATCACAATAGCATCCATGCATATATTGAAATTAACATACTGAAAACATGTATTTTCTTGCATTTGTCAATAGTGAATTTACCATTCAGACACACTAACAGCCCACTTCTTTTTGATTCTCATCACTATTATCAATAGAAATTTCACATAAAAATTCTTAATTCTTTCATCCTAATTTTGTCATTTTTTTTAATGTTAAAAACTACAGTTGGTTATCTTTGTGTTGTACAATTTTATGTCCTTTTTTTTCTGTGTTACCATTCTATGACATTTTCCATTTTCTTAATTATATGAGGCATTGTCTTTTACAACAAAAACCCTTGGTCTCCATTAAATGATATAATCTAAATGTATGAATTCATAAGACTAATGCAAGCAGAATGGGGTTATCTGTTCTTATATTAAAATGCTTTATGCCTTGATAAAAATAATTATCCTTGCTTTATGGATAAATCTATATAGTCAAATATTTAGTGTGTAACATGATCAAAACTTTTCCTCCAGAGGATCTGAACTACTCAGGGGACAAGTAGCAGGCAGTTCATTTCTAGGGCACTACTCTGAAGCCACTCCAAGACTCACCAAAACCTTTCTGAGACCTGATGTCAAAGGAAAATAAATTTATTCAAGGCATCTTTGAATGGTTAAGAATGAAGGCAAAGAATTATGCTTTTCCTCTTGTGATTTTTTCTCATTTTTACCATATTTTCTATGTACTTCTGTAGTCTTGGTGACAGTTAACCTACACACATGTCACCTCTGAACTTCCCATTTTTTACATGAATAAATATCAAATCATGCCACTTACTACAAGAAAGTTTCAAAAATTAATTCCTTTGTCAATCAAAACCAGGCTTTGCTAAAATTATAGTCTTTTACACATTCCCTTCTTTCACCCTAAGGAAAAAAACCCCTCAAAAGGTGTCACTTCCAGAAATAATGTTTTAGGGCTTTACTTTCAATTTATAGGGGTATTATCAATTTCCTTGTGCTAAGTTCCTGTTTTGCTTCATTTTGAGAGACACTTAA
>JAWWEV010000095.1:10325835-10346587 GCA_035583235.1 Hafferia zeledoni
TCTATCTATCTATCTATCTATCTATCTATCTATCTATCTATCTATCTATCTATCTATCTATCTATCTATCTATCTAGCTTTCATTTACATTTACATCCATGAGATGCCATGAGACTTAGTAACGTGTCAAGCTTTAGACATCTAAACTTAGTGTCCTATATTGAAAGCTTATAAAGTTTTAATTTATAGCCCAAAAGTCACATAATAATAATACAGATGTAAAAAGAAGACTTTTCTGATGGAATATACTGGCTGATTGATCCATGTCTTTCTTTCAGGAGCAGGTAGTCTCTGTGTCAGTTATTCATGGTCTGTCTATCTCTGGGTAGCTGGAGTGCTCATGGCTTCATGAGAAAATCGAAACGCATTTTTGCTTGAATCTGCTCTAAGAAGTTCTGCAGAGTTGTTAATAAAAGCTTCAAACATATTACTTTTTGTGAGAACTTTATAGGTTTGTCATAAAAGGCCAGTAACACTGAGTATCTGCAGCAGTTCAGGCCAATGTCTGTTTCACAACTTTCTGCAATGGGAAAAGAAAGAACTTCAGATAGCCTGATGAGAATATAATAGAATAATTGCTGAACAAGTAAACAAGATAATTTTGAAGATTACATTTTGTGTGTCCATAAGGAACCCAATAGATCACCAGTTTTGATAGAGCACTGAAGCTCCACAGGCATATGTATTAATAAAGAAGTAAATTCTATCTAAATAATGGCAATAACTATATAGAATAAAAAATCTCAGCCTAGAGGAAATATAATTGTGCAAGAACCAACAGATGTACTTTTTTTTTGCTTGTTTGTTTGTTTCTTGGATAGTTATTATTTGCATCAAGTTACAGAAATTAATTACAGGAGCTCTTGTTCCTGTAGAAAAATAACTCCAGGTTTGGGTTCAGAATTCAACATTCAGAAATTCTTGGGTAGCTCAACAGAGATCATACCCCTGGGAGGTTGTTGACAAGGACATGAAGTTGTCAAGGCAAGTTTGGAGGAGAAAATTCCCACTGAGTTTAGGCAGGAGTGTTCCAGGAAATAAAGTGAACAACCCTCAAGATAATGACTTATCCTCATCTCTGGGAATAAGAAATACTATTAATTTTTGGTGACATGTTTCCACTTACTACTGTTCCTGGAGCAACAAATCAGCAACTTTAGTCTTCAACATTACTAAACTTCTTGTTACTTATTTTCTTCACCTGAGTTCAATTCAGCTGCATGGTCCAATGCCCATGTCAAACCCAGATGATTCAGGGAAAACCACTCACTCATGGAGTGCTGAAGAGGCAGTTTTTATTTCAGCACAGGCTGGACAAAAAGACCCTGATTTCTTTTTCTTTCTCCCCAGTGTTCAGCAAAGCCTTGTGACATGTGCATTCCAAGCTGCATGAGCTTCAGAGAAGCCAAAGCCACTCATTTAATGAATGCTGACTATGCAAGTATTGGCTCCATAACCTTTCTGATCTACTTTTATGAAGCAATTGATGTTAAAACATGAAATTGAAGCAATACGTGCTGCTACTTTTGCTGTTTCCCTGTTTAAAAATTAACAGGAGCTCATAAATTTATAACCATTAGAGACAGGCTGCAGCTGAAATGTAATCGAAGGTTTAAATTTGCAATGAGAGGCTTCCATCTTGCAAGTACAGAACAGAAGGAGATTTTGCTCCAAGAAGTGACCCCTCTGATGTGTTGGAGGGTTTTTCAGCAGCCACAGATGGGTCAGGTCAGGGATGTTGTTATGTGTAAGTGTACTGCAGATTTTTCCAAAGGAGGAATATATACTTCTTAAGGTTTTGGTGTGGTTTGGTTTTTGTGGTTTGGGTTTTTTTGTTTGTTTGTTTGTGGTTTTTTGTTTTGTTTTGTTCGATTTTTTGTTGTGTTTTTTTTTTTTTTTTAATGCTTCCCTATATATATAAAACTCTCGCCTTTAAATTTTGCTGGTCCATGTACTTCTGCATGTTCTGCTTTATACTGCACTGCAGTTATGAAACAAGAAGATAATGTGCTTGGTTTATGGGAGTAGTAGTTTTAACCTGGTTTTAAAATTTTTATTAAAATCTAACAGTTCCATTCAAATATTCCTCTCTGAATAACAAACACTCCTTGTTTCTGCTCACAAGTTTCCTTGAAGAAAAAGGCAGCCATATTAGAGCATGCAGAATAATCCAAAGGCTACTTTAATACTTCTTTATGATTTTTTTCAAGCTAAACACAAAAATAAACGTGACAAAAAAATCAACTAAATAATGGTGTGTCACAACATCATTTTCCCATCATATAGATTTGTGTATGTGTGAGAAAAAATGTGCTATATAACTATTCTGTTGGGACTTCAGCTACGACCTATAATCATATTAATGCTTGTGAGATGCTCAGATTTAAAATCCATGTTTATACCAATATCCATTCTATTTTTATGATGTCTCAGGAGCCAAAATTGCATTCCTTAGAAGGAATTTGGCAATAATTATGCTTTCTGTGCATTGTGCTGTGAGGTGTAATCCCTACTCGAGCAGAAGAACTGCCCAGATTAGGTACTGGTTTGTGGTATGGAAGAGTGAGTACAGCTAACACACTAAAATAGCATAGAAGTTTCTTGTCTTATATGCAGTTGCATGTAGAATCCATTTTTTCAGCCTTTCAAATGCTAACCAACATTTTCTTTTAATGTGAAATTGCTACACCATGCTTTAACATAAAGATGGTTATATCTTATAGGTGCATTATTAAAAAAAAAAGAAACAACAAGAACAAGCAACACAGAAATCCCCTGAATATGCCAAAATGGACATTAATATTTCCTTGTGTAAGCCTTTGAAATGAGCTGAGAATTTTTTATTTTCTTGTTTGGTTCCTTTTTCCCCCTTTTTTTCTCTCCCGTCCCCCCCCATTATTATTATTATTATTATTATTATTATTATTATTATTATTATTATTATTATTATTATTATTATTATTATTATTATTTAATGATTACTTGCTTGTTTTTTGTTTTGTTTTGTTTTGTTTTTTGTTTTGTTTTGGTTTTTTTTTTTGTTTTAATAATTATTTGCCTGTTTGGGTCTTTTATTTTTTTATTTTTTTTAAAATTCATTTCAGATTGGAGATTGAAATAGGGAAAATAACCCTTAACGCCTTTGATAAAATCATGCTTCAGAAGGGGACTCTGGATTAATGGGTTTAGGAATGTTCTTCTAAATTGCAAACATCTGTAATGATCCTCCAAGGACAAACAGGGCACTCTGGTTCAATGAGTAGGTAATGAAATTGCTGTGTAGCTCTCCTTATCAGTGTGAAGAAGTTTGCTGGTGCTGCAGGACAGGCTGCCCCAATGTGTTGGCAAACCACTGTTGGCTTATCACTAATTTCCCCTATGTGTTCATAAAAACTCTCTATGTAATATTTATATCCACTTTTTAAAAGCAGACTAATTAGAGGCTGTCACTTTGCCTTTTGTTAACGAATTCTCATACGCAGCTTGACTTTACTGTGAATATAAATGGTTGTAACAACGTTTTTCAAATCCTAGCTCTAACAGATATCTTGGTGGAATATGTCCTCCTTCAAGATTTGTTTGATAAAATTAAGTCTGGTTTATCTACCACAGTGCACTTGCTGTCACTAGATCAAAGCAATAATTTTTATGCTATTAAATATGAACAATTTCAAATCAGACCAAGACATTAGCTTCTTACAAAATTCTTTGTGAAAGCAAATATTTTTAAAGATAGATAATCTCTCTTAAAAACATTTAAATATTTTAAACACCATTTCATTGTTTAATCTGATCAAAGCGACAAACACAGAGCTCTAGTTAAGGCAGACACCTTTTGATTCTTCAAAAAGTATTTAACTCAAGGAAAACCTTTGGATCTTTGGGTGAAAAAATCATAGTCTGTTATTCTCAAAGACCAGTTTGGAAAAAAAAAAAAGGTATTTTGAGCTATCTGATCTGGATTTCTGAATCTTTTGAGAACTCTTAATTTCTGTTCCTTAGAAGGAAAAGTGCATCGATCTCAGACTTCATCCAAGCAGAGATGGAATGGCCTTTAGAGGACCAATTTTTAATGTGGAACTAGAATCTCTAAATTAGGGGCTATTTTGTTGTAGATGAAATTGACGGTAGTCCCAGGAGATGGCTGAGTTTCTGTGGTGTTTGGGTCTGTCCTCAAAGCTGAGTCACAGTGACATTAAAAGGTGCTGTGGACATAAGGGGGAGTCTCATAACATTACTGTGATGGTGTAGGCAATAAGAAAATGCAAGACCTGTGCACTGAGAAAATGCTTCAGCTCCCAAGCTCTGGTTTTAGTCTGACAGAAAACCTGGTGAATTTTTATGAACATCTTATTGCATTCTTTTTCTCTAATGATGGAGGCCTGAAAAGAATGGGTTTCCTTCCCTTTTTCTTTTCTTTTTTTTTTTTTTTTTTAATAAATTTCTTTTAGCAGCTTGAGGCTCAAATAAAGTGGTAAAATTTTGAAAATTAATTCAAATATGGACAGTTTGCTTACTCTAGATCCTCACTTAGAGGGCTCTATTCTGTCAGACTCTTTGGATGCAGAGTAAGAAGATGCAAAAGATGGGTTTGTAAAACTGGCAGCATAATTCAGATTGGATATACAGACACCACAGTAACACATGCAAAACTACCATAAGTACAGTGAGGATAAAAATTAAAGAAGTTCACCAGAGAAGTCATATGACATGAGTAAACCAGTTATTACTATTGATCAAGACATAGTGATGAGTATAAGCAAAGCAGGTTGTCAACTGGCTTATCTGCTTTGAAATATTGGTCTGTCACGTCACTGAAATTACTTCAATTCACATCAGACAGGAGTATTTGTCCTCTGTTTGTATTACCATGTCCTTAAATAAACTTATTTCGCTTCATACTAACTTTAATAAACCAAACCAAAATTCAAATCCAAAAAAGGGGGAAAAGAAATACCTACTGAAAATTTGGGTAAAGCCTTTTGGCTACAGAATAAATAATATATTATTTAAACATTCTGCATATCATTCAAGTAAATAGATATCTAATTATAGTAAACCTCCCACCTGGAAAGCATGTAGAAAACATTTTGTAAAGAAATAAGAGTGTAATTATTTTAATTATTGCCTTTGTTCTCTCACCTGCATTTGATTCCCTGCACATACATCAACTTACTGAATTAAAGAGAAAAAAATTTGTAGGCTCACATCCTTAAACTATGAAGAAACAGTAAAATTAGTGTAGATATAAGTCAGGCAAAAAAAAATCTCAGAGTACCTGAGTAACATGAGGTACACTGAGGTCTGGTAGTCAATAAAGAACAGCACAGACAGCCCTGAAGCTTTGACATCCTTTGACCACTGGTTTTGCTGAAACTGTATACATATTTATGTTTCATTTCCCTATATATGTACATAAACATTTACATGTATGTGCAAACATATATAAGATGTATATAATTTATATAGATTTATTTATCAATCAGGAAAATTATCACAGTAGTGGGAGCACTGAGAAGAGTGACAGTCAACTCTGTTTCAAAAATCAGAGCAGAATTCTGCAGTGTTGACATTCATTGGCAATACTCAGTGTCTTGCTCTACATGGTTGTCAGGTATTCTCATTGCTTAGGCAAGCAAATAGCTTTTAAGACTCTTATGCTAAACTTTTTTTTTTTTTTTTAATTCAATGACATGGAGCTGAGGAATATGTTGAGTGCAGGTGCTGAAAGTCCCTGGTGGTTTTTAGTAGCCAAGGTGCAGGTGATGCAGACTGAACTGGAGGAGCTGTACTCATCCTCCTCAGCCTACTGCCCAGAATAAAAGGGGATGGCCACATCTGCTCTCAGAAGAGTTAATCTTAAACTGAAGACCAGGATTTTTTTCTGGTTTCAACACACAACTTCCCCACATGCCTTATACCCTTTATTCTTGCAGATTTAGACTCAGGATGAGGAAGATATTTCATACAACAAGGGTGGGCAGGCCCTAGCACAGGTTGGGCAGAGAAGCTGTGGCTGCCCCATCCCTGGAAGTGTCCAAGGCCAGGCTGGACAGGGCTTGGAGCAACTTGGGATAGTGGAAGGTGTCCCTGCCCATAGCAGAGGATGACACTGGATGGGTTTTAAGGGTCCTTCCAAATCATTCTATGATGATTCTATGATATGTATGTACTGCCATAATTATGCTATTTCACTGACTTTTTGTGGAATTGTATTTTTCTTCCAGTCTACAACTACAATATAACAGACCTCTGATGTGGCTGTGTTTTTTGCTAACAAGATCACCTAATAATGGTACTAATGCAATTAGTACAAGCAATGAGGTAAGAGATAATCAGTTTGCAGTACAAAATACCTGACAAGATTCTACTTACTAAAGCTTTTTATTCTTCAGTGGAAGGGTGTGGTGACAAGATCTTAGACATACTGACTTATATCAGACCACTTAAGACTCATGCAACTGGATAGGAAATAGTCTCTATATATTTTGGTTATAGCAAGGCTTTTGACTCACATGAAAAGGTATATTAAAATAGTCATATAATTATCTCAATTTATGATCGTATGATCATAGAAGTATAATGTTACAGAAATGATGTAAAAGTGATTAGAAAACCATATTTATAATAACCATAAATATTTTGTTTTCCACATCAAAGTGTGTTCCAAGTATGATTGTGAAAAGATCAGCAATATTTTCATTAATTACAGGGATGACAGAAGGAACAATGTTCACTTTTACATTAATAGTTTAATCAATCTGAGATAGATTAAAAGGACACAAGAGAATGGATTGGAGTTCAAAACTGATTAGAAATACACAAAATTCATTATATATTTCACTGAAAAAATAAAATCTAATATTAAAGTCAATGACTACCTGAGTTTGATTTAGCAAAGGCATAAAGTTGCAAAAAAGTAGTTGTCTTATGAGGTGGGTTGATGAAATGTAGCCTACGAGATCAGTGAAGTAACTACTCCATTTAGCTTTTTCAAAGTCTCTCTGTTGTGCTGTGTCCTTTCAGATGCCAAGGTTTAGGGGTTTAGCTGTATAAGCCTGTGTATCCTTCCTTGAAGAGCACTTCGTTCTTCTCTGACTGGCAAAAATTCGAAGCCCTCCTCCAAACACAGACAACTTTTTCATATGTTTTTTAAGTCATGGAGCTGAGTGGATTCATTGGTCATGTCCTGTCAAGTTCACAAACATTTATGAATGGTTATGACAGCGGTAACACTGACTAGTACAGTCAAGTGACATTGGACAACTCATTAACTGGGGTAACTCCTGCTAATAATGAGTAACAGCTGCTCTGTTTTGTCTTATGAACAATGGATTTTATATGGTTGTAAATATAAACTATAATATAAATATCTTTTGAGATTGACAGCAGTGTGTTTTAACTCTAAATTTAAATGAGTTCTATTTTTCTGTTGGCTGTTGGCTTTGATTTCATTTTTCTTCTCAATGTATTGGTGTGTATCTACACAAGTTTCCAGTCTAGATGAATAAGTGCATTTATTACTGTGTGGCTGAGTATGTACTACATGCACAGTTACAGCACTTGCAAAGCCTTGTAATACTTTTCAGTCATTAATTCATTCTAATTTCATTAAAGCTTGTGTGACTCCACTTGATATTAGCAAGATAACAGGACTCTGTGTATCACCTAAAATTTCTATCAGCTACAACACGCAAGGAATTGAAATAAAGATACCTGAAGTTTTATTACAATTGAATCCAGGGAAACAAGATCCAGCTGTAGCTGAAAGGAGGAGTAATGATAAAAAAGGAAAGAAGAAAACAAATAATGGTGTACTGATGCTGAGGAACAAATTCTCCCTGTCTAGGATAAGTTCATGTATCTGACATGTTTAGAAAATTGGGTGCAAATGGAAAGATATGCTGTACTTAATAGCAGTACAGCTTTCTATAAGTTGCTGATTTTTGTGATATTTAGAGGCATGTGACATACTCAGAACAACATCATTTCCATTTTCTCTACTGCATTATTATTCACAATTGGTGTAATGCAAAATTACCCTCCAATAAAAAGTGGGAACTATGAGTTTCTGTTAGGAAGTTCTGTGTTTCTATGGCTTTTGTAAAGGCAGAATTACCAAGAGCCTTGCAAACTTTTTTCCTTGTAAGTTTCTAAATTTAAAATCTTTCAATCACTTGAATTCTCCCTGTTTTGCATTCACACCTGTGTAGAATGAGTCACTGTTTTTGCTTCTTCAGGGAAATCGATAATAAATCCAAAATCTTAAGTGGATGACAGCATTATATACTCCCTCTGTGTAGGTATAACTGATTGCCCAGGTCCAAGTGAGCTGCTGCCCCTGAGTGAGTTCCATACTCAATCAATTTCTGCATTTATTTGGAAGTATTTCTAGGACTGTTTTTACTCAGATATTTTGTAGCTTATTTTCTGTCAGCCTTACAATACAACTACTAGTGCTCGATGAATGGATAGAACAATCAGTATGTGTTCAAAGAAACCTGAATTAATTTAGGCACCACTTGGTGTACACAAAACAATCAAATGATGAAATTTATCAGTTAGAATGTGCAATGAATTTTTGGAAATGATTGGCTACATAAAGCATTTAATGAATCATGAATGTGTGTGAAAATAAAACGTGTTGCTTCCTGTACTAAGTACTTGTATCTGTGTAAATTACACTGGTCTGCTCTAAATAATTCTTAGTATTTTGACTTAAGATGTTGAAAGAATAAGTGGATAATTCAGTGAATTTTATTTCATTTTAAAAACTGCCTAGCTTAAAGTTTCTAATTAGATGCTTTAAAATAATTGCTCCCTGAAATTCTCTTATCACATGTTTTGGGTTTGCAGTTTCAGGTTTTTCTTGCTTAATTTCATTCAATTCATGAAGGAAAGAATGATCTGTGATGTTGCTGGACCTGAGACATGTAAGTTAAAATTTCCAAAGGCAGGAATACTTTAGTGGCTGACTGCCTTTTTGATTTTCTTCCCCCCCTTTTTTTTTTAACCCATAACCTGTGGTTACTTATTACATTCTGTCAGTCTGAGTAGGAGGGCATTTATCTAAGTCCACTATTTACCACTGTTTTTCAGCAGATGTGAAGCTCAGAGGTCTCCTGCTGCTACTCAGGGTGTGAGGGAACTATTTCCCCACTTTCCCCAACTCTGCTCTGCAGTTGCTCCATGTGATGGAGGGAGGAAAGGTATCTCTGTGAAACTTTACCAAGATCACAATCAGGATAAATAATTTATCATGAGGATTTTCAACATACATCTTACCAACACAGTTTCCAGTTTTTCCATCTGCCAACATGACAGTAAAACAAAGCCATGATGTGAGTGTAAAGGAAAAAAAAAGCAAGTAAAAAACGTGGAAGTTAAACATTGAACTCCATCTGAATTAGGACTGGTGGCCAGGTGAAATCTTCTGCGCTGTTTTGGTAGGTAACTTGTCTATACATAGACTGATGCTCTCCCAATTACCCGTTTTCTTACACTACATTATCTCTTTACATTTTGTATCTATTCAGATGCAAGATGTTAAATACCTTTAATAGGTTTTTCTTCTAATCTAAGATATAATTAAAAAAATCAAGCAAGAAAACAGTAAATTGTTCATTATACGCATGTTCATTATACGCCTTACGCATGAATGAATACTGCATAAAATTACACTGTGACATAAATATAGGTCATATCTTAGAGGTTGGAATAACTTTTGAGTAAGTATACTGTAAATTTAATATCAGTCAAACAACAAAAGTTGACAAAACATCATGAATAAAAACAAAACAAAACTAAAGCAAAGCTTTTCTTGCTGTCACTGGAACAAGTAAAGTATAAAAGATGCTCTAAGTATACATAAAATCTGCTACGAAAAATACCACGAGTCATAACACTTCAAAGTATTTCACATATAATTTAGATTTCTAAGCACTTCTAAATCTGAACCAAAATTAATACTTACAGAGTAAATATGCATTTCATAGACAAGGGGACAAAAGGCTGCAAACAAGAGGTCTTTCTTTTGTCAGGACTTTATTCCACTGCTATCCATTAATGCTGCCAGAAAGTTCCCTCATTAATCATAGAATTCCTTCCTCTTTAATATCACTGCGCAATGGATCTCATGACAGCTTAATGAAAAATTCCTCTTTACATATTTAGATGAAAAATCTGATGTCTTTTTTTCCTCATATTGGTTCTTTTTGTGGTGTCTTTGTGTAGGATGCAATGTCATAAATTATCCTTGTCCTACATTACCATCAGTCCAATAATGTGCCTTATCTGTGCTCCTCAGTGTGATCCATAATTTATAGAATGCTACCTCACATAACAGAGATCATATTTTGAAGTAATCCAGAATATCCCTCACTTCATCACTCAAAATTCAGGAACAGTTTGTGGTTTCCCAGGTTTTGGGGACAGCAAGGGTCTAAGTGGCACTGAAATAAATCACATGTCTTAGAAAGTTCTGTCCTATGAGACTGAGAGGGGCCAGTGTGTGCATTTGCCTGCTTGATTGATAGCATCCTATTGTAGTTAATAACAGCTTCTTCTTCTAGATGACACATTAGCTTAATTTTCATAAATAGCTTCTTTACTCTGTACTGTACTCCCAAGATATCACAGCTGTATTTTATATCCCCACCCAAGTGGCCAGTAAAAGATAGATGATTTCCTGAATGTTTTTGAAAGACAGAGGCTTTCCTGAATGTTTTCTTTTCCTTTCCTTTTTATAACTTTTCTTTTCTTCCCCGTTCCCCCACCCCCACCCCCACCCCCCATAGAGCTAGCAAGAGTATTCACAGAGAGTTCTTTAATTTGCTTCTTTCAATGTGATATTTCAAATCTGTCTCTTCTGCAGATTGAAAATTTACCTGCAAATATTTGTTCTTTACCAACTCTACAATGCTTAGGCATAGCAATATTTCTATCACTGATGATATCAAACACTTCAAAATGGGCATAAAAATACAACAGATTTGCCCTTTTATAGCATCGGACAAACATTCTACTAAGTTAAGGTGAACCTGTTCCTCACAGAGCATTCATTCCGGAGCAGTTCTCCGGCAGCAGCAGCCCCATTGTCTCATATGGTTATGTGTGATTCAGCCAGAAGAGGCAATAACTTGTGTCTGGCTTTTCAAAATATTTTCATCCCGAGTAACTGAGATTTCCATGGCCATCACAGACCTAAAGTCATGTACCACACAATCAGAATTTGCTCTTGATTTTGCCTTTCAAGCAAATTTTCAATTTCTTTTCATCACATTTCACAAACAAACAAACAAACAAACAAACAAAGCCCCCCACCCATAAAACCAACCAGCCAACCAGAAAACCCTCACCCATACAGAGAGGGCTATTCCTTTCCAAAAATAAATAAAGTGACAATTTAGATTCAGACCTTATACATTCCGTTGTGTGTTTGAACCTGTTATCACCTGGGTCCATCACATTCTAAATGAGGCAACTACAATGAACATAATCTATAGAGATGCTGAGATTGTGGTTGCCCTGGCAACAAACACAAACTTCAGGAAAAACTTTTTCTACACCCCTATTTTGTTTCATTACTTCTCATGATCATCAAAATTACATGTTTCTAGGGTTTAACTAACTGACATGTAGTAAATCAGGTATATTAAAGCAATGTTCTTCAGGAATGTTGGATGTCTTGCCATTGATTCAAATAAAATAGAGTGTGAAAATAAGACATCTGACAAAATGGATGATTGAGTGTCAGGGATGCAAATGAAATTACAGGTTTGTGCCTTTCTTCACTTTGGGGAAAAGTGTCTTTTTCTGACAGTAACACAGAGAATGATTTGCAGAATTTTGAAATATTGAAAATAGTATTCCTACAATAGACAGTGGACATCTAAATTAAAAACCTCTCTGTGGCCCAATATCTGTTAGTTACTTGATGGTAACTATTTTGAAGAATTTTGAAGGTCAATCCTTTAATCAATTTTATAGGATCAGCTTCACCTGATTTTTTAATACAGTCCTGTATTGCATTTTAAACATGGTAATTTAAAACTCACTAGTCTAATGAAAAGACTAAATGTTTATGCTGCTTCAGGAGAATCATTTCACAGCACATTAACAGTGTTTATATTGGAATCAACTGGAGTCCTGCAGCTGGCAGGTCGTGGATATGTGCAAATTGATGGGTGCACAGTTTAAAGACGCAACAAATTCCTGGTTCTTCGGCCTGTCCAGCTCCGAAATCAAACTGGCCAAAGAATCTTGACTGTGTCTCCTTGCTTTGAGGAAACAGAAAAAATTGCCTCACATGATAGGCAATTTATTTTCCAGAGTATTCTCTCTGTGGTTTCTAGAGGAATTCTTATAGGATTCCACATTTCCTGCGTTGTCAGACCAAAAGGACACCAAATCCACTGAAGAAATGGATGCAGTGTTTCCTGATGCTGCACTGTAGAAACCACCACAAAACTTACATTTTAAAAATACTCAGTTAACTCACTAAGTTACTTGGGAAAAGAAAATCTTCATCTTGGTTTTTGCTTGTTCCTGTAAATCTGAAACTTGGAACATGATGTTCTAAGAGAAAAAAATACAAAAAGTGAGAATGTGCTGAAGAAAAGGGCATTTATGGGTACATTTATGAATTATTCTAATGACAAAAAACTGTCAAATTTTGAAACTAATTTGCTCAACATATTGTTTCATTTAACATCAAATTTTATGAAAATTCATGTTAAATATAAAGAAGAAAATAATTTTGAACAGACTCACAAAGAAGTGTTATTAAAAACTACTTGTCTTAGGACAAAACCCTCATATATCTCAAGAATACACTCTAGTCCCAGGCTATATGTCTGATTTAAGCGTATCTTTCTCAATTCACATCAAGACTCATCACTCTTAATGATATTTAGATTTTTTGGAGGTGGAAGACGGAGAAAAACAGAGACTGTGCTGCTGCTCAACAAGTATTTTACTCCTATTCTGTGCAGGAGGAGAGGCACTTAAAGAGGAAAGGTTGCTGCAAACACATTACAGAACAACCTATATGTCCTGGACATTTTCTTAAAAATGCATAAAAATAATTTTCAAAGACTTCTTTGAATAGATAATAGAGAGTTAACTCCGTGGAAAAAAAAGCCAATTCTATTTTTAGCCAAAATATTCATAATTCACCTTTGGAAAGGTTATATTCCTTACCCACCCAAGTCAGGTTGACTGAAAAATAGAGGAAGTACATGTTTTATTTTATAAAATATAAATGTATCAACTGGAAACAGGAGAGGAAGAAAGATATCCATACTTTTTAACTGAAAACAGAGATCTAATAATGTGAAATGATTCTGAAAATATAAATGAATCATCAGATTCTTCCAATTGAAAAATATGATCAATTTGTTGAAGGCAGCAGTGAAATGTCTCACACATTTCTTTGTAACTAGTGGGAGAAAAAGGTTTCTGGAGTGATTAAACATAGGAGACATCTTTGTAAGCAAAAGTATGGTGTTAACCCAAGAAGAAATGTGTTTAAATGAGTTGCTGGTCCAGGAATTAGAGTCACTTCTGTAAGGATGAGACAATGAGGTCCTGGAGAAACTTCTGAGAGTGACTAATTTGGAGTTGTTGGAGGTGGGAAAAACAATGATGTGTGGAAATTCTCAAAGAAAAACTTATCAGTTTATGAAAATAACTGCATTGTTGCTGTAAGTGTAAACTATAATTGTACAAAGTATTTATGATTGCATTTCCCCAGTTTCCCACAGCCAACCAGAAAAGGATTGAAAACATTTATTTTAACTACCCTGTTACCTAATGCTTTTTGCTGGATAATTCCTCTTCAAGCTGTATTATGTTTTACTGAATTCAGTGAGTAATTTCTGTTGATTTTTGTTCCCATTTCTAGGTACTTCAATTTCAATTTTCATTTGCATTTTAATGATTTAAGTATTTGCAGAGGGAGTTGAATACATTCAGAAGGCCCACACTGAGAAACAAACTGAAAGGTTTTAAAGATAGTAAAAATGTTCTGTGTTGCCTTTCCCTCTGTGGAAACTTTTATCACTTAACTCCTTATCACAGGATTCACTGCTAATTAGTTTATACATTTGTAAACCTGAATGTCCCCACTGAGGTATTAAGTTCACGAATTTTCTACTGGTATTAATTTAAGTGGAAGGTATTGATCCTCTTGAAGGAGTGAAGTCATGGTTGTGAGTCCTAGTGAATCATCCTAAAAAACCCAAACAAGCAAACAAACAAACAAAAAAAACCCCACTAAAAAATTGGTGTAAAAGAGGAGAATAAGCACTTTTAATTTTTTTTTTTTGGTAACTTTTTAAAATCTTTGCATTAATCCCTTGTGTTTTCTGCATCTATTTCCATTTGATGTGATCCAGAAAAGAAAACAGAGCACAGATGGTAACCTATGCCATGAAATATTAAATAGAATTCAACTATATTATGAAATTATGAGAAATTAAATATAAATGAAATTCTATATGAAAAGATATCAAACCACATGAAAATGACTGTGTAAGTTGCTGCATGAATGTTAAAACTCCGAGTAAGTTCAGTTACTACAACAGACTTTGAAGAAACATTTCTGAGAGTGTGTGATGCCAGATAGAAATGGGCCCTGGGAATGTCAGAGGTGAAATAAGATACCACATTAAAGTTTTTACTGTAAATGAGAAGCAACATTCAGATGTTAATAAGGAGTAATGGGCTACACAGAGGGGAAAATGAGAGCAGTGTCTGTGCTGGTGGGTGAAAGAGTAATGTGGTCAGAATACTGTAAAGAACAGGACAGGGATAATGTGGTGAGAATTTACAAAGCCAAAAATAAATTAAATGTGTGATCTTCGTACAAAGCAAACTTGCTCCCACATGAACCTTGAGGAAATGTGTTGAAGTAGCTTTCTTATATATTAGCAAAAGCAAAAAATGAAATTAAATCCATCACATTTTTTGATCCCACAGTATAAAGGTAGAAGAGATATGTGATGTTCAGGTCATTTGTTATCTATCACTCAGAAGTTTCCTGAGATATTGTTGAGCAAGGATGGATTGACAGTCCTTCAATGCTTATGACTCTGGTTTGTTTGTGTTTTTTTTTTTTTTTAAAGAAAGCTGTCAGAATATATTGGTGTCAGAATAAATCCTGTGAACAAAAAATCGAAGTAGATGTGAAAAGGAATAAAATAAAACAAAACAAACCCTATTAATACCCGATAAAATAATTTGCACTTTTCCTTATGCATATCTAAACACAAATCTGAAATCTTTCGCTGAGCTTCTCTTTCCCAGTCTTCTGCCATAGGACTTTAGTCCAAATTCCTTTAGGAAAATCTGTGTCCCTTGTGTTCTGAGTGCATTCAGTTTGCTTGATGAAGGGAAAAACAAACAAAGCACATGGACTGAACAGAAAATGTTAGCAGTGGATAAAAGGAAAACTAAATCACGAACATGAATATATAAATTGATTGATATTCACACTGAGATTCCTTTAAACTCTGCTACTTCAATTACATTTATGTTAAAGTCCTTCCATGGAAGCTGCAGAGAAAACCTCCTGTGCTCATGGTGTCTGACAGAATATGATTTGGAGTCTACAATGATGCAAATCAGAGTGGCACTTGTTAAAACAGTAAGATTTGCCTTTATGAATCGAGGCAGATTAACAAGTTGCCTAAAGAAATGAATTTAACTCAGAATTTGAAGCTTGCTGCCAACACAAATTCTGCTGGTGAAAACCAGCCTTTTGCTGGCCCAGGTTGCTTTCCACATTTTTGTGTGACACCTGTAGCAAACCCCAACTACATCAGGATACTTCTTACAAAATGCTATATCTCCAGGTAGATCTGCCCTCTGATATAAATTCCAATTTTCCTCTCATAATTCTGGATCTAGAATTTAGCCTTGATGTTATTACAATATCAAGAGCAAGACACTCTTTACAAATATAATTTCATGGCATTGGCAGAGCTCTAAAAGATAATGTGAACATGATGACTGTGAAGACATGAGCTCAGAGCACACCTTGTGGCACAGGAAACTGGATAGTGCCACCAAAGCAGACAGCAATGCTCATTCAGCCAAATATTCTTGGATAAAATGACATCATATTTGTAAATAGATTTCATTTTTCACAGATTGCAGAGGATCTCAAACCCACATAACTATAGAAACAAGGCTATATTCATGTATATGTATGCAGTATGAACAATGAATAATACATCAGTGAGGGGAAGGTGTGTGCATATATGCATATATGTATGTTATATAAATATGCATTCATACCCATGTATGCACAGATAAATTTATTATTTATTCTGTGACTATTTATTCTATGACTCTTTGATTGTATGTTAAAGTACATATAGGTTGTCATCAAAGACTTGGATTTCTTGGACAAAATCAATTTAAATTAATATTTTTAAGAAAATGAAATATCTGAATTGGGGCGGGGTGGGAGTGTCAATTGAATACACAAGTGAATTGAGATTCATAATAGCTGGAAACCTGCATTATAATACCCACTGCTTCTTCAGCCTTCAATTACCTCAACAATAAAATTAGATGCTCAAAGTCTTTTTTTTTGTTACGCCATTTTATAAGTTGTTGTTTAAGCACTTTGTGCCAAGTTATCTGATTATAATTCTTCATCTTGCACTTCCGTCTCTTCTCTCATTAAAGTTCACTGTGAAGTAAAATGAAAAAAAAGAAAAAGAAAGTCTGAAATAACTTGCTGAGAAACACTTTTGTGTAAGGCTTTTTACTTTTTATTCTAAGTCCTGTTTGCACAGGATTTTGATGTTTAAACACAGATATGAAGCACTATTTTAGGCAGTGCAGTGAGGTTGCAGGAATTATGTGCTACCCCTGCAAAAAAGTTTTGCATCTCGAACATCTCCAGTGACACCAAATGCCCACATTAGGCATCTGGATTGCTCCCAAAGTGTCTGTTCATGAAAGCCTGTCTAAGTAAGTCCAGGGTTTAAATTTTAAACTCCAGTAGCAGCTGGCTGTGAGGATGACTGTAGCCTTAGATCAGTTTATCTGTCTCATTGTGCAAACTCTGATTCCTGGACCATGTCTGCACTTTCCCCATCAGAAATTGCCTTAGGAAATAAACATTTTAAAATTGATAATTGTCATTGGTAACACTGAAATTATGTTTAAGTGATTAGTTTTTCAGTGTTCTAGGGCTGCACTGAAGCTGACCCCATGCAAGTGATGGGCAGGTGGGAGTTGTCCTCGCTACTGTCTGTGTATGTGGCAAAGCACACTATAAATGCAGTGGGCAAAGTTAGTGCACACAAAGAGGGGCTGTTCCTGAAATAAAATGGGTAAGATTTCTCTAGCATCAGCCTCTGCATCTACTGACCAAGTTAGTAAGACCTGAAAAATCATCCAGCTCACTTTGTCAAGGGGAATAGAAAAGCTACCAGCCTTGAGTCCTCTTGTGCAATCCTCCCTCTGCCCACTGTTGGAATAAAGCTCTTCCCCACAGGACTTTATTCACCATATCACTAGTAAACAATCATATGTCAGCCTTTGAAATGTTCCTAACTGTATTTTGTCCCACTATTTTGCATAATTCACATGCCTGCTGTGTTACCCTCAAACTGTAGAGCAAGGATCTTAATTCTAGGACTTGACTGTTTCTCTATAAATCTGCTCTAAAATGGATGACTTAACATCTTTGATTGCTTGTTGCAGTGCAGCTTATGAAGCATAATATCGTTTGGAGTCTCACAGCCCTGACACAATGTGTGCATAATGTACTGTAAATCACCTGTGCAAAGCCCTTGAGATAGAAAAATTGCAAGCAGGCATGAGGAGCAGTGTGCTGTTCTAACTTCCTCAAGTCTCTCCAGGGGGATATTTCATTATGTCAATTCAGGCAACGTGAAGGCTAAGAGCTGAACCATGCAGTTGCTACCTTCAATTATTCACAAATTCACTGCAGAACACACAGAAATGGATGAAAGCCATGTAGAAACATGACCACGAGGGCTCTGTTCTCCAAGCTCAAGTCTTCATAACTGGTGGAGCCATTCAAGTTCCTTAAAATACATAAATTATTTAGTTTCCACACCCCGTGGTTTGAGAGGGCTTTAACTATACTTCCTTCAGATTAACAATATCTCCTTCAACAATCTCTCCAGTTTTGCTGACTTCTCTATGTCAACTAAAAAGAAAATAGCAAGAAATAAATGTGGCTGCAAGGTTTTAGAACAACAGCTCACAGATGTTTGGGAATCTAGTGAACTTTGACAAAAAATAGGCTATTGTTAGTAAGACTACAACACCATCTCATTAACAAGAAGACTACACAGGTTCAGAAAATTGGCACAATATTTTATGCTGTTTTAATTCCTGTAAATTGTGACAGTTTGAGATGTGTCCTGAGCACGGATCACCCCTAGCAAGTGGCCTCAAACTGACAGAATATCATTGTAATCTGCCATGAGAAGTAACCATTTATAGAACACCTAAAGCTTGTTTTTCAAATGACAATGAGGATAAATAAAAATAACATAATACAATTTAATATTTATTGTACACAGCCATAGTTGAAATTCATAGTTAAACTTACAAGTTGCTTTTTTTTTTTTTGTTCTATCCTATTGGCAGTCTTCATTTTATTGTCCAGTTAGGCTTCTTTTCACATTCATTCCTTTTGCTTAATAAATGAGGATCTTGCCTGTATCGCAATCAACATACTCCTTTCTCAGAGCATTTCTTCAGCCTGATTGTTGAGAGAAGGCATTTGCCTGCAGCACAGTTATGGCAATTATGGGAATGGTGGGAAATAAATATAATCCTTCTTCAGTGTTAGATAGCTAGCCAGGTGTGCTTCTTGTTAACCAGTAAACCCATTGGCCCTTCCTTTTTCCTTTCAGAAAAAATGAGATAAAAACAAATGACAGAACGTCGACAACTTGAGGTCTTTTTCAGACATGTTATTCTTTATCCTTAAGTTAGCCATTCCCACTGAAAAAGAAAAGGGTTCAGATTATTGTGGGGGTTTTGTGGGGTTTGTTTGGTTTGGTTTCATTTGTTGTTTTGGTTTTGTGTTTTGTTTCTTGATTAGTTTTTCTTTTTTTTTCTTCTTCTACTTTATTTATCTGGGTTTGATCTTCAGTGTGTTGAGTTGGTCTACAAGATTGGCAATGTTGTGTTCTTACACAATGTCTTATTCTTCCAGATCTGTTGCATGAGTAGACCCATCACAGCTGATCATTCAGACATCTCTTATTTTTATGTCACTGTTAAATTTTTTTAAAGCTATGTGTTTTTTTCTTTCAAAGGAGCAAGGAGGTTGGTCCTGGCACAGTTCTTCACAATAACTCCATAGTAGTACCTTTAATACATGTTTTTATTTCAGTGTCATAGTTACATATTTTGTATATTTTGTTTATTTTGTGGTGTGTTGCAGTGTGTATGCTTGGTCAAAGAATTAGTTTTCTACTTACATTTTCTTTATTTTCATGATCCTTCATGATTAGTTACTACTGTAGTCATGGACTTACATTTCCTTATTCTTTTTTTATTATTTTTCTTTTAGTAGAAGGAATTTACAAGCACATTTACAGGCCTATTTTTCACCTGTCTGAATAGCTTGCCCTTATAGCCAACAGTAAATGTCAGAATATATGGAAAATTCTAGGGCAGGCGACATCTTAAAACAGTGGAGGACTATTTATGCCAGGTAGTTTAGTATGTCAGATCCAAAGAGCTGTATCTGCCCAGGAGGGCTCTTCTGGGTTAAGGACAGATAAATGGTACAGACATATAGTGAAGACAGTTTAAGAGATCAAGACTTCTACTCATCTTTTACACTGCAAGTCACTGTATTGTGAGGATGTTGCGTGGATACAGAGTGTGAGATAATAGTACTACACAGAACACCTACATGCAAGTCAACACGTGTGTGCGAGTGCTGTGTTTAATTTTGTCTGAATTACAGCTTTTTTGTTTAGCGGGGTTTTTTACTGAAAGGAGATCAAGACAGGGAACTGCACAAATGGATTTTATGTTGCATTTCTCCCCGAGATATGCTTTTGCACAATATATATGGGGTGCCCTTTAACAGTTTTTTATAACCTCATGTTCTGTTAATAGAAAATAAGCGAAGTGACTGCAAGTATCCCCAGGTCTTCTGAGGTGCTATTCTTTAATGCAGAGCTGAAAAATAAAGCTTTTTATACTACGTGCATTAGCTTCCACTAGAGAAATTTCTGGAATACTTTCTTTCTTCTCTATGTCCTGCTCCACTTCATGCTGGGCTTTTCCCCCTCTTTTTCACACCTGGGTGTGAAATCTCACACTGATACACAGTCAGCACTGGCATAGTTTCACAGAATCACAGAATCAACTAGGTTGAGATCATACAGTCCAACCTTTGACCCAGCACCACCTTGTCATCCAGACCATGTCTCGCAGTGTCACATCCAGTCTCTTCTGAAACACCCCCAGGGACAGTGACTCCACCACCTCCCCTGGGCAGCCCATTCTAATGCCCAATCACTCTGTAAAGAATTTTTTCATAATGACCAACCTAAACTGCCCCTGGTACAACTTCAAATTGTCCCCTCTTGTCCTGCTGCTGGTTTCCTGAGAAAAGAGACCAACTCCCACTTGGCTACAAGCTCCTTTCAGGTATTTGTAGAGAGTGCTGAGGTCACCTCTGAGCCTCCTCTTCTCCAGACTAAACACCCCCAGCTCCCTCAGCCTCTCCCCACAG
>JAWWEV010000095.1:10398679-10409831 GCA_035583235.1 Hafferia zeledoni
ATTCCCCCATGTCCTATCGCTGATCCCAGGAAGACCTTTAAAGGCACGAGGAGACAAACAGCCACAGTCTTGTGACACAGGTAGCTAAGGGAGAGCAACATGGAAATGTAGAAGCTAAAAACAAGAAAAGGTATTTCCTTTTTTGTCCTCACACTATGGGAGCGATTGGGAGACAGAAAGCCTTTTGTATTGTCACCTGGGGTCAGGGGGAGGCTGATGTCACCAGGCAGTTGACTGTGACATCACAAGGGTATGGATTATGACATTGTGCCTCTCGCTGCTTACATTCAGATATTGGCAGAACCTTTGTCAGTCTGACTCGAGCCTGAACTTCTACAAAGCAAGACTGCGAGGCCAAGAGGATCAAGTCAGACTTCTCCAGTGTGGAGTGGTGCTGTTGTTGGCAGATCTCAGCGCCAGACCCAGAGCCATCAGTCCTGTTTCCCTGGCCCTGCCTGGTTCAGGCTGCCGGGCACTGCAGAGGTGAAGGTTGGCTGTGTGAGAAAACATCTCCCCCAGGGGTGGCCGTGGGGTGGGGGACAGGGCTCAGGGAGCTGGGAGGATGTCAGTCTTGAAGGGCTTGGGCATTTTCTCCCCTTCCTGGGATAGCCAGTGACCATGGCCTCTCCCTCGTGCAGCGGGTGACACCAGTGAAGGCGAGCAGCTCCTGATCCACTGCTCTGCCCAATGCACTGCAGAGCACAGAAATGGCCTCGGAGACAGATGGCAACTGTCCCATCTGCCAGGGCACTCAGAAGGACGTGGCTTCTGCTCTGCCCTGTCGCCACCGGTTCTGCCTGGGCTGTATCCTGAGGTGGGCTCAGAGAAATCCAGTGTGCCCACTCTGCAGAAGAACCATAGACACCATCCAGTTTTCTGACTATGGAGGAGAAGTCTATCTGGAGAGAGCCATCGCAGCCCCTGAGGAGCTGCCAGATGGCAGCAGCCTGGCAGGGACAAATCCTGGTGGCTTGGACGAAAACAGCCCCCATCCCTCTGTGGCATCCCATCCATTTTCTCTGCAGCAGACACCGTCCCAGGCAGAGCAACAGGGTTCAGGCAGCATCCTGCCTGAGGTCTGGGCAGATCTTTTCCGTCAACAACAGAATCTTCTGGACCCCATACGGCCTTGGCTGCGCCAGAGGCTGGAGGGAATATACTGGGGCAGGTGGTGGATGGTAGAGGCCATGGAGAGCTGCATCCTGCATGGCCTCTGTGTTTATGGGCTGAATGCAGACGTCTTGATTGAGGTGCTGGAGCCTCTCCTTGAGGAACACACTGCGCCACTGATCCACGGTGTCATCAACATCATTGTGGGCCAGTGCAGTGAGGAGGCCCAGAGGCTGCTGCGCTCTGCTGAAGTCAGTGATGAAAGTAATGGCCCTGTGGCCAGAATCAGCTCCAGCAGCTCCAACTCCAGCAGCTCCAGCATCTCCAGGAGTTCAAGCTTCAGGAGTTCAAGCTTCAGCAGCTCCAGCTCCAGCTCCAGCAACTCCAGCAGCTCCAGCTCCAGCTCCGGCTCCAGCAACTACAGCAACTCCAGCAGCTCCAGCTCCAACTCCAGCAACTCCAGCAGCTCCAGTAGTTCCAGCTCCAGCTCCAGCAACTCCAGCAACTCCAGCAGCTCCAGCTCCAGCAGTTCCCAGGAGGGGACTCCTGCCAGCAGCCCTGCAGGCTCTGATGTGGAGGAGGAAGCTGACACAACACAGGCCTCCCCCACCCTGTCCAGGGCAGCAGCCACAGCCCCCCATTCCCAGTCAGGGCAGGCAGTGGTTGCCTGGGGGACCCTGGCACCCCCAAGGAGGAGGGTCCCCAACCCCCAGGACTCTCCTCAGCCCAGCAAGAGGCCTCGCCACCGGCAGCACTAGCAGGGTTCTTGCAGTTCTTTATTCAAGGAGAATAGAAGAAGTTATTTCCCTCACATAGTCTCTGGGTGCTGCTTTGTCTCCCTTCTATTGCCTTTCCTCTTCTCCTCATACCCCACCATGCGTGGCACCTCCACGCTAGGGGGCACAGCCACCAGCTTCTGCAGCCCCAGGGCCATGGAAGGGGTGGCTCCTCCCACAGGAATTCCTGCAGCAGCCACGCACCCACAGTGCAGCACATGCCAAAGGCAGAGGGGGCATCAGGGGGAGCTGGTGTCATCAAGGGGACGATGCCCTCGGCCTGCCTCCAGTGCCCCTCTCTGCCCAACCACAAACACTTCTGCTCTGCTCTGGTTTCTTTCTGCTGTCTGATGTTGAACAGGGCAGCCTGCAGAGGGTAAATATTTCTGCAGATACGCCAGGTCTACTTGCTAATTTTATCTCTTTGTTCCAAACAAACACAGATTGGCACAGATTTATGGTTAGTGACAATTTGCTCCCTCAGGATAGTTCATGAAGACTTCCAGGATCCCTGGGTGACTGGGGTTTCCTGTTCAAACTTGCTGTGTGATCAGAGCAATCCAACGTGGCATCAGTGACATGGTGTGTTGAAGGGACTTTCCCATCCAGCCTAGCACTGGCAGCCACCTTTAGTTGGAAGAATGATGAAAATGACATTGCTGGACAGCCACAGGAAAGCTGAGAAATCAGAAGTCTATTCATACTGTCAGATACAACTTTTACCACACACACATACACACAAAAAAAAATCTTTCAGATATCTTTACATTTACTGTGAAATTCCAGCCTTCAGCCCTGATTCACTTACCTTTTTGCAAAGGACAGATTTCAGCACTAAAGGCCAGCTTTGCTGGGAAAAGAAGTAGGTACGTTTGAATCAGCTGCAACCAAGCTCCTCAAGTCAAATGGGCAGATCCATTTCACCAAACAGAATCTCAGAAAACAAAGGCTAGTCCACTTCTCTTGATTTGGTCAAGGATACACATCTTCACACCACTGTTCACAAGAACAATTCAATTCTGATGGGGGTCACAGGAATCCACTACTACCACCTGAAACATGAAGATCACTGCAGACAGCTTTTACTCAAATGTGAGATTCAAATAAAACTGCCAAAAAAAGCAACCCGAAAATGCAAACAGTAAGAATTGGAAGCAAAAAATCTTTGATGCATCCACTTCAGGATACAGAAAGTATTTAATAGTTAAAATAGTTAAAAGTTTTTAATGAGGGATTGCTTATATGCCTACAATACTTCTTTATTAATGCTTTAATTCCTAATATCTCTACACAGAAGTGACTGACAACATGACTAAATACATTTTTATGCTACTACACAGAAAACTCCAGCTTCCATTATTTCATACAACCTCTTTTCATTCTAAAGTACCACAGTCATCAGTTTGCTATCCAAAAAATATACCAGCTGCTTATAACCCATGTGGAAAGAAAAACCCCCAAACACCAAACCTCAAACCGTAGAATGAATGAATCCAAACAACATTTTGGAAAGCCACTACTACTGTTGAAGAGAAGATGCCTGACCTCTCAGTAGTATCTTCTTCTAGCACATTACTCAAAATTATCCATATTCAGTAACTACTCCAGCAGCAAATAAATGCACAAGTACCTCAGAGAAAAACCAAAATGGGACAGAACCTCCCTGAAGAAATGTAGGTGTGCATCAAGCTCCGACACACACACTGCTGGATGCGTGCACGTCCCTCGCACCACCTGGAACCATCTTCCTGCTGAGCTGAGAAAGACTGAAAGGGGTCCCCTGGCACTTTGGCTTCACAACAAGGCATCCGACCCACTTGAAGGTCCAAAGCAACCACAGCTCGGAGCTCTTACTCCCCAGAGCCACAAGTAAATAGTTCTCACATCTCGCTCCCCCTCCTCGGGCATGTGGTGCAGGCAGAGCAGACAGCATGTGCAGACCACCTGAGGGCAGGGGGAAAGCCCGGGAATGGGGGGAGAGCTCGGGAGCAGGGGAGAGCCCAGAAAAAGGGGATCCTGCATCCAGAGCAGGAGAGCAGACACGGGGCTCTGCGGCTGCAGGGAGGTGTCTAGGGAATCATAGAAGCATAGAATTAACCAGGTTGGAAAAGACCTCCAAGATCATCAAGTCCAACCTTTGATCCAACCATCATGCTTACCAGTAAGCAGGACATGGAGAACAAGTGCTCAGCAGCCCCAGCAGGGACTGCACATTCCCATTAGTGGCATGCAAAAAATCTGCAAGGAATCTTCCATGGTGGAACAAAAGGAATAGGAGTGAGGGACTCACCCTGAAATGGCTCAAGGAACACTCACAAAAGCCTCAAAGACACTCTTGGCCCAGAACATGGAAAAGAAGTAGTGAAACATAAATCAGAAGTTCATTGTGCTTTCCAGATCCCAATTATCTGAATAAAATGCTACCCTGTTGCTGGAATATCGTGTGGATGTCTAATTGCCCCTGTCACTGTGTAATCTGGACTTGTTAGGTACAGCATATTTACATCTCAAAAATTACTGTGGAGCCATGATTAAGAAAATGCTAAAGAAAGGCTCATACACAAAAATTTTAATTGAATTGCTGTGGGTTGTAGAAGCAGAGTCTACTTTTACGCCTTGATCCCCCTGAAAGTTTTTGTTGTGGCTTTTTTGTTGGCTTCTTGATGGTCTTTTTGCATGCATGGAAAATCTGAAGATGTAAGATCAATTTCTTCTGCAAGGGATGTGGAAGAGACTGGCCATCAGTCAGCAATATGTCAGCGAGAGAGAGCTGAGCCATTATTACTCAAAGGAAAAACAGCCCTGTAATATTATGGGGGTGATCCCTGGTGGAATTCAGTAGAACCAAACTGGCCAGGATCAGTAAGAATGTACTGAAGAGTGAAGGGTCTAATCCTTTGGTGCAGTATTTGTATGGACTTTGGGAAAACTAAGCCACTGCAAATAGCTTGGCTTTCCAGCAAAAGAGGCCTGTGTGCAAAATCCATATGTGATGTGGAAAGGGGTCCCATTGTCACCTGTCGTGGTGCCGTGTCCCATGGCAGGGCAGGAAAGGTTCCCAGCCATGCACACCCCACCCTGGGAATGGAGTCTGCCATCTCTGCACAGCCTGGGCAGGGAATGGGTTGGGGCATTTCCATGTTCCCTGGATCATCTTTTGGTCCCCAGAAGGCAAGGGGAAAAGCTGCTGCTCGGGCAGGTCAGGGGGAGCCAGGGCAGGCGCCCACCCATGTGTCCTGCCCCCTATCCTGCTTTGTCCTGCCCATGTCCCTCCCCACATGTCTGCCCACAGGCTGGGGGACAGGAGGGCCTGGCACTGGTTCTCCCCCCTTTCTGCACTCCCAGGAGCTCCTTCTGCTGAAGGAGCTGTGGCTGGGCTCCTACAGGGGGAAGCTCAGGGGAAGGTCCAGGAGCAGCCAGATGACAGGGAAGCAGAGCTCCTCAGCTGGGAAGAGCTGCCCCTGTGGCTGTGCCAGCTCTCAGGCAGAGCTGCCTGACAGGAGAGGAGAGGCAGCGTGGGGCTCAGCCAGCTCTCTCCCTCTGCACAGGACAAAGGGATTCCAACTGAATGTGTCCCATCCATCAAAGTTCTGGAGAAGGGGTTGAGCTGCTGTCATGCCATGAGTGTCTCTCTGCTCTGGGCTCAGTTTCCAAACACTGTTCCTCCAACCCAGCAGCAGAGGCATCACTGCTCATCTTCTCCCACTCCCTGTCTCTTGCCCAGTGAAGGACATTGAGGCACCAGGAGTCTGCAGAGGTTGATTGAGGACCTGGCAAAGGGGAGAATGGCTGCCTTTCACCCATCTCTGGCTGTGCTGAGATGCCAGGGATAAGTGCCCAGTGGAGTTAACTTGTGCAGGAGCGAGGGAGGAAGGATTTGTGCTGCCACTCAGTGGGCAGAGGGACTGGGGAGCCACCAGGACCTGCAGCACGTCCTCGCTGGTGGCACTGGGAGGAGTGGTGCTGCACAGGGTAGAGAGCACAGGGTGCTGGTGCTGGGTGGCAGCTGCCCAGTGGCCCTTTCTGCTATGGGGCTGCTCTCCAAGCACAGCTGGGTTCTTGCAGGCTGATCCCAAGCAAGTATGCTTTGCCTGGCAATGGAGGATGACTTTGCTGTCCACCAGGTGCGTTTTGGAAGGAAAGGCAACCTTCTGCTCCATCCAAGCTGTGGTCACTTTTCCCCTGAGTGTGGCCAGGCAGGTGTGGCACCCTGAGAGAGGATGTCACCTGGACAGGCCAAGGTACCCTCTGGGCAGCAGCCACCGGACACAGTTCTGTGGGAACAGGGAGCCTCCACTGCTGCCCACAGCTTGGAGAAGGGCAGAGCGAGGGCTGGGACAGGCAGTTCTGGTGACCCAGCAGCTCCCAGTTTGGCTGCCGCCTCCCTGTCTGTCCTGCCACATTGCTCAGCACGGCACTGAAGGCAAGGCAGGGCAGGCTGTGCGAGTGCTGGTCTGGTGGTCTCCACTGATGGGCTTTTGTCTCTTTCCCTTTGCAACAGGAGGGCCCAGCAGCAGCAGCACAAGGAGGAGGTGGCTGTCCTGGCCCTCTGCCCTTTGCTGGGGCCCATCTGTCGCTGCCCAGGGCCAGGGCAGGCAGGTCAGGCTGCAGCAGGTGCTCCTCGCACAGCCCTCACCCTCTCTGCGGGGAGGACACCACGCTGCCCCAGCCTGTGCAGGTAAGGCAGCCTGACCAGGGGGTCTCCATGCCTCCCTCCGGCTGCTCCAGAGCCAGTGTCCCCAGGGGCTCTGGGCATGGGGGATTGGGCTCTACACCCGTGGCTCAGGCTTCTGGTCCCAGTTCCTGTGTGGGAGGAGGGAGCCCAGTGTGGGGCACAGCTCTGACCCCAGCCACTGCTGTTGGAAGGAGCTCCTCAGACAAGTCACTGCCCTCCTGCATCTCCTGCAGGAGCTGCTGGCTGTCCTGCACCAGCGAGGACCCACAACAGGGGGCATATGCAGAAGAGCTGAGAGCGTTCTCAGCCTTAGAATGTGGAATTATTTTGGTTTCCTAATCTGAGCTGGCTTTCCTGGTACTTGTTTTTCTTCTCAGTTTATTTTGGCCTCTGGGCTCAGCTCAGCCTTGGGAGTTATGGGAGCTCAGTGACTGGGATTTCTTGGTGGATGGCATCAGAAGTTGTGGCAAGCAAGCTCCAAAGTGGACACATGGTCACTTGGCATTGTGGGACTAGAAATGGTAGAAGTTCCTTACCCCAGTGAAACTTCTGTCTTGGTAAGGTGCAAATACTCACTGATAGTCATGTCTTTCTCTTCTGTCCCATGTCCCATTTGCCATAAGACAAAGCTTATTCCCACCAGCTTGAACTAGTTCCGTCAAGGGGCAGTTCTAAGAATGTCCCTGGAGCACATCAGCATCTGCTGTAGTTTTGCTTCCATCAATGGGGGAAGCTCAGAAGAGAAGTGGCAAGCACATAGCCAGCTCAGAAACCTGCCACTTTGGCCTTCAGTGATGCTCGACTTTTCTCATGTGCTTTTTGAACTTCTTTGAGCTCTGCCTCTGAATGACAAGAACTTTTCAGTGAAGAGTTCAGCAGTGTGGAGTTCAGCATTATCCTTTGAAATGCAGGTTGGACCTCCCCAGTTTCAATTTTAAAAGACAAAAAAACAACGAGCAAAGCAAACAGCCAAGCAGTTCTCCTTGCTTTTTCCTCTGTTAACCACAGCACATCAATGTTCCTCGAAACTACAGCATCTTTTCCAAATCCTGTGGATCTTTGAAAGTTTCAGGCTGATAAAGCATCTGTAGTAAACAATTTCTTTCTTAGACCTAATTTGAATCGACCCTCTTTGAGTTTAAAAATATTACTCCATGTCCTTATTGCAACTGATCCTGCCAAAAAAAGTGTCCTGAACTTCCTTACAAGCCTCCCTGAAATATTGAAAGGTGGCCATAATGTCTCCCTGGGGCCTTCACTTCTCCAGGCGCAGCAACCCCAGTTTCCTCAGCCTTTCCTTAAAGGAGAAGTTTTCCATTCTCTGATCATTTCTTTGGCCCTGAATTGTACTTTGGGAGTACCTTCAGTTTTACCTGATGGCAAAGGGACTGAAGCAGAGGTGCTGGGTCCAGAGGCTTGAAATGGTGGAGGAATCCAAGGGAACCAATCCAGCCAAGCAGTCAGGGGAGGAAGGGGCTGTTGGGGACTCAGTGTGAGTCTCAGAGGGGCCATGGCTTGTCCCTCCTGGCACACTCTTAGTGGTTTCTGCCACCCAAACAGGGACAGCTAGCGGGATTTGTCCCAGCCCCATTTGCTGTGAGGCATGGTCAAGCAGACAAGAACTGCTGCAGGGCTTCACTCAGCAAAAGCACTTGCCTGGTGTATTTGTTGCTGTATTTTAGGAGTACAACTCGTGCAAGACCTTCAAAACCGTGACTGAATCATCTCCCAACCAGTGGGCAGAAAAACCCCAACCCAGAGTAAATCACCTTTCTGCTGAAGATCTTGATGTTTTGGGCTGGTCCTGCAAAGCACTAAGTAGCCTTTAAGGTACTAACCAGCCTCTTGTCTTGCCAGCAGAAACAAAGGATGCTTGGGCTGTTCTTGAATGGGCCACGAGCCTGTTTGGCTTTGGCTTCTTGTTTAGTTGCAGCCTCTGTGTGGCAAACGCCCGTAACCCTGAGCCCACCTGCCCTTGCTCCCGCTGCCCCTCCCAGCGCCTGTGGCAGAGGCAGCAGACGGAGGGCAATGCCCTGAGTTCCCACAGCTAAGCAGGAATTGAACTTTCCTCATTTCCTTGGGAATGTAAGAGGTCTGATTGTTCAGGTGGCCAAGTAACATGCTGAGGCAAGCAGGTTTCCTGAACTGGGGGAGACTCAGGGGGAGCCAAGAGAGCCACCAGGAGCCCACAGTGGCACCACAGTGGCTGGGGCGACCTGGGCGGGTCAGGAGCGAGAGTGGCCAAGCTGCCCCCCATCACAGAAGGCCCTGGGGAACAGGAGTGGCCAGGACAGGAAAACAGGCCATGGTGTGGCAGATGGTGCAGAAGGGTGTGCAGGAAGGGCGCTGAAGCCCTGCCAGCTTGACCAGGGAGCTGTGGTGTCCATCCGTCAGGAAGCCACGGCCTCACAGAGATCTGCTCCCACCAGGAAGTGTTCCACTGGAGTAATGTCTAGAGAAGAAAATTATTATTCAGAGACTTTTACAGCTACCATATCCTGGTTGCCAGATATGATACTGTCATAAGGTTATTAGCAACAGCTTTTAAGGCAGATCTTTTAATATCTACCTGCAGCTGAGTAACTCTTGGCCTCCTCCTCTTCAGAGAGGTGGAATCTCACAGATGAGTGTGTCAGACATAGAGCAGCAAGCTACTATAGAAATTACTTACCATAATTCATGGCTTTTCCTGGGGACTGGCCCCTTCATCTGCAACTGCTAATACAAGTAGGGTTTGTTTCAGATCAGTCTGCAGGGGACAAGAGCTCTTGTGCTACCCAATTGCACCACCTGGCTTCACTCTGAAGGATCTTCAGAGCCCTATTTTTTTCCTGACACCACTGTTTATGTTCCTTCAAGGTGAATGCCTCTCCCTGTTTCACTCCTACTCATCTGGTGTCTCACCACTGATCCTACAAATAATTCAACACTTCTGAAACGCTGACAGTTCAAAAACTTGTCACCTTACAAAAAAGTAGGATTGGTGTTCACAGATGTGTAACAGAGCTTACTCTGCCCTTCCATTCTTCTGTGTTACAGAGACTGGCGTGACCTTTCAGCCCACAGACACTTCTGTAACTCTTGGGTCACATTTACTGGCCAGGACCTGTTGGTTTGATTTGTTACCGAGTGGAATGGCATTGATTGAAACAAACCTTAGGAGATACGAGCTCCACCACTTACTGCTACTGTGCCTGAGAAGGTAAAAGCTCCCTTTTTCGGTCCCACTTCCCTTTGTAAGAGTCTTAAAACAGGGTGCCTGTGATCTTGGACTTCAACCAAAGTCTGAAGAAATCTCTGACATCTGAGTTTGAAATGAGAACTGGCACAGTCCCACCAAGTTTCAAGTCTGACAAAAGCATGTTCTCTGCAGTTTCTGAACTTGAGTACTGGGACATAACACAGCAGACTCTGTGTAAACAGCCAGGGAAAGGCACCATGGTGTGGTTTTTAATCACTGACTCCAAACAGGTTCAATGTTCTGAAGAGGAGTAAAAGCAGAACCAAGCAGCTAAGCCTTACCTCAGGCTCAGACTAAAGAGCAGTATGAATGTGGCTACTGCAGCCCCCGATGTGCAAGCTGGGCCATGGCCCTTTTCAACAAGTTTGCTCAGTGCCCCTGAAGACAGGGGACTCAGTGCAATTCACACCTGAAATCTATGCTACATACACATGATCAGTTCTAGCCAACCTATGGAGTCAGCCAGGGAAAAAATCTAGGAAAAAACAAAGGTGCTCTTGGAAACTTCCCACTCTGTAAGGTGTCCTGCCCTGTCCCTTCTTTTCTCTCCCTCCTTGACTGGTGCAGTCCCTGCCCTAGAGTGAAAGGTACATCCCTCTTTCATGTAAATGCCATGGACAGAGCACCGTAATTCTCTGAACAGCAATGACACCTCATTTTGTACAGTTTTAGGGCACGTTAGAACTCAGCAGTGGCCAAGCTGCTGAAAGCAGCAGCCACTGAAACGCTGCCCTTGCTGAGTCACGAGACAGATTCCTTCATTACTAACTGCACTTAAACTAAGATAGAAAGCATAAGGAGGAAAAGAGTCTAAAAGAAGCCATGAAAACAATCAAAAAGGAAAGGTGTGTGCCCTTTTTTTTGAGAGGATACACTGTAAGCTGAGGGTCACAGAAAGCTTATTGCTCCACAGAGTCTGCACCGTTCCTGCACAGCCGCTTTCAAGAGGATTTACCAAAATGTGTTCCAAGAGCCGAAGACATTAAATCCCTTTTTCATGTGTCACACAATCTAACTCTCAGTGTCTGCCCAGTGTCCAGAACATCCTCATAGAGGAGCCATCTTGGCAACTGTGTTTTGTTCCTTTCCTTGATCTTACCTGATTGCTGCCAGGCTGCACCAGACACTCCCTATGGACAGAGCCAAGTGGTGCATTATGTCAGAGGCTCAGGCCACCACCTTTGCTCCCACACCAACAGTACCGAATGCAATGGGACCACTCACATCAGCAAACTCAGAAGGTCAGGCTGCAAGTCTGAGAGCTGTGCACTATTCAACACAAAACAGTGTAATTTCACACCCACATAGTACTGAAAGAGCTTTGAAATTCCTTCTGGGCTTGACACAAAT
>JAWWEV010000095.1:10460990-10511092 GCA_035583235.1 Hafferia zeledoni
TTTCTCTCCCTCTTCCTTCTCCCTTGGCTGGTTGGGGGGGGAAGGCACCCTTTTCACTCTGTCTTTGGGCAGTTAGTGTTTTGCCAGCTCAACCCAAGGCATTCTCTTAAAAATGAAACTATTTTCTTATTATCCTACAAAATGGAGTACTCAGTTTCAAGTAAAGTATTTGGTATATGCTGCATTGTTTTCTGATAAAATGGAAACACAATCTTCAATCACAATAGAAATATTTTGAAAATGTGTTTGAGGACTGAAAAAAACCCAAACAAAACCCCCCAGTGTTTTCTTTATCCCAGGGGAATCTGAAGCATCTACTGGCAATAGAAATGGAAAAGTTTGCAAAATTCAGTAGGAAAAGGACTGTGCTACAATTCTCTATAAATGGAGAAGTTGAAACCTTTGGAGAAATTTTATCAAAATTCTATTTTCAAGACTTGTCATTTATTATGATATTTACCAAGTATAAGGTGCTTGACTCTTAAGCCTACTGCACTCCTTTCTATGTGTAACAAGCACACTAGGAGAGTAGACATTTTGTAATTTTCAGGATAAAAGAGAACCAATAATTACACAATTTATTGAAAGCTAATAAATATACTGCTCTGATGTTTTGTGCATCATGTCTGTAATTATTAAAAAAATAGCAAACTCCATATGCCCTTCGTAGAATAGTAAAGAGGGATACATACTTAAAAAAGCAATATTTTCCATTGAAGTCCTACACCCTTTCCATTTTTATCACGTGTGGTTGATTTTACTTATATAGGAAATGTTCTCTCTTAAGCATAAGAGAGAACATTTTTCCATAAATTGTGTGGGAAATAACTGCTCTTTATAAAAAAAAAAATTGAACTAGGAAAATATTTAGGCAGAAATGTGTTTGTGGGTTGGGTTTTTTTTCATTATTGACACATGTAATATTTTATTTATTATACTTAAGTTTCAAGAGAAGCAAAATTTCCACTTTGGGAACAAACCAAAACCAGAGCAATCTGTCTTTGAATAATCAAACATATATATGTATATATTTATGTGTGTGTGTGTATATATACATATGTCTGTGTGTGTGTTTATATGTGTGTATATATATTGCCAACAATAACTAATAGTAAATGTTTTCAAGAATTTAAGGGCTCTGAAATAAAAAGTGTTGTGAACTTGGGGTTTTTTTACAGAGTGAAGTGATGCTCACAAGGAGTTTCTAAACAGACTGACATAAACCAGATACTCAAAACACAGGATTTAAAAATTACAAAGCAATCATCCATAAGCACAGAGGGACCTGAACTGGAAGGATGGGCTTGGGTCTAAAGGCATGTGGGAAAGCCCTGAGGGAAGCCAGGAGAAAAGAGATCCCAGGAGACAGATGAGAGGAGGCAGGAATGGTGCCATCTTCAGTGATCACCATGTTAGGAAGCACTTCTGTGACTCCTGGCAAAATTATTGCAAAGTGCAGGCATCTCTGAAGTTTGTTTTTGTGTTACATTGAGCACTGAAACTCACATTTAGTCTTCCAAGTATAGCACATGGCACATAGATAACCTTTTTTACCCAATTACTGGGAAAGAAACTATAGCAGAATGCAAATATTTTCATAAAACCCAAGAGAGCGAATGACATCTAATTCAAAATCCATCAAGTATCTCACGCAAAACTTGGAGCTGAACATATACTTTACTTTCCCACTGAATGGCATCCCAGCTTTTTCCTTTGATTTGCTTGGACTACACCTAGCCAAGTGCTCAGGATGTGCTTGGTGATTTCAGTGTGCATGAACCATGGCTTTAAACAGACAGAGCACATCTCCCAGACTGTGTCATCTCAAATTTTCTGCCATTGCAGGTGAGACCCTTTCTGTTGGTTGCCTGTTAAGCCACACCAGGTGACATCTTTTCTTGTCCCCCAAAAATATAAACTGTGAGAACTCAAAGCATGCAGGTCAAGTGGGTGTTTACAGGTAGCCCAAGATGTGAAAAATCACGCCATGTATTCTGAACAGTTATATCTTGTATCGTTGATGGTGTCACTGTCTATGAAACTCCTCCATCTCCCTTGATTTCTGCTCCTACAGCTACAGGAAAACCTTTGTTTTCCCCTAATATGATGATTATTAACAACCAAAAAGTCTGCAAACACAAGTCTCTGGCAAAAACACTGTTTTAAGTACAAAACATGCTGTAATCCCAGCAGCCAGATTCTGTAAGAACCAATGTCATGATACTACTGATGAAAAATAAAACCTTAAATTTTGGCAGTTATTTTCCATAATGAAAGTAATCTTCTGCTTTTTATGACACAAGTTGCACTGAGGCAATTTATTGACTATTGGAAAGTCAGCAAATAGGTGTAACCAGGTAACTTTGCAATGGCGACGATGTGTGAATTGCATGAGACTAAGATCCAAAGATGCGCTTTTGCTACTGTTTATGCAGTTCCCGAGGAGGATCCACTTTGGTTCCTGATCACCCCATTTATGCTACTAGCTTTGCTCTTGGTGGGAGCAGGGACTGCTCTGAGGAACTCCTGGTGTCTCACAAAACCTCCCTCCCTGACATGGACTGATGAGGCAGCAAGTTCTTCCCTGCCTAGGCACCAGCAGGTACAAAGTAAGAGTGAGGTACCTGGGTGATTCGAAGAGGCCAAACCAACCCGGGCAACACTAACACAGGAGACATGGCATGTTAAGTTTGCTTTCCCCAAAAAGATGAGATTCAAATTTTGTGCTGAGCTCTCACACAAATTGCAACACATTTTTGAAAAGGAATGATGTCCCTGTTGCTCTTTGACTATATGAACAAATTGGGAATTCAAAGACCCCATCAGTATGTGCAGTCATGGCAACTGAAGAAAGAAATTTGGTATATTTATAGGAGGAAAATAACCTTATCAACACTTTGCCTGCCTTTACAAATTGTATTTAAAGGTCAGTAGGCCAGAAAAATACTTTAGAATATATTTAGCTTAGAAACCTTTGCAAATCATGTGTGGTAATTTATAAATGAAACTATAAATGTCTGAAAACTCCCTGTAATGACTCCCCTAGCAGACACAATTCTAGTCCTTTGTGCACATTCAGGATGGGGAAATGCAAATTTCCTCAGGATTTGCTTTGTACCTCATTTAACCATCATATATCTATGCACCACCATAGAGTGCAACTTTATCCCTGGGGTTTTGGAAGCTCAGACTCACATTTAGACTGAGTAAACGTTAATAAAAATTGCAGAACAGACACAAAAGTCAGAGATTAATAGGAATTGGATATGCAGGTCACTCAGTTAAGTTCCCATGAATGGTGCAAGGAAAAGAAAAAAAAATCCAAAACAAAATTAAAAAAACAAACCAAACCAAAACAAAAACCTGCATTCTGAGTGTTGGAGGTAAGAACTGAACATAGGAAAAAAAAAGGATTAATTAAGTAGACACAGGGGATGAAGGAACTAGTTCAGAGTCTCAATTGACTTGGCCCCCTCACCAACAGGTACAGGGGTTTAACAGGTGTGAGTGAACAGGTGAGCATGCTGTTGTGGATTCTGGAGTCTGGTCTTCAGTCTGCACAGAGTCTCCATGACTCACAACTAAGTGTGCTCCCAAATAACCTGACCAAGGAGTATTTGAAACAGAAACAATTATCTTCATTTGAAAATTTAAGGAAAGTTCCAGGGCAGACAGTTTCATAGGAAATAATTCTGATGTGTCACAGAGGTTATTTGCTGTATCATAAATGCCATTGTGCATAGGGGAGGGAAAAGGGGCACAGAGGCAGTTGGTGCCACTGGGCAAATCCCCAGCTTTTGTTGACCCCCATGTAAAAGCACCTGCTTATTTGTAGGGTACAGTTACATATATTCACAGTATTTTTATGTAATCTTTGCTGTCTGTTTCTGTGAATTTCCATGTCCATCTTACCATGTTCCAATCTCTCATTGGTTTTATTTTCCACAATATCTTGTTCATGTCTTTAAGCTGGAAATTCTGTGCATCTGGGTCCATGCGAGGTCTCACTGTGTTTTAGAGCAAATCTTTTCCCAAAGAAACAAACAGAAGTCAGCACATGCTAGGATTTTAGAAAATGGAAGTTCACACCTCAGAATAGACAGGGTGGAGGGTGTGTGCATGTGGTGGGGAGGTGTGTAAAGGGGAAACCCATAACACTGTTAGGATTGCCTGCCTCTGACCCTCAGGGGACAAAAGTTTTGTGGTCAGTTTTTCAGGTTTTTTGTTTGGGTTTTTGGGTATTTTGGGGGGGGTTGGGTTGTTTTTTTTTTTTTGGATGTTTACCTTAGAGTTTAGCCATTGGAATTTTGCAATCAGCTATGTTTGTGGATGACCCATCTATATGCATACACAGATACATGCATAAATATGCCTATAGGTGTAAGAAAAAGTTAAAGAAGGAAATAAAGATACAATACAAGGCTGTCCAATCAATTCAGGATGCAATTTTTCATAAAATTTAGAAAACATCTGTCACAGAGGGGCTGAAAATAATTATAATAGGTGAAGATGTACAAGAGAGAGATTGAAAGTAAAAAAATAGCAACAATTCCAGCTTTCTATCCTCGCAGGAGCACAAGACCTGAGAAATATGTTCCACATTTAGAAGGAAAGAGAAAATAGGACAAGACAGGTGAAGCATAGGGTCAAAAAATTTTTAAACAGTGTTATCTACCTGGAGTGTTCAGGAGCTGACCTTATTTCTACAAATTAAGAGTAGAGCCTCATGTAAAATAGTGTGAGTAATAGTTAACAAGTAATCTCCCAACATCTTTGAGAGTTTGACGCTGTCAAGAGAATAATGTATAAAAAAATGCATTCTTCAAATAGGGTGGCACTGTGTCACACAACAAAATAACATGATGGAAAAATTAAAAAAAAAAAAAGAGCAAGGCAATTCTATTAAAAATTAGAGCAAAATCATATTGTTTTAAGCCTGTTATTTCAATATAGGGGATGGCAAAGGCTTGGTCAACATTCATAAAATACTTATGGGTGAAAACATTGACTCCAATGTCCTCCAGTAAATCTTCTCAAGTCCTGACTATAGCTGTGGGGAGAGATGTGAAACATCAGCTCTGGAAGAAGACTACTTTCAGGAGCCTATTTGGAAAGATTGAGAAAGAATGTGAATATTTTAGAGCAATCTATAATAATTGCATTACACTTCTAGTGAGGAACAAGGTCACTGGCTAAAACATGTCAAGAGGCAAAACCATGATACTTTCCCTAAAATAAAGCTTTATATGGAACTGGGAGATGTGAGGAAGAAATGTCATTTGACAGCATCCCACCTCCTGTTCAGGAGGAGCAGCAAGAATGGTGAACTTTAGGCTCAGGACCTCAACAAGAGCAGCTGGAAGCATAGCTACACTTCTGAAGTGTCTGAAAAATGGCATGAACCACATTAGCATTGTCTATACATTGTGATCTCTATACTTTGTCCTCTCCATACCTATATATCTCTGGATGGTTCTTGTCTTGTCATCCTCCTTTAAAACCAACTGACATTTACAGATTCTGAGTTCTATAAGGGCTGGAAAAAAAGAGAGATAAAGTGCCCACAGAACTGAACATAATTGGCTAAATTCAGAGTAGGAAGCTTTTCATCACTGAAATGTAAAGCTCAGAAATTTATCTCAATTAAAGCTGGTTGTGAATAAAGCTGCAAATGCATGATGGACAGCACCAAGCTGCGAGCAGAACAATGTCCACATCTCATTCTGCACCACTGGATAAATCCAGGCAGGAGGTGAAGCCCATTTATTGTCAATTTCATCTGCAGTCACTGAACTCAAAAGAGGCACATGAATGAAGAAAGTAGGATTTCATTCTGACTGAAACTAAGCAGCAATTTCAATGCAGACTACTCTAAACAAGTTCTTGGTGTTCCTGTGACTGATCGCACCCAGGTTATTGCCACATGTCACATTCATGCAGTGGCTCCTACTGCAATTTAACAAGGAGAGCAGAAAACATACCCCTTGCTTAATAAAATGCAATGCCCATCATCATTCACTTTTCGTGCTGCTCGCTCCTGAAATGAATTCACCTAAAATGCTGTCAATTGGATTTTAGTTTCAGTTTTTATTTTACACATAAACCACCACCATGAGCTGGATTTAATGCTTACTCAGGTGATTGGGAGGTCAATCACTTTTGATTATGAAATATCTGTGCACTATGTGGTTAGTTTAAGTTAGAACAAAAGAGGAAAACCAAGACATAAATGTATCTAATCAGACATCTAAACCTGACCAGAGAAGAAGAGCATTCTTTCATTACATTGCCATTGTCTTTGGAAGACAGCAATTACTGAAGTCACATTACAGGTGGTTAGAAAACTGACTTGGGTATTTCATACTTTTCCCCTTCAACCACACAGTTTTGGCATTCTGGCATAGGTGTCCCAGGCTGCATTTCATCATGTCAAGTAGGAGCTTTGATCTCACACTAGAAGGCAGAATTTACACTAAAATTTGAACATGGTTACTGTCTAGTGAACATATAAGCAAACTGATTTCATGAAGACATGATAAGACAATATCAGAAATACATAGGCAAACAGATTTTCTCCTTTTTTTTTTGCCCCTATACTAAGACTTTCTACAGTTTTGCACTCTAGGTTTACTCAAATTTTTTCAGGCACACATATCTCTTATTTCTAAACTTTAGCCTTCATCTGTCATTTCTCCATAAATCATCAAGCCGCTTTTCATGCTTGTGAATTGAGAGATCTCTTACTGAGCCCTTTGTCTTGCTTTATTCTTGTTTTACATATCTGAATGAACATGAGATGATGCAGCCAGTCTTCCCTTGACCCTGTGCCATCCAACCAGTGTCTTTGGCAGGAAGGAGAAAACAGAACCTGTCATCTGCTGCTCGTGACCCATGTTAAGAACAAAGAATGAAGTGGTTCAGAAGGATCTTTCTTGAAACCTGCCTTTTGGTACAACAATTTGCTTATGGTAGTTTACAGAAGTCATCACAGATTTTGAACACAGTACCACTAACATCATTATTAACTAATTTATTTTTCACTTTCTGCTGCAAATAATAGATGAGTTATAGGAGACAGGAATTTCTGGAAAGTAAGTGCAAAATCCAGGGCAATGCTTCAATGTTTGTTCCATGTCTTGTGCAGACATGACCATGACAAGGGAAAGTGCTCCCCTGCTGCTAGTCGAGGCTCCAGAGAACACAAGATTTTGCAAGGAAACCAGTCAGTACACATGCCCTGAGACAAAACTCATCCTTCCACTTGACTGGTTCCTAAAGTCCTCCTGTTAAGGCAACTCGCTCTGTTTTTATTTTTCTATGTATTTCTGCATGAAGAATATATTCCAAATAAAGCTGGAAGAAAAACATTATCAAATCTACCAGGACAGTACCAAACTGGTAAGAAGAGATGTGTACTGGAAAAGAAACCCATTAAGAATTTGAATGTCCACACATTTTATAAGTTTGGCTTTCAACAGATCCAGGCTAACAGAAGCAAGTTTACCTATTTTTATACTTTAACATTACAGCTACTAAATATAATTCAAGAAAAATCCTTTTTTTAAGACTTTTCCTCCAAAGCTTTAAAAAGTAGTGTAGTAGTAAAGCATAGGAATCTGAGTTTTATTTCTTTACTCTACATTAGTAAATCCATATTCATCTCTAGGTTATGAATATTGGGACAGAATTTAGTACAGTATGTGTGCTAATTTGGGCTGGGATAGAGTTAATTTTCTTGATAGTGCCTGCTGGGGGACTGTGTTTTGGATTTGTGTTGAAAATAATGTCGATATTACAGGGATGTGCTTATTTTTTTTAAATTCCCTCATTTCATTCTAACTTCATTAGCATTATTTGATCTGTGCAAAAAAGAAGGCAATGGGGCAGTTAATCAAGAAAGTGTCCTTGTTGATAATTTAATGCACTTTTAAGGGGCACTTCTCATGAATTTATGTACCACTATCAAAATTTTTAAAATAACGTTCTTACATTTTCAGAACCTGTTGCAACTTCTACAATTCAGAGGCAAAATTAAATGGGCAGGGATACACATAATTGTAAGGACATGACTGCATAGGGGAGTGGAGACAGACACTCAGAGACCCAGTGTGTGTGTGGTTATTGCAGTGGTGTAAAACCACTGCAAGAAGGTGGATGTGAACTATGGCTGCAAAATCAGAAATGTGGAAAAGCAGATTAAAGCAAAAGCAGAATGGTCTGAGCAGAGTGGGATACATTTGCCAGATGACAAAAATGTCAGTACATAGCTACTTTTGAAAGGAATAATGTTTAAAACCTGAAAAAAAAAGTGACAGCCTAGTGAGTCTGTGGTTGGTGGATAACTGTCCTGTTCAAGACTCACCTCCCTAAAGCCTTGCTCCTCTTACTTTCCATGAAAGGCTTTTCTGTTTCTCCTGATGCCAGCACTTCGGATTCCACCTGTTACTTTTGCAAGCCATGGACACAGGAATTATGTTGGGGTTGGAAAGATGTTTCTGTAGAAAATCTGGATTACCTCCACTCACATCACGAAGTGGTCTCTGATCATGTGAACTGGCTTTCCTGATAATGACACCAAGTCGCAAGGGTGTCCCATAGTGACAGAAACCTGACAGTCCCAGGGTCTGGGACCAGTGACTGAAATGGAGATGTTTCAAGGAGTCCTGGGAAAGTCTGCTGCTGTCCCAGCAGATGGAGATGACAAGCAGGATACTAGGGGATCCTCAAAGACCCAGTTTCTGTTTAAATCCTTGATTACTGCAGCTTTCAGAAGGCTAAGCTGTACCTGTGTAGTTGCGAAAAGAAGGAAGATTTTTAGGATAAAGGTTGTTGACACTGGCTAATTTCACACAGATCATGATAGAGGATAAGTCTTCTATTCAATTACAAAAATGCTGCAAAAGCAAGTTTGTACCTATTTGAAGCAACTGATATTTAGTAAACACTTGTGTTAATTGTTTGTCTCAGTCTTAATTCTGCTCAACATAATTTGTCTTAATTTCAAAATGTCTTTTTTCAGACTACATTCCCTGTGTTACAAAGACCCAGTTCTTAGCCAGAAATGAGTAATATAAGATGGGTTATGCCATACGGCCTCACCTGAATGAGTCCAAGGCAAATTAATCTAGCAGTAGGTTATACGTTACTTGACATTTGAACAGAAAACTGTGCATCGATGCTTCACACTGTAGAAATGTATACTCTGTTGATATCCACTTTTTGCTTCAAAAAAGATAATTCATTTCTCTGTCTCACAAAACACGATAATTGATTGATTTATGCTTTGTCATGAATCCCATTATAGTCTAATTCCACATAATAAGTAAATAAATAAAACTGATTAATCAAGTTCTGGGTTTAAAAAGTACCCCTGTGTGTATTAGAAGTCCACAATTTATTACAGTGCATGACTCTCTTATTTCAAGTTGTCTGTTTTATTCCATGTTTGCACCTCTTTTGGCCATAGAGAAATTTGTGCAAACATTCACAAAAAGAATAAGTTAATCCCAAGGGCCACAAGTTCATGTTTTGTGAGAAGGGCACAGGGAGCTGACATCAGGAGCTCAAAACCAGGCACTGCTCACACAGTGACTGAAGGGATGTTACTGATTTTTGACAGCCAAGAGATTTTGTTGTCAGACACGCCAATATGAATCTTGCAATGAAGGTTAATGAATTAGACAGGGTTTAGTGACTCAGTGGAGCAGGGTCTGATGACATACTGCATCACTTCAAAGCCATTATGTCGGCAAGTTCTCTGTGTCAATACTGTTCTGCATTCATTTCCTTCATGTGAAACAGTGATTTAAAGACTTCCAGGGTTTGCCTCTTCCTCTACAGGGCTTTGTCTGTTCATGCCATTCTTTACAGTAATGAGGACTGATTACACACTGTGCCCTGCTGCACTGGGTAAAAAATGGAGCCTTGTTTCAGAGAGTGATGACCAAAAAAGGAGATAGCTGAGGATGATGTCTCCAGTGCATGGAAAGACAGGAGCTGTCGAGTTGCTCCCTCCCTGTATCTTTCTGATATTTACCTAAAAGGTCTGTTCAATTTCAGTCATCTGTAATAGAACAACATCTGCAAATGTAGTTCTGCTTAAATGATCAAAAATGGCCAGTGGTTTTATGTGTTTCAACTTCTGAGCATTTATTAAATAAAAAGCTTATGTTTAATAAAATCAAAATGGCCTTTTTTTTTCTTTTAAGTAGAGTTTTGAATATGTCATTGAGCACTTACTGTGTACATTCGTGGTCTGCAAAGGCAAAGTTTTTCTCTGTAGTTGTGGTATAGGAAGAGAAGGAGCTGCAGAGCAACCGCCCATGGGACACATCTATGTTTACTCCACTGGCAGCAGAGACAAGCAGCAATGATTCCTGAGACCTGATGTCCACTTCAGAGCCATGAAGTTTGTAGTCCCCTTTCCTGGGGTGCAAGAAGCAAAGCTTAGGAAATGCTCATCGCTCAGGTAGAGCTGACTGGCCCCCCATGAGGCTGCAGGAGTCCTTCCAAGCTATTTGAGTTAATTTGGGCAGAATTCAGCAAACATTTCCTCAGCTGTAAATGCAGAAAAGAGAGAAAAAAAAGTTAATTCTTCATGACTCAACACACTGTGGATCTCTATGTGTGACTGGAACTTTAGAAACCTCAAGGGCATAACAGGACAAAAATTGAGAACTATCATAATGATCACAATGCAGCTGATCTGACTGCTAACAGAGGAATGCAGCCCTCTCTCCAAAATCAATGTTGCCTGCAATTTATTATAGTGTACAGGCATTAATTTCCCACTGATTTACATAGGAATCCAATAAAGCTATAAAAGATTGTTCTTTAAGACAAGATTGTGAATGGTTGAAAACTAAATTACAGGAAAAAAGAAAGGAAGACAGAAGTTTCACTAGAGAGAATATTTTTTTCTGTTTTCTGAACTTAGATGTAGGTGGAGGAGACTCTAAAGATGGCATCAGGTGTGCTGCTTAATCAAATCACAACACTGTGGTGCCAGTAGCAGAACCAGGTCACACTAGAACAGGTGACAGCATTTTCTGCACCCACAGGGCACCCACAGCCCCTTCCTGAACAGTGTCTTGTGGTTTCACCTATGTGGGTTCACTGCATGTGCTCAACCTTCTCAACCAACAGCCTGTGGCAGCCAGATCATCCACACAACATTTTTCCTCTGTTCTGCCTGAATTAACCTATGTTTCCATCAAGAACAATTGTGCATAAAAATTTAATGGGCTGTTTCTATGACAACTTGAATGCAAGACTTTGGATTTTGCCTTCTGTTAGTATTTTTTTCCATTAGAACTGGGTTACTGAAGTACCTCTTTGGGGAAGTGGAATACACAAGCAAATGTATAGGGTGGCACTGTGGCTGGGTGGTCTCTGCACTGTTTTTAGAGAGCTCCAAGTACAAGTCTGATCTCGAACTGGATCCTCATTACCACCACAGTCTCAATGGACACATCAGGGAACTTATTTATACTAAATGATGTTTCACATGAAAATAAAGCATTGCCATTTACTTTACTTTATGGACCTTTCTCTGTACTTTCTCTAGAGACGTTGTCATTGTCATGGCTTAATGAAGAAATTATTCCACAATGACATCAGCTTTCATAGGTGCTTGTTGGGCAATACACAGTTTCTCCTGTGTTATTTTCTGAAGAACAATAACCTGTAATTTTTTTTGTCTTGTGAACAACTTGAATCGACAAGGATATATTTCACCTCCTAAACCAATATATTCCTTTGGACACAGCTCCTACCTTCAGCTTAATTAAAGGAAGCCAAAGTGAGACAAACATGAGATGAGATCATAAATATAAGAAGCATTTCATGCAGCACAAATCAATTATACTGTCCAAATCTTAAAATTTTTGGTTCTCAGTGTTTAAAACTATGTTCCCCTCATCACTAGGGTTTTGGAGAAACTTCAGAACAAAAAGAGGTTTGTGTTTCTCCCCACCAGTTTAATACTGGCATTGTTGAAATCAACAAGAGCCTTACCTGACTTCAGCTGTCCCTCTCAGGATCCAGGTCATAGATTTTCAGGTGCAAGGCATGTTTACGCACAGATTTCACAGCATGTAGAGATTTAAATTTTGGTGTGTAGATGCATATCCAATTAGGATTTTTATTTTCCCAGTAGTTCATTTTAACCACAGGCATGCATTTTTTTCCTCTCTAGGCATTATTTTCCTTCCCTACTGCTTGTAGAAATGCATAAACCAAAAATGAATATGTAATTAGCATGGCAACATCTTTTTCATTCAGTTTTTAGCTTGTCTAGCACATTATATGCCCTACAATGTGTTGTAGTTTGCTCATAGGTTTAAAATGAAATCCTCTTCCGTAAGTCATAACTTTTTGGAACTTTCAGATTTATTTACACACTAGAAATGTTGTTTATACCATGTAAGCAGAGCACATTAAAAGGCAGAGTGTCTCACGATATAAAGGTGACTCTGTCTGCATTACCATTTCAGCCCCTCATTCACAATTGCAGTGCAAATCCAGTGCTGTGAACACTCCATGTCTGAAGACCTAATGAATATAAACAGTAACCAAATGTCTCTGAAGAAATACTTAAAATATAATTTTTTATCCTTCCATAAACAAGTCATTTAGATCCCCACAATGACTTTTCTTTTACAATTTGTGTCTTTCTAGCAAGGAAATGGCTTGAGAACTGATTAGCTGCATTGCCTTCTCATGTACACAGCCACTGCTGATCATGGGGAAACCTCAAACACTAGAGGTTGTTTATTCTTCCTGAAATTTTTTGGGGAAAATAAAAATAAAGATCCATATTTACCATTTCAGAAATTCTTCATTTAATGATCCCTGCCTCTGTACACTGCATAAAGTATTCAGCATGAAATAGAAAGCACAATATTTAATGGCAATCTTCTGAAAACTACACATTTCCCATAGCTCCCTAACACACTAAATTGTTTTTTTTCTGGGTGAGAGCAGATTGCTCTCAGAAAGAGAAAACTGCAATCTGTCCCCTGGCATTTTCATGGCTCATAGGGCTTGATCTGAACTGTCAAAATGGCTGGAGCTTTTTGAGGAGGTAAAAAGAAACACTGATCTGGGCTGAATGCTTGCAAACACCCATGGAATAAATGCAGCTTAGCTAACCTGATTGAATAGCTATGAAAACACATTACATTTTACATAGAAAAACTTAGGCTTTGTTCTTAATAGGAACCTAATCAGGGAGCTAATAAAACTGGCTTAGCATTCAGGTATTCAGAAACAAAACAACAGCTCTCACACTGTGCAGAGACACAGCGGATGTTAAATCTGCAGGCGCTGCTGGTCCCTTGTATTTCACATTATTGTGAATGATCGTCCAAAATACCTTGTGCACTAAGGAACAGTTGTTACAGACTGAAAAGCGGGGTCAGCCTGATTGGAGAAATGTCCCATTATTTAATTAAGATGCTTTTAAATTCTTCATCTGAACAAACATCCTCAGAAACCATGGAAACCCTTGTTACTAATTACCCCATGTTTGTCTCCTGCCTCATGCCCTCACTGCCTCATTCTTCCTCGTGGTCTCATTAATTTACATTTGCTTTCTACTCTTCCTCTTTTTAAATCCACAGATGCATAAAGCAGATATCTATCATCATATTTTCCATGTTTTAAATTAATAGGTAATTATTTTGACCACAGAAAATTGTAATGGGAATAAGTCATTGGGAGTAGACCTTCAACCTCATTGCTGGTTGGACCTGAAGAAATGGAGCTGCAGCAGCCTCACACCTGTCAGGATACTGCATTCAACAGTTCCAACAGAATTTACGTGTTTGGGAGATGATAAAAATAATCCTCGAGTCCTCATTTTTACAGCAAGAGACTGATAAAAGAGTGAGCTTGGCTTCATGAATTTCCTAGAGGGAACTTCCCCTGACCTGACCAGAACTCTAAAATGCCTAGTAGCAGAGGCAGCTGTACCTCCTGCTTATCCTCCTGCTTCAGTCTGGGAACTGAAATGGATGGTGAAGACTCCCAGGAAAGGGAATCTCTTGGAAAAGGCTCTAGAAATTGGGATAAAAAAAAAAAAAAAAAGCATTCATCAAGAAACTAATTCCTTCAAATAACTTCCAAAATCCTACCAGACTTGAAACAAGAAACTTGACAAGAAAAAGTAAGAAAACTCGGTAGATCATGAGGGAATGAAGAGAGGTGAAACTCCTGTACTAGAAGGAGAGTCATATTTTTGCCAAAAGCATAATGTAGAAGACTTGAACAGATAGGAAATGGTGATGGCTTCTCTCAGTGCAGAAAACTCTTCTACAGAGAAGAACCAGCTGTGAGGAATTAGGTCTGACCAAAGACTGTGTGTGCTTTATCAGCAATGAGCACAGATCTGATACAGTGGTGAACAATGGAGAGGGATGAACAGTTCTGGCAAGTATTGAATCAAATCCCTCCTCCTGGTTTCTCAGGAAAACCCATTTCTCAACTGCACAAACAAATATGACACATGCTGCCAGCTCATTCCTTTCTGCTCACAGCTGGGCTGTCCTCTGTGAGAGGGGCTCTTGAAGGGTAGGGAATAAAAAGTCTTAAACATATATCTGTTGTCACAAATGAAAATGTTTTTCTCTTATGCCTGTTTTCTCTATCCATGCATCTTCACACAGGGAAGATTCCAGCATGGGCAGATGACAAGTTTTCTGGAGAATCACTCTGAAATTACTCTAGAACTGGTAAAACACTCACACAACTTTAGTCCTTTATGAAAGGCCTAAGCCCATGATCCCAAATCAGCCAAATTTCCCTTTTCCTGAAAGGTGGTGGGTAGGGAAGGAGCACAGAGGAGAGGAAGATCTGCTTGTGTACAGGTGCAAGGTTTTACAGTCAGTGGGACCAAAGCTGGCAGTTTCTCCAAGCACTTTTATCATTTGATTGGGAGCTTTTTCAACACCTTATTAAAAGGAAACAAACAAATAAATAATTAACTCAATGTTGGCTTAATAGGTTAGTATGTATTTTCTTGCAGCATTTCGCTTCCAATGTAAGATTTAGTCCAAGGGATAGAAAGTATTATCCAAACTGTCCTCACACACTGAAATTCAGTGCCCCATTTTTTTGCATTTTTTAGCTACCTTGAATACTTACTGAAAAAGATCCACAGTGGAGAGATACTAGAGTCACAAACTGATTTATTTGCCACTCCTTTTGAGCAGTATTTTGCCCAATCACCATGGAACATAGAAACTGGCAGATTCTTATGTCTATCCAAGTTGACAAACATGATATAAAACAGTAGAAATAAACAAACCAAAAATTGCTTAAAATGCTGTTTTGCACACAAAGCAGATTCATGAAAAAGCATCATTTCATTGAATCAGGAAAGACTAAATACCACAGGATTTCAGATGACCAAGAAGAGCTATGACAGAACCACACAGCCTCTGGGAAGACCAAGGGAAGGCTCTACACCTGTGAGGAAAAGAGGTATGTGGTCATTTTCCTGCTGTCACTTTTTATCCCTCTCCCCACTATTGTTTCTAAGACATGTCTGAATTAAATGTTTCTGGTTTGTTTTCCCCTTCCCATTCTCTTGTCTGTTGTAGATCCCTCTTACTACCCCCACGGATCTCAGTTCCATCATCGTCTTCTCTGCAGCAGCTTTCAGAAAACTCAAAGGTTTTTTACAGCAATCTGCGTCTATCCCAGCCCTTGCTGAAAATCCTTTGTGCAACATCAGGAAAACCAGAAAATAATAATAAAAAAAACTAGACAAAGAAAATAAAAAAGCAAATATACACATCCCCTGACAATGAAGTAGAAGATATGCCAGCAAGCAAGCCTGTGACAGAGGCTGCTCTGCCAGGGACCCCCTGGCATGGAAAGATGCGGATGCAGAAAAAGGCCAGCATTATTTTTTCCTTGGTGTCAAATGTCCTGTGGCACCATTTGGTCCTGAGATAGGAATAGTCTCATTTGCTCAGCAGTCTTCAATATTCTAAAAACCCTCTGGTTTACAGCTCTTTTATGCAATACCTATCTTGCCTAACATGCTTGGTTACTAATTTCACAGGAATGGACCCCTGGGGCCATAATGTTGAACCCATAAACCCAGACCTGACACTTGGCTTTCCATTTGGGTCACTCTAGCAAATCATTTCCTGTTCAAGTGCTGTGCAGCAACATTATTTCACAGTGACTAATATGCAAAAAGATATTTTCAATATAGTAGCTAGTGAAGAGGTGGGCGAAATCACCTGTGTTATATTGGTCACAGGCCACTTTTTTCTGTCGCGCTACATTTAAATAAGATAAATATTTTATCTGAATAAAGATAAGATGATGAAGATGCACAACAATTAGAGATAAAACAGCTATGTAACTCCACATATTTCTACAGCTGTCCAGCAAAGCACGGTACAACAGTCAAGTATGGCAATATCAAACCAGATGATCCTAAAAACTATTTATGGCTTCCTGCAAAACACAGGAACACCCCTGTTCAGGTCAAAAACCTCACCCATAAAACATAATCAGACAGGGGTTGCCTTGTCTGCAGGTCCCTGTAAAAAAGTGCAAAGAAATTTCTGTGTGCCCCAGGCATGTGGCAGGTGGACAAATTGACTAAGATTTGTATTTACATCCCTTTGGAAGTCAGAGATATCTGCCTCTGAAAACTGTTACCAGCTGCTCTGCAGGGTTTCTGTGGTTTGCCTGAACCACCAAGCAGAACGGTACCTCACCTGCATCTCCTATGTGGGGTTTGCTGCCTGATGCTTGGGCATGAATCCTGCAGCAGAGACATGGGGAGAAGCAAGGCAGAGGGACCACAGATGGGTGAAATCCAGCTTGTTCTCCCAGAGCTGTGTTTGTTCTCCCAAGACTTGGCTCTTGGAACAAGGAAAACGTATTTATTTTTTTGAGGAGCTTGTCATATGAAGGACCAAGAGTGACAGTGAACCTCTTGTTTCTATTCCATGTCTCCTCAGAGACCTTTAACATCAACATATTAATACCAACACAAATTCCCAAGGCCTGTGCAGTACTCAACCTGTGGGAGAGCAGGAGCCTGAGCTGTTCATGTAGCCTCTCATCAAGTGTCTCTGTTTGTACCTTTTTTGCCTGGTGACTTAGGAGCTTGTCAAGTCAAATGTGACTAAAAGATCTGGCTCTCACATAGATTCAGCTCCCTAAAATATTGTGACATCAGGTAGAGAGGAAATGCTCTATCAGTGCTCACTCCCAGGGAAACTCACAGCTCAACATTTGTCCAATTTCATCAGCCGTTGTACACAGATGTGTGGAAAACCTTGCTTCACTACTTCCACTTCCCACAGAACAACATGCTTCATTATACATTTGTAACAACCAAAAAAGATTGTCTTTTAGTCCAGCAAAAACATAGCAAAATTTTTTGAAGTTCTTTCCTGTTGGCATCAATACAAGTTCAATTCTCAACAACTCTACATAGTCAGGTGTGTGAGAAAGAAGTGAACATCTCTAAACTGGGACTTCTTGTAGAGCCTGTGCTACAGTTTACTGGCTATTATCCTTGGAAGAGTTGTCACAGGGAGATTTTTTTAAAAAGGTCATTCTCTCTCCCCAGACCTTTAGCGAAATTAAAGACAGGCTTTGTATCAGTGTAAACTGATTTGGATTTTCTGCTACATGACCTCAGAGATGATTATGACAGCAAGAGTTCATCAGAGCTCTCACTTTTTACTCCTCGGCAAGAGGCCAGGATAATGTCCCACGGGTGCCTGTTCCTAGGACTCAAAGGGCTTCTAGGATAACAAAGAACTCGTTGGAATTATTCACTGGAAAAAGCTGATTTACCCAAAGCAAAACCTGTGTTGGGTTTCTTGCTGGGCATTTTTGAAGGTCAGACTTAAAGAGTCCCAGTTGTTCCTAAAACACCTCTCTTAACACTTTCTGGATACGTACTGCAATATATTTCATCCTGATTCATCATTTGTTTTTTCTCGCCACACTTTAATAAAAATAAAGCAATCCCATGGTTTATTTTTTTGCATTCAAGGTGAATTTTGAAACAATGAAGGGTAACAGCCTTTTATTCAGCACTCAACAAAAAGTTCAGAGGTTGAAGAGTTTTGTGATGCAGAATTTCTACCCTGTATACCATTCTCCCTTCACCTGCTAGATGAATGAAAAGAAAGAATGTTTCCTCAAATTTTACTTCCCATTTTAGCCAGATTTTAGAGAGGACTATCTTCTCTAATGAGTTATCTTTGTGCCTCATGGCCTGCATCTCCCACTCACATTCTCAAGTGGAAGAAAACTTATCAGTGTTGGTGACAAGTTTCATTTCTTTGTGGAAGGAACTTCAGACTTTGTTTTCCTGGAATTCATAAGACCCAAGTACTTCCCTACCCCTGTTTAATTTTATTGACAGACAGACTGAGTTCCCATTTGCAGACAGGTTGTGTTGGGCACTGCAAAAGCATTAGACCACTGCACCTGTAACTAAAACCCTAAATTCTGTGGATTGCTTCCTGCAATATTCATATCTTGGTGTCAAATAATCCTGGGAAGATTAAATTATGAAAATTTGGTGATTCCTTCAAAATTCAGTAGTAGTGTTAGCTCATGACCCATTACTCTTTTGTTTAGAAGCTGGCATAAAACACAAGTTATTGCCATGAAATACAGACATTGCCACAAATACCCGACAAAGAGCTACCAAATTTTGGGTCAGTTGTGAGCTCAGAGTTTGCACCCTGGGGCAGCTTCAATTCTTTCAACATCTCTGCTGTCTGAAAATAGTAACTCCCACTTTTCATATACTAAGTATTGTTCTGATCCAAAATGAAGGGACAACATATGTCCGCTTAACTACTTTCAGAATTTGAGAAAAAATTAGGATGAGATGCTCAGAGAAACAGCTAATATGACTGTGTTTTTCAGATACCTGGTAGCATAAATTCAATTTAATAGAAGAGGTAAAAATTTGAGATTGATGGTTCCTATTTTAATTCTCCAAAGAAGTGGAAAAAGCCTGATTCCTGGTTTAAAAGAGTGTAGTAAAAATAGGCTGCATTTTTTTATTTTCTTCCTTTAGTTTCACTACAATAGTTCACTCATACACCACTGAACGCTACCACCCCTGCTTGAAGTTTTGTGAGCAAAATATCTATAATAAGTGTATCTCTCATCTCAGCATTAGGCACATTTTTGTCTTACTGAGATTTGAACAGAGTTGTCTGTGACACAGAAAATAACCCAGACAGCAACATCACAGTTGCCATGTTGTGAGGATAAGGATGGTGCACTCTTAAGGATATATCCCAAGATTTTTAGGGCACTTTTAGATCAGCATATTCTGCATACTGAATATGTGGAATATACTGAATAGCTGAATATACAGAATAGCTGCATGAGACCAGTAAACTGGTGGACAGCGGTGATGGAAAAGATCTGTTATGGGACACCAATCACACTGTCAGCCTCTAACAGCATTTGAACTTCTCTTTTAAGTCAAACTCTAAAATGTTACACTTCAGGCTTTTAGCAAACTTTGGAACTCATCTTGCCTGTTTTTAGAGTGCCAATGTCTCACAACCCCCATATTTACTCTTTCCGTGCAAATATTTTGCTCCATCAAACTTCCACATGGTTCACTTTCTCTGTCCTGTAAAACTTACTTCTGTGAAGAGTAAAAAATGTAGCTAGACCAAGATTAAGGACAATGCTGTTCAGGTGCACAGAACTGAGTCTTCTTATCTGCAAACCCACCAATCAACCAAAGCAACCCATAACACTGCAGTTGAAGACAAGATCTGATACAGGCCTGTCCTGGAGCAGCCAATAATCTGGCCAAAGACAGAACTGGAAATAGTGCCACATCCTGTACCCAGAGCCCTCACAATTAAAAAAAGGAGCAGGGCTGAAAAACAGACAGCATAGATCAACCAAGGAGTTGGCTTAAATGCAGCTTCTGTGTTGATGGATGAGACACAGGGTCAGGGACCATGTGTAAATGTCCAAGTAAAGGCTTGTCAAGGCCGGTTAGCATCCTTTGGGGCCTGGCACAGACCTGCTGAGGGTCATTCAGCCTCTTCTTTGTGTTTCATTTATGTGAACAGTAAACCTTACTGTCCTTCACTACAGTGCTTTCCTTTATATTTAAGCCCTTCTATCTCAAAAAAACCCTCAAACTTCTCATTACTAGTGTTACTGTGATGTTTCAATTTCAGTGAAAATTTTGTTGAGAGTTTATTGGAGTGTTCAGGGATAAAATGAGAAAACATTGTTATAAAGAGTTTATTTAAAAAAAAACCATACAATCCAAGGCTGGCAACCCTGGACTTTTTCCAAGTTGCTGCAAAAACAGCATTTTCCAAATGAGGGTCTGTTAAATGTTGTTAAGAGTGGTACTGGATGCTCAAAAAACCCCAGGAGACAAAATAACCATGGGTCTGATTTCTAATTATACTCTACTAAGGAAGCAGAAAAAAGATTTAGGTAGTTTGACTGTGCATTTAATGAATTTATGGTCATTTTAAGAAGTAGTTTCAGATGAATTGTCCTCCCACTCTGCCTCATCCATACCTTAAATCAGCTTGTACTGCGGTCTTCTAGACAACAGTTTATTATGGAAATAATGTGTAATGGTCACTCCATTTAGGATGTAAGAAAGGGCTGATTGTTTTAATGTTGCCAGTCAAAATCCAGGGCTGCTGAGAGGAAGTCATCCCTTTTCATAATATTATTGCTATATCAACCACACTGTCTTAGGAAAGGTATTGGATAGACAAGTACAATAGGGCAAAACTTGTCTTTATGTGCCTGTCTAAATAAAAAAAGGAGGACTGAATTCTTCTTTTTCCTGCAGAGAAGAGGAGCCGGATGGATTATGTGTGACAAAACATCTGTAACCATTAGCTTCTTTTTCATATTCTGGGGACCTTGGTGGATTCAGAATTTGCCAAACATGTTCTTCACTACCCCCTGCTCTAGAAAACAGAAAATTGCAAAAAACATGTCCAATTCCTCACCAGAGAAAGTTTCTCCAAGCTCTGACCTCTTCTCTGGAAATGATCTTTTTGTCAGATCATGTAAAAGACAACTCTTCACACCATAGTAATTGTACAAGAGGGCCCAGGTGTAAAGCAAAACAGATTTACTTGAGAGATTTTGCTTATTGTGTTGCTAAAACCAGTGCCTGGTCCTTGTTTCCCTCCCAGCTGTGCTCTGCAGCCTTGGAACGGAGAGGCCCCTCTGGAACCACCATGCTGGCTGCGTTGGGCTGACAGTGGGAAGCATCAGCACAGGGGTTCCTGTTCCAGAGGTTCCAAGTCAGTTTGTCACACATGATCCATCCCACTCCTCCACTCTGCAGGAAAAGAGAACCTTAGCACTTTTTCCAGTAATTTTTCCTGGTTCTGCTGGTTTCAGTGACATTGTGGTCTTTGCACTCCATACCCATTATGAAATCCACAATGCAGGAGGCAGGTGCTGCCTTATATTGAGAAGATTTGGAGGGAAGTCTCTACTAATTCTCTTTCAGACAAATTGCATGACACTACACTCTCATTTTAAAGAGGGTGTTTGCAGAAGTAAATTGCTTCTTCAGCAGCCATTTCCAGGGGAATTACTGTGGGAACAAAGCAGTATCCCAAGGCTAAGATGGGAATTTGTGTGGGTCCCCTTAGCAACTCCCTTTGGCATATCTGAATCTGAAGTACCTGCCATCAATCCATCCAGATGTTTGTTTATGTCCTGACTTCAGCAGACTTTGCCCACTCAGTGACATGCTGTGGTACATAGCGATGAAGGATGTCATGATTGCCAAGAAGCAGTGCTGGAGGAAAAGGCCTTTGTGTTTCTCATGGGATCCAGGGAGTGGCACCAGTCTTGGGCTGCTTGGAAGCAGCTGGAGTTTGATGCCATAACTGAAGATCAAAATAGTAAAGTCTTCTAAAATTCAAATTTGGGTGTTTACAACAGTGGGCTTTGCAGGGCTGTCCCCACTGTCCTGCTCTCTACAATTGGATGTTGCCATGGCTGCAGTGTAGCTGGAGGTTTCCTGCAGGAAGGGAATTTTAATGGAGCAGGGGAAACCACAACTAACCTTTTGATTTACCTTCTTTTGTTTTATTTCTTTACTAATGTCTACGACCTTCTACCAACTGTCAGACTGTCTAAATTGCATTTCTGTTGCTGATGTTAACACCTTCATCTCTCATGCTAAATTCGGTGTCTTGTAATGAAATGCTGCCAAAATTCTTTGCTTCCTCATCTAGCACTTGCTCGTTCCTGCTCCACAGCTACTCACTCTGGCTTGTGTGCACTGTCACCCTCATTGAGATTCTGTTGCGCTTCCCACTTTCTCAGGAAAACATCAAATCCTTGCACTTTCTCCAGCTTTTCTGAAGATCCACTGTCTTCTGGTCCCTCTATCTCCTCCAAGGCCATATGCTTTATTCTCCTCTTTGCTATATGAACCTTTCCAGAGCTGTGTGAAGAACTGCAAACAGTCTTCCAAATGAGGCTTCTCTAGCTGGAGCAAGGCCAATTCCCAAATCTCACAGTTGATAAATGTATATGTGCATCTTGGAATGCTGTTGATTTTATTTGAACAGATGTTAAGCATTTTGCTGGGGATCTCACACTTTATCCACCACTATCCCTCACTCCTACCTGGAATTTAACAGCATGTGCTGTTAACAATGCTGGGTGTGTAATGTGGCTCAGTAAAAGGAATAAAAAAGCAGAATAGCTAGCAAGACTGGTTATATTCCCACCTGGTTAGAAAACAAAACAAAACAAACCCCCAAAAAACCAAAATCACCCCAACTTTTCTTTTTGGAGTCAAAAATTGCATTGAGGCCCAAGTACAGAACATCTGACAGTACTTTCACTCAGAACGCATTGCCCTGATGTGATTAAGAATGCATTCCTTGATGGAGTTTAGAAAACATTTCTGCAAAGTTTGTATACAAAAGTATGTAACGGTTACATGCATTGTTTTCAAACACAAGACGCTTAGATTTAATTTTTTTATTATATACATTTCATTGTAAAGTTTCAAAATATGTGGTTACACAAGTTTAATCAGACTGATTTGGATAAAAATTCTGTTGCAGTGAAAAAATGGACATGGGCTTCAACATGCCCCAAATATCAATGGAGAGCCTCTGAAACCACAGGCTTTGGGGGAACAGTGGTGTGGTAACAGTTAATTGCAAACTGGTACCCAAAAGGAGACTGTTCTGGTACATAAGCACCTCAAACTCTTCCCTGAGAAAGTGATTGTCTCAGGATTACATTGGGGTAATTTGTTGGTTATCTTCCTTTTGGATGGATGGGACAATATCTAAAGAGCAAAAGTCTCTTGAAAGGAAAAACCCTTTTAGAAGAAGAAACAGGAATTTTGCTGACACTCATGTAAAGGTATAAAATAATGAAAAAATGTCACATTTTCCTTTAGGTATTTAAAAACACTCTTAGTCCAGGTTTTAATTTTATTTTTAGTTTAAAAATCTGCTTCAAATAAGTAGTCAAAAAAAAAAAAAAGAGGCCAACAATTTCATCTCACTAATAAAACACAGAATACTTAGAGCTGGATTCCATATTTATACTGGAGTACTTCTACATAAACAGGGCAGCCTGAAGAGGTCTGGAAATGAAGAAACTCAGTCCCACCTTCTCTTACTGGGTAGTTACTGTAAACCATGATTTTTGACACTCTGAAAAAGTTAAAGAAGCCTCTCTAAGAGCTTCCTGAGGGTGTCCAGCAAGTGGCAGGAGCTAAAGCATCCATGGAACCTCTTCTCAAGCTGGCTGAGAGATGAGACAGCAGTGAAGGGAACTTGGATCTGGAGAAAAGCGGGAGTGGCAATACTGGGAAGAGGTAATATGAGAGAAAGAACAGGCAAAATCACATTGCAGAGATGTCCATGGTGGTCTGGACAGCAGGGAGAAAACAAGACCAAACATGGAAAAGGGCCCAGATATCCCAGCAATTCCAGTGTGTTGAACAGGTTGTGAAAGTAGTAGTATTTGTGCATTTTGGTGATATTCTCTTTACCATTGGCTGTTTCTGGACCAACAGAAACTGAAAACGGACCAAGCAGAATAGTCAGAACATCCTGACAACCCAGCTAAATGCTGTCACCCCTGCCTATAAATCTAAGTGATTACACTTTAAAGCAAAGTTTATTAAATGTTCCATCATAGTTTAAGCACACAGCAAGGAGAGTTGTAAATGGGCACTAATGTTCTGTGGTGCATAGATGGGTGATCCTGTAATTAAAAAGGAGAAAATAAAAGTTGGCTTGTACAGGCATTGGCACTTACAGATTTTCAGAGCTGTAGACTGCAATCCATAAAGTACAGTGGCGATCACCATTTTTAGTTGATGACACAGCTATTTACAATGATCTTGGTTTTTTGGGAGTACTGAATATGCCATGCAAATCCAATTACCAGGTCATGGTTAAATCCAAAGCTGCAATTGCAAGCCATCACAGTTTATGAAGGAAAACGATTCCTCCAGTTCTAATTTCAGTGTAAGAGATATGTAACAATTTCCTTAACATACCTCTGGATTATCTCTTAAAATATGTCTTTTAGTTTCAAACATACTCAAAAAGAATGGAGAAGAGGTAGAAAGATACAATTCAAGGTAATCCACTGGTTAGATTATTCAATCCTTCAGCATCTTCATCCTGAGAAAAATGTAATAAAACTCAACCAGTAAAATTACACTGGTACAAACCAAGAGCACAGGAAGGTGAAACAGCATTTGCATTTTGAATGAAACAGTTTTGAATCTGACCTTGATATTTCACTTCTTTTAGAGGGATTTAAATGTTTAATGAAAATATCTGACAGTCTCATGGAAAAAGTGTCCCAAATCAAACATATTGTCTAATAGTTTCTGTCTTTAACCATTTTTTATTATTAATTTATTAAATAGCTTTGTTCCTCTTGCTGTACATTCATCTGTTTTAAGAAGAACAACCTCTAGAGACCAGTTTTTGTGCTGTGCAGGGGCCAGAAAATGGAAGTAGAAAAGACACTTCAAATGGTAAGAAGATTGAAAAAAAGAGCTCAGTTCCATAAACAGTAATGAAATGAATCATTTATGAAAAAGACCTAAACACTATAAACCCCAAAACGTGTGCCTGTGTGCATCTCTGTAGATATTTATGCATTACTGAGCACTGTACAGATCTATCGCTGCATATATATAGGCATTTAATAAAATAAATAGGTGCAGTAAAGAAAAGCAATGTGACATTTGGTATCACCATGGGCATATGCAGTGTGCCTCTCAGACCTGCATAAATAAAATTAGCTTTTGCATATATCTACATTATATATTTTAATGCATATGTGTTCAGTAATATTTTTTTTCTTAATTCCATGTAAATTGTATTTCTTTCTGCATCTGGATTTTTTGCTGTTAACTGCAGGAGGATTGTTTTGGAAATGAATATTCTTCTTTTATGTTTTCTTTCTCATCTGGAAAAATGGAAAAAAAAAAAAAAAAGAGGAACTCCAAAAGGAAATCACTATGGATATTATTTCTCTTTCCTTTAGTCAGTTGCCAAAATAAGAATACAGAAGGGAAAAAACCCAAAACAAAACAAAAAGCCACCAAACAGTTGAATGAAGGAAAAGAAGAAGTAGGAGAATAAACACCTCTCACTAATCCTGTTCACTGTGATCACCAATAAGGAGAGGTGACATCAGAGTGATGACAGGTTTGGAGTGAGATGTCCTGGGTGTCACAGCTGGTCTGCCACACCAGCTTTCCTCATTCTTGAGCTGATCAAAGCACCAATCAAGCTCTTCATCTGTGAAATACATCAAAGTTGAATATGAGTCAGCAGTGCCCTGGCAGCCAGGAGGGCCAACCATGTCCTGGGGGGCATCAGGCAAAGCACCACCAGCTGGGCGAGGGAGGGGATTGTCCTGCTCTGCTCTGCACTGGGGTGGCCTCACCTGCAGTATTGGGGCAGTTTTGGGCACCACAATGTTAAGGAAGATATGAAGCCATTAGAGAGTGTCCAAAGGAGGTCAATGAAGATGGTGAAGGGACTTGAGGGGAACCTGTATGAGGACCAGCTGAGGGCACTTGATGTGTTTGACTGGAGAAGAGGAGACTGAGGGGACACCTCATTGCAGTTACAATTTCCTCATGAGGAGCAAAGGAGGGACATGCACTGATCTCTTCTCTGTGGTCACAGTGATAGGACCCAAGGGACTGGCCTGAAGTTGTGTCAGGGAAGGTTTAGTTTTTATATCAAAAAGAGGTTCTTCCCCCAGAGATTGGTTGGGCACTGAACAGGCTCCCTAGGGCAGTGGTGATAGCACCAAGCCTGACAGAGTTCAAGAAGCATTTGGACAATACTCTCAGGCACGTGGTGTGACTCTTGGGGATGGTTCTGTGCGGGGCTTAGGGTTGGACTTGATGATCCTCAGAGGTTCTTTCCAACTCTGCATATTCTGTGATTCTGTGACATCTCTGAGAATGCCTGTGACCTGAACTATATGAAGCCACTCACATCAGGCTCACTGTTAAGTCATGTACATGTGTGTCCTTCCAACAAGAGAGAGAAAAAAAACAAACTATTCTGCAGAATTTAGTGTGATCATTTTGGATGTGTAATACAAAGTTGTAGGGGAAGAAAACAAACTGACAACACTACAAGCTCAATGCTTTGGGGTATATTTTCCCGAAGGTTTGTCTGGCCCCCGTTGATTTACTTGCAATGTTTTCTTTAACCAGGAGCTGCAGTACAAAGGCAATAACATATTTATTTAATATCACATGTTTTTCTCAGGAACTGCAATGCAAAGTTAATAACTTATTTCTTTAATTTCACATGTTGTCCTGTCCAATTGGCAGCTTTTCCAGCATCAGCTCTGAGCTCAGGGGGAAAACAATTCCAGAGACCAGCTTCTTTTAAAAAAACGAAACTAAAAGCAACTGCCAAATATTTGCTTAGGCTGTGTGTTTTGGGGAAATATTTTATTGTTTTCCATCATTACTCTTCCATCTACTTATTTTTGAATCAAACACTATGGTTGCACGCAGGCTTTCCTTTGCTAACTAACTCACAGTATCTGACAACAGCTCAGCAGCACAGCACACACAGCTGGTAGCAAGGAATCCTGCTATTCCTTCCACTCACAGAGTCTTTGCTGGAACAGCAAGTTGGAGAGCCCAGCGATGGCCCCAGCTCTGTCAGAACACACATGCCGAGGGTATTGTCCCTCTTTTCAATATCAAGACCAGCATTCATGGCCCCTGATGGCCTGTGGGCAGAACCAGGCCTGTTGTTGTAACACAGATGTCTCACAGAAACTGACTGTTGGGGAACAGGAAAACATGACAGTGGAGTTGCTCTCTACCAGAAGTTTGGAATGAAAAGTGTGTGCTTAATGCAGTGGTTCAGCTTGGTGTCTGCAGGGAAATAATGTGCTGGTCTATTTAGTCTGACTCTAGGGTTTACCTAAGCCCTGAAGTTTTATGCCCTCCTCTGTGCTGCCTCTGGACCACTTCCCCTCTCTGAAGAGAGCGCAGCGATGCAGGGAGGCTCACACCACAAAGCCAGAATTCCCATGTCTCTGTCCCCAAGACAAAGTCAGTCCTCCAGGTCTGACACATGGTTTGGGAATCTCAACAACCCCCAGGAAATGAGTGAAAACAAAGCAGGAACCTCCCAAGGCTGGAGGATCTTACCACAAAGCTAATCCAAGGCTCATCACTTACCCTGTTCTTTTTTCCTGTCAGGAATCAGGTTCCCTTTGAAAACCTTTTGCACTGCAATCTGCTTGCTGGCTCTCAAACTCCCAAATTACATTAATTCCCACTAATCAGAGAATATTTTGCAGTTTTTAAGAGTTTATTTCCAGTTGCATACCGTCTTGCATGGCTGCCGGAAAGAGTAATGAAATGGATGATTAGCCATCTTCTTGGCAATTCAAGAGAGGTGATGAATGATAGCTCATGCTGCAGTGAATATGGAAGAAAGAGTAATGAGGTTTATTTTTAATGCAAATCTTAAACAAATAAAACCACTGCTAAACTGAATGTTAGCTTTTCCCCTCTTCATAGAGCACAATATTAATTCTGTGTATATATATGTATATTCTGCTTCTCTACAAAGTTTAATGCTGATGATGCCTAAATCAAGCAGATCCTATCCCTGTACAACCACTTCACCAGATTGCTCTCAAAATAAGTAATGACACTAAATCTTTAGCAGAGATGAAAAACACTCAGCTCATAAAGATCCAGCTTCTCCTTTCCTTTCTCTTTTCCTAACAAGCTGCCACTTGGCATAACAATTCTGTGATGTAGTAATTCCCACAACACTCTCTTTCAAGTATTCATACCAATATAAGGTGGTATCGGATTGCAGGACAGTGAGAGTGAGAATTTTTGTCTTTCAGGATGGTTGAAGAAAAGATTTGGTATAGCTTGAAGCAGAGATGTCAAATGTGCAAATCATATGTAGTTTGTACAAATCCACAAGCTTTGTACTTGGAATGAATGAGTTATTGACAGCATATCAAGACCTGCTGCATTCTAAATGCTTCAGGAATTCTGTGTGTTTATACCAATCATTCTTCAGAAATAAAATATGGTAGTTGAAAGCATCAGTACTTGTGCAAGAAGGTCCTGGATGTTGCCCAAGAAAGCCTCAAGCACAGTTTATTTTCTAAGCAAGTTCATGGAAATAACCTCAAATTAATCTTCATACCTAACCTATTTTTTTTGTTAGAAATTTCATAGAGCAAGTAGTTAGATAAGGGAAAAAAAAAAATCAAAGTTACTGGTTGGAAAAGGAAGAAAAACAATCCTTGACATAATATTAATTGGAAACAAATAGTTTTTGAAAGAATTTGAACATTTTAAGAAAGAAAAAGTGGAGAGATCCAGATTATATATGTATAGCAGATAAAGACTGACAGTGAGCTCCAAAGATGGTCCTTTCTAGTTAGCATGAATGAGTAGACAAAGCCAAAAGTAACAGGATTCCAGAGCAAAGAGCCTTTGGCAACAAGGCTTATTGCAAGGGCACTGTTTCTGCAAACTCTGCTGCTTGTTTGGGGGAAGTAGTGAGTTCTAGCAATGAGGAGAGCCATAAAACAAATCATCTCTCTGTAAGGGAGAAGGACAAAACCCACCTCACTTTCAACATGCTGCTGCCTCAAACCCACACAAAGAAATTTTGGACCAAGGTCCTTGGGATTATGTACCCAGTGAGCTGCAGACCTGCAGTATCTTCACTATAAGGTGCCCATGAGAGGAAATAAATTTGTTTCCTGGGGCTATAGAAAGAAAAAAAGGTGAAAATGGTTGTATTCAAATTTCCAGTTTATAAATTTGTGTAATTCTCAGAAATAAAAGAATTAAGGAACCTCAATTACCAAGGTCATTCAGACTCCATTATGGATTAACATGCTATCAATATTTGAATTCATTAACTGCAAAAATGCACCAGAAAATTTATAGATATGTCCACACATATAAGTGTGTGCTACTTTTTCCACCTCAGAAAAATTAATCAAAAGCAGGGAAATTGTATATTAGTAAGATTTTATCAACAAATTTGTTCTTATCTTGGGATCTTGCTTCACCAAATTGCTGCCTGAAGCAAAGTTTTGTGGTTGAGAAATAGCTATAAATCCCTAAAATTATGGTTTTTCAATAGAAACCATGACAGACCCTTAATTACAGCAGTAAGAACACGAGACTTCTACCAGCTTTTTCTCCCCCTCAAGAGAAAATTGACAGTGATACTGAGATCTTAAGGCTAATTTTAAATTACTGGAAAGAGTCATGCTGGTTCTGCAGTGCAGCAGCACGTCAGGTGTCCTTGTAAAGCTGATTCCACTGGCTTTGGGGCACTGGGATGCAGAGGGCAACATCCCTTTCATCTGAAGGGGAGAGTGTCACTGACACCAGGTTTCAGCAACCTTTTAGTTGGCGCTCATGACATCTGGAGCATTTTCTCCCCGTCACCAAGCCATGGGGCACAGCACCAGGCACCCTGTCTGTTTGGGGCCACTCTGTACTTATACCCAATCCCATCAGATCTCAGAAGCTTAGCAGGGTCAGCCCCAGTCAGTAACTTGCATGGGAGACCTCCTGGGAATACCATACTGGTGGCTTTATGTTCTAGTCCTGAGGACTTCACTGTCACCGTCCAAGCTCATGTGGCCGTGACAGATGAACCTCAGGACTTAAGCAGTGGGGCCTGTTCTGCACACTCTGTGCCTCACCTAAAAAATCCACTGTGCAGGCTCGAAGGACATACCCATATGGGTAGAACCCTTCCCAAATCATTTGCGAAGCCGAGCCATGATGTACCTGCCAGGGATCAGATGAAACTCTGTCCCTCCCCTCACCCAAAGAAGTCACCCTGATCAAGATACTATGTGACAAATCAGGTCCCAGAGGTATTTCCCTTGGGGATATATTCCAGAATTCATTACTATTCATGGTTTGAGTAGAGACAGTAAAAAGGTTACAGATGTCACCTTAATACTGGACTGATGAAATCCAGTCAGATGGCTGAGCAGACTTAAGAACTGACCTTCACTGGCTTTTTTACATCCAAAATATGAGAGTGGACTGTGACTCTCCCTGGAGTTTTCATCCCGGATATGTTCACATCACTTGCTGGCTGTTCCTCAGCACCTCAAAAAAACCCACCACCATGGAAATTCCAGTATTACCATTTGCATTTTCTCTGCATGCTGGGCAAAGAGAGTCAGCACCCTGACTAATTGGGTGGGAAATTCCAGGGCAGGGCTGGTGATCTATTCCATCCTGTGCAGTTCTCCTTGATCAACATCTGCCCAGCTGCAGTACTGTGACCAGTCCTACCAAACTTCTCTACCCTGTCAGTCCTTAGACAGCTTTGAAGATCCATCAGGAAAAAGGACTTCTGCCTGTGGCTGTGCAGGGTGGCATCATTAGGATAGTGAACAGAAATGTGCCTGTTTTTTTGCTGATACTTGGGGTGAGGTGAAGAAAATATCCATAGAGGACTAGTTAGAGGACTAGTTGTTGGTCGTGTAGAGCTCTGTGCATGCCATCCTTTTGTGCTCTCTCCCTCCTCTTCCCACTTTTGTGCACCACCTGCCATTCTCATCACTGTCCTTCAGAGTAAAATTGGTGGATTCTACATACTCTGACAGAAAATGCGTGTTTTTTTCTGCCTTCTTTATGCCTCCAGTTTCTGCAATTACAGCAAAACTTGATTCAGATTATTTAGTCTTAGTTACGTTAATTTTTTCAAAAGAAGTTGAAGATACAGTGTTTAAGCAATGTTTGCTTTTCAATTGGCCAACGAATTATCAAAATCTCCATTGTAAAACTGTTTTCCCTATAAATATGTATGTTTTGGGGTAAATGCCACTCTCTGAAAAGCCTGTGAGGATAAAACTCCATATGCGCTTGAAGCTGTTTCATGTCAGACTGAAAGTTAAAAGATTTATTTTTGCTGAAAATTTTTTGCAACAAACTCCTCTGGGCAACTCAGTTATGCCTTAGGAGTACAAGGTCACATAATCCTCTGAAAGGCAAACTATTTCCAAAAAGTTGTACATTCCCAAACCAACAGGTATACATAGTGACCGGAATAAATCAGACACCACTGACTTTTCAGTAATAAAGTTTAGAGTTGATCAACTAATACCAGATAAAATCTGTGTTACAGCTGACAGGCAGCTTTCTGCTAAATGTGATGGAAAGCTAAGAGTACAGTGTCTCAGGCTGTCACTGAGAAAGTCAGGACCTATGAAAGTTCCAAAAGCATGTAACATTTCCTGAGTTGTGTCTGTTTTATTAGCATTAATCTGGATATTTATAAAAAATAACATATAAATAAATGGTTTCTTCCTTTATGGGGAATTTACATGCACAACAAAGCAGGTTTTCAGGTCCTGTATTGAAAAGGGGGCTATGAAGACAATCACGGAAGGGGGATTTATTCCTGAGGCTCAATGTAAAGTCACTCAGTCTGTATTGCTATTGCAGATGTCATGGAAACCAAGAAAGACCTTTCTTTCTGTATTAAAAACAAAACAAAACAAAACAAAACAAAACAAAACAAAACAAAACAAAACAAAACAAACAAAACCCAACAAAGGAATGCAGCTTAGATTTCACATTTCAGATTTTGAAATGGATTTCATATCCCCCCTGCATTTTTAATATACAAAATTACAGTTTTATTCTGCTGTTCAATCAAAATATTTAATATAGGCAAATAGAAATGCCAGAAAGCAATTACATTCAGGTGGTCAAAATATTACATTGCAATAAAAATTTGTATCTACATCTTTTTCTCAGAGGCCTCTTCTATAAGCAAAACTATGTTTTTATAAGAAAACTTAGTCTGGATCACATTAAAATTTTTGTCTGTGGGGGTTCTTATGGTGCTCTGTAGAGCTGGAACAGCATCAACAAAGTGCAAGTTGTATCTCTACTGAAACATACATGGTGCTGTGACAAAAATTCCCAGTTATGGTGCCACAGCTGTTGGTGTGTCAGGCTACTCATCTGAACTGTCAGAGTCATGTAGGAACATGCTGAAATGCCCTCCACAGCACCCACCACCCCACACAGGGTCAGGAACAGCTCCACGGTTTGTGATGCTCACACAAAACAGACAACTGTATTTGGCATTCAATGTCTTACACCAAATTCATGGAACCTGACAGTTCTGTGTAAGAAAGCACAATGCACTGACAGGATTTGAGCCAAGATGGAAAGTTTTCCAGCCTCCGGCAGACTTGGCATATAACATGATCAAGTCTCTGCCAAAAAGTGCCCTCAGTCTCTGCAGGACTCCAGAGATCTGAGTTCAGCTCTGGCTCTGCACAAGTGAAATGTGTATGAAATGAGTCCTGTCTGCACCAGCCAGCCCAGTTCGTTGGGCAGTGCTGGTGCCAGCTGGGCTCTGTGGGGACACCAATAATGCTTTCATTCCAGTAAGGCTCAGCACAGGGCTTCCAGTTACAGCTTCCCTCCGATCCCTTGGAGAAACAGTCTTCAACACATGTCAAGTTGTCACAAACACCTGTGTTCGCCCAGATTAATCACATGACAATATAAATAAATAAATAACCAGGTAAATAGAACACACACAGACTCTGATGCTTTTTCTCTTTAGTCCTGATAAAGAAACACATAAGGAAATACTATGAGATTGGAGAACAGGTTAGCAGTATCTAGGAATTCTTATGTAGAGCACTGACAGGGACTTGGACTGATAAGTTTAACTCATTTGAGCATTAATTAATCTATACACTATTGGAAGGAGCTGAAACTCTAGAGTCTAAAAAATTCAATGGATTTAGATACTTATACTTAAAAATTTCTTTACATAAAATAATTTACTTGCTAAAATAATTAGATTAAAAAACAAGCAAAACAAAATAAAACAAACAACCCATTATTTTATATTAACTTTTTAGGCAGGGAAAAATCAAAGAATTTCCACAAGACACTGCTTCCAATAAGATTCATTTCCCTGTCAGTGTGGGCACTCCATGGGCCTATCAGCTACAAACCTTCATTTCTCACTGCAGGGGCAAGACCAGTGATTTTAGGACACATCACTGTGGCATCAAAGCCCAGATGCCACTGGTGTCCTCAAACCTAAGAGGACAAGCCTCTGAGATATAGCTTTGACTCTCCCAACCCATATTGTTAACACTCTGGGAAGCAGGACAAGCAGGACTGGGACTGGGACTGATGAACTGTCAGGCACCATGAACATAACCTGTGCTGTGCAGGAAGTACTGGTACAGGCTGCTGAAGACAACACTTTAAAGCTCCGTTCTTGTTTGCAGACCACTCTCCAAATGCATGGGATAATGGCCTTACATGGAAAGACCTGCAAAAGTGGTTTTCAAAGGGGTTCATGGGGGTTTTTTGACACTAAAATATTGATATATAGTGTATGAGGAAAATACTTTTCTCCAATTCCTTTATTTTTTAAAATTTGTTTGTCAATGGTAAATAACAAAAATAGCTGTTTCATAGCACTTGCTCTATAGAGGTCCTTAACAACAAATAAATACATAATTAAGTAAACCGTCAAGAGACTATGGTCTGGATTAGGATGGGGGAATTCAACGTGTTTTCAGAATTCTGGACATTGCTGGATGTGGAATATGTTTCAAGAGCACCTGAGGTGACAAAAACCTGCAGTTCTTTTTAAGCAGAGAGGTCAGACCTGAGTAGCTATGCCAGTGCTCATGAGCTAAGAATGTGGCCACAGAAAGCTCCAAAGGGCTCTGCAGGTGAAGTCTGGAAGGAAAAAGAAATTAGAAGGGATGCTCATAGCAATGATTTTTTATTATTCTGCATTGTATCCTGAACAAGATATTATGCATGCTTCTAATGTGCATGCAAAAAAAAAGGTTTAAATTCAGTAGCACATGCCTGGAAACAGCCAGTCTATAGGAATGTGGGTTTGTGTGGGTATGAAAAGCCTGAACATCTGTTCCTTTGGCATAATAAATGCAATCACTCCTCCTAGACCTGTGATCTTCCTTCCAACTTCAACCAGTGCATGCAAAAGTATGAAAACATGAATGGTCATCCATCTAAAACAAGGGAGTATTTCCACTCAGATTCACAATACACAGCAAAATAGGAAAGCATGCCCTACCACAGGAGATGCAGTTCATCTGTAAGTGCAAATTCGCCACCCCCTTGAGCACAGCTTTTTCTGCTTGTATGAGGAGCAGCCTGTACACAAAACCACATGCCCTGTCCTGCTTTACAAGGGGTGTATCTGCCAGGGTTGCAAAGGCCTGTTGGAGGTTGCTCTGCTTTTTTCTAGTCTCCACCTGAGTTTAATCTGCAAAGCCTGGATGGAAGCTCAGCCAGAGAGAAGAAACTCATTCCAGAAAGGAAAGGGCATGCCTTGAGTGGAACAGCTCCCCTCAGACAGGGGGTAAATTTCCTCAGAAATGTAAGAAGAAGTGAAAATAGAAGCATAAACAGTGTTATCTGAGAGAGGCTTGAACAGTGCTGCCTTCTTTGGAAGAATAACCCTAACCCTAACCAATATCACTTTCAAAAACATGATTTTCCGTTTTTTAAGCTACCAGATGCCAAAGAATACACTTTCAGATCACAAGCAAACAGCAAAGCCTGACTCAGGCACACTTTGAAACCAAGGGTTAGTTTGCCTGTACATGAAGATGATGAGCACTGTGGCAACAGGAGTGGAGCTCAGCCTTGAACAATTTGTCTTGCTTTGGAAAAGGAGGACTTTAGACCAGTCATAGCTTAGGATTTGTGTGAGACTTAACTTCTCTTACTGGATCATAGAATATGATTGTCTAAATGTAGGGGAAATATTCTTATCATGTAGAGAAAAGAAAGTTGTGCAGCACAAGGGTGACTCAGCTGGAACAATGAAACCATCCCTACAAAAAGAGCATAGCTGACATGCACAGTGTCTGCAAGTGACAGGCCCTGCGGCACAGGCAGAGGGAGGAAAACAGAAGACTACAAGAGGGAAGTTGCATTGGTTGCTTCTGGACCCTTTGTGCTGGCACACAGCCATGCAGAGGAAAGGCAGCATTCCCTGTGTCTGATCTGCACTCTAAAGCACCACAGTATGATCCCAGCCACACTTAAGGTAGCAGAAGGGAAATAAAAACCTGGGCACAATGAGAAGTCTGCTACAGACATGCCTATAACACATGTTTTTTTAAGGTCAAATGGGACTTTGTATTATTGAAAGGTCTGGCCACTTACTACATCTTTTTCTAAAGACTAAATGTTGTGAGAGCTAAATATTTTGGACTACAGCAATTTTAAACAAGTATCTTTGTTTTTGAAATCAAGTGAGAACTTTACCTGTGCTTACAGTCTGTTCCAGAAGGTTGTGCTCCCTGGCTGACACATTTGTAAGGAAAGCAATAAGCCAGAATTAGTGTGCTCCTCCCTCCAATAGCCCAGACAGACAACGCATTCTTAGATTATGCTCACACTGAGAATAGCGTGAAACACAGGAACAGTGCTAAGTGAAAACATAACAAAGAGAAGTTTTTACCTTAAGCACAGTTTTAGCACCAAAGATGCTCAGGAACAATTCTACAGAGAAGAAAAAGGTGAGATCATCTTTTCCTCTCTCAGCCATAGACAAACTGCTGTTCTCGGCCTTTCTGGCTGTTTACCTGGACAATTACCTTCCTCCTCTTCACCTTGATGGCTTTGTCCTTATACATATGTCTTAAACATGACACGAGTTTCATTGAGGAGTTTACGTATGCTTCATTTGCAATACTATTAAGAGCAAGAAAGTAAATCACTGCTTTCCCTGCTTCTTTTTGCCAGCATTTACTTAACTAAGAAGACAAAGAAATAACTATATGCAGTACAGATTTAATAATAATGATTTTAACACAGAAATAGCAAAACCTGCCACTAGAAAGTAAAGCTCTTCATGCACAAAAAGTTTAACCAAAACAGTTAGTTCAATTGTGTTTTGGAACACTTTACTGATGACATTTTAAATGTTTGGAGATTTGGTTTGTATTTAAGGATCCTTGAGATTTTTTCCTCTCTCAAGGCTCATTATTACCATAGGATTTGTAATTACTTCATAGAGTCCTGCTGAATACTCCAAAAGGATTCTGGCCCTGGAACAGGGGAGCAGTAGCAATAATAATACTCTGATACAAATTAATCACAGATCTCCAAAGGAATTCAGCATCTCACAGAATGTGAACATTTCGGTCACAAGGAGGTGAACAACAGTTATATGTTCATGGGCATCTTGACTCAATGACATGATTAAACCCTTTTGCAGGTCTAAATGTCTTTGAGGTTAACTGGACGAGGCAAAGACTTGGAATCAGATCCACAATTATAGCACAGTGTTGGAAAGGAATAAAAACGTGGGTTTTTTTGTTTGTTTGTTTGCTTTTTTGCCTAATGATAACTGGGTGCACTCAATCCCCTTTCTTTGCATATAACAGACAAAGTCTGAAGAAAAGTAAAGCATTTGAAATTTATTTTTCAGATTCATTTCAGGTAAGATCTTCAGATTTACCAACATTTTCCTGTTCAACTCCAAATTAAGAACACAGCAGCTTCTATCAGCATTTGTTATAAATGTTTAAAACTTGCTGATAATTGCCTAAATAGAGACATTAACATGGCATTAACCATTTTTGCCAAAAGCAGTGAATATAAGGTATTTAAAACAAGGAAACTAAAAGTCCCAGAAAACAAACATCAATGTGGATGAAAAAAACAGACCATGTATAACATAACTAGAATGTTTTGAAAGACATATTAAGATATTGACACATTCCAGGAATAAGCAGATCCATATCTCAGGAACATCTCAGGGGAATCAATATTCAGCAAAGGAGAGAACATCTCAAACACGAAAAATACAATTAAGCTGAAGAGATTGGAAATTTTCACTCAGCACATTTAAGTTCAGCTCTCTCTGGCAGCAACTGCATAGCAGACAGAACTCCAGGCCCCTGGATGCACTGATTTAAAACTGATTCTTCTGGTTCTTTATTAGCTCGAGTTATGTCTGCACCCGGTTTATTTTTCGGTGGTTTTTTATTTGTGCTCAAGAGAATTTATTTTCATTTACCAATCCAATAAAAAGAATTGGATTACTATATGTAATAAAAACCCCCCCTTTGAAATAGAAGTTTTTCATGAATCTCATAATTTGTAACCTACTTGTCCCTTTACCTATATAGTGGAAATAAAAAAAGCAAAGTGTTTACTTAAGCAGATCTGGAAGTCCCATTTCTGTACAGATGTTGTAAAAGTAGTGATTCCAACAGCAATGAATGCAAAACAAAAGGCTCATTTCTGTAAAATATCACTGATTTATTCTGTAGCTAAAGTTTTTTATATTATTTGTTTACTAACAAGATATCCTGTAGCTAAGTTGGTTCTAAAAGGCTCAAAAAAACCTGGCAAGTGAGGGGAGGGGAAAAGTGAGGGGAGAATAAATTATGTACAGATTATTCCTACATCTTGCAAGAGTCTGACTTACTTTAGAATTTGGGTTGACAAAAATATCTGCTTTACATTTACATTTCCATTGCTTATAGCTACTGAATATGTATGGGGAGAGTGGTGTTTCAAACTCCAAATCGATTCAATTTTTCTCATTAAGGCTGTTCTCAAATCCAGGTGTGCAGAAGAAATAGACACCAATGGCTATGAGCAACTGAAGTGGGCATCACATCTCACCAAAACCACGTTTTGATGCCTATTTTTCTTTCTTATGGACACCAACACACATTGAAGCACCAACCTATTCAAATGGGTTTAAAACATTCCAGATGAACAAACTGATGTTCCATGAGGTATAAACCGTGACATAACCATCTTCACCAGAGATTGTCAAAAGCTCAAATATTCCTTACCTCTGTGGTAAGGAACTCAGATACTTTTGGACACTTTCAAACAAAGCAGTTCCAAGGAATTTCACCCAATGGAAATGCTGAATCCCTCTGTTCAGATTTAAACACTGCCTTTAAAACACCAAATTTCTCTTCCTTTTAGGCTGCAGTGTGGGCTCCAGCACCTCACTTCTGTAAAGAGAGGGAAGACCTGCTCTGGGTGTCCTTTCCCCAATTCATTCCCCCTCCCCAGCCTTGTTGCCTTCTGTCTGTGCTTGTTCCTGACAGCAAACGTCACTCAGCCATTTGTGGACCTGCTGGATCCTGAACTCTGCAGTCTGAAATTATTAAAATTGCAAAAATCACCCTGGGCTGACCAAGCTCAGTGACACGTCAGAGCTCTTGGGTCAGACAGCAAAGAAGACTCCTTATATCCTAGTTCAGCAGGTGGGACCAGTTTATCACTGTGTGGGTGTGATCAAAGCTATGTATTCTACACCCTCTATTAATTTCCCAAGAACTGTTAACAATGGACCATTTGCAGCAGCGGCCCAGGGCACACCCGACCCCTCAGGATATGAGTTAGGTGTAAAAAATACCTGTGAGATAAGAGCTGTGGTAACTCCCCTCCAGGAAGTCATTAGTACCTCCACACCCAGCCTAAAGTGTCATGTCTGCTAATGGGCCATCAATGATTCCAAAATACCCCATGACTCCCAGAGTGAGATTATTCATTGTGCAATTCCCCACCCTGGGGCAGGTACTGGGCGGTCCCATCTGGACTTAAAGGGATATAATCTTGGGGACTGTGGGACTTGGGGACCACTCGTTGGATCCAGAGGAGGACCAGAACCTTCACAGGAGGAGACCACCACTCTTCACCAGACTGTGACCATCTCCACCAATAGGTTTTTTTTCCCCTTCCTCTTACTTTGGATTCAGGGGGACCATGTGGGTGTCAGCACAGGGGCTAAAAACCACCATTGTGTTTGTGTCCCAGATTGCTGGGTTATATTTCTGGGTTTTGTGAGTTAAAATCAATTTCTCTTTGTGTCATTGCATTTATTGTAATATTTTTTATTAAATTGTATCTCTGACTTATTATCTCTCTTGAGCTGGGTTCATTTCTCCAGCCAGTTTACCTTTAAACCAGCACACCTTACATCATTAGGATTTTCTCAGTAATTAGGGTTTTCCAGACAGGTGTCAGATTCCTTTACCCATGTTAGGAAGTGGCTAATTCCATGCACATGTAAAACATCAGGATGATATAACACACCTGGTTTCTCTGCAAAGCTCTGTGGCTCTGGATCATACTAGCTTCCTTCACATGTGTCCTATCAGGTGAGGCTTCCCACCTTCACAGTCTTCTAATCACTTCTGAAAAGCAGAATATGGGTTATTTTATTTATTCTTAGCATGTAGAGCAGCACCTTTTCTGTGTCTTAATTCAGCTGAAAATATATTATTGGGAGAGAAAAACATGACTATACTACACATCTGTTTCATGAAATAATTACAGGGACAGTCTCAAAGACACTTCAGTCTTTAAAAACAAAGGTAGAATTGGTGCTTCATTTGACATTACGTTTTCTTGGAAATGTCTTTCAAGCAAAAGCTTATCTCACTGTACCAGAAACTAACTTCCAACATCAAATGGTCTTAAAGGTAACTTTTGGGAGATGATCCCTAAAAAAAAAAAAATCTCTGTAAGGAAGTTGATTAGATACACCAAAACTTTTAAGAAAGGTCAGAAAATTTAGGTTGTCTGAGCAGGAAGTCAGGCATAGACAGAGGTGACAGCAGGTGTGACAAGGTGTCAGCTGCAGATGCACTCACTGTGATATGAAGGCACTAGACAGTGCTGGAAACAAATCAACATCCAAACTTCTGGTAGCAAAATTATTTTGAGTTGCTTAAAGGCACCATTGGAAAGTTAACTGAAGACACCTGTGGAGATCTACCTGTTTGCAATAAGTTAAAATATTTATTATAAGTGGTCTTTCACTCCATAAGTACTCCATTTTTGCATAAAAACTGCACAAATAATTTTTATGGAATTTTTACTGGAAATAGTGTCTTGTCTCTACTGGCCTGTCATAAGAAGAGGACTTGCAAGATTTCATGAGTACACAGATGTTGGGAATACACTAAAAAGCAAAAGTGGAATGTCTGTACATGTCACAACTTCACAAATACTCTTCCTTTGTTTTGTGTCCCTGTACTTTTGAGAGCCAGATATTAGAACCTGCTCTGCTGTCACCTCTTCCTCTATCTTAATCCCTATATTTCTCATAAAATTCCAGTGATAATTAGTTTGCTGATTGAATATTCAGAGGGGGAAAATACAACTGTTTTCAAGTTGGGTATATGAAATGGTCTCTTGAACAGCAAAGCATGACCTTTGCTTACTTCAAATTTCGCTTCTTCTGGAAACAGACCTTAGTTATAAAACAAGAATGCTGCACTCAGTGCTATGAGTACAGCAATGCAACCAGCTTAAGTTGATGATCACAGTTTTACTGAGAAAAAATACATACATGCAAAACAAACCATCACTGAAACCTAAATATATCCAAATAGCCTCTTGCCTGAAGAACTTTGGCTTGTTTTATTTTTTCATACACAGAAAGATACTGTGAATCATTGGAAATGTTGCATTTTCCCTCAGAGGTTGACTTTGAACTTAGTAATACCCTGTGACTGGTATTATGCAAGAACAACTAAGTCCACTCCAATCATTATCTAGTAAAAGAACCAGAAAAAAAATCCTAACTTTCTCTTCTCCTACACATCTAGCATGCAGTACAGACTGATTAAGGGGGAAAAAATCTTGGAAGTTCCATTTCCGTGACTAAAAGCCATCACTTCACTGCAAAATAACACTATCCATATGCAAATCATTACAGTTAAAAGAAACCTGTCTGAGATTGGACTTAAAATAGAAAATAATGTTATGGAGAAAGAAAAAAAGGAAATGCCTTCTAATTTGAAATTTATTTTAAGGTTTATGTATTACTTTTAGTTAACCCACTTAGGCTGTACTGTGGTGAAAATCACTGTTGGATCCCTGGGTTTGAATCTTTATCTAAATAAATACACCAAGCAAGTTCCAGTATATAAGAAAGAGGAAAGCTGAGCAGTCCAGTAAAAAGATTATATTTTAAGTATATTGGATACAGGAGAATGTAATAGTATCCTCTTTAGCAAACACAGCGAAAATGAAGCACTTAAGAGTAAGCCCCTGAAATCAAGGCTGGTGGGAAAGGAGAATATTGCACTTGGCTGCACCAAGGTGAGCAACAGGTTTGAACTGTGACCAGCACTGAGGTTACACCAGGGCCCTGGCCCTGCAGCCCTGCACTGCAAGTACATACAAACCAAACCTCTTCAGAGTCTTTGGGATCAGCGGCTTGTTGTGTGCCAGTCATCGCCTGTGCTAATTTGAAACACCAAGAATAAGATGCCACACTCTGACCAATAGATAAGAAGAGTCCACTCAAGTGTGAGACCTGCAAGATCAGCAACAGTGTCTCTCCTGGTCTGGCAGGGCAGGTTGTTTGGATTCCTGGTCTGTACTCACTAAGCAGCATGGACAACTGCTCCAGAAGCCCTAGAAAAGCTGGGCTGGATATTGAAGGACTAAAGAGTTGGGGAGTCTGGACTCGTACTGTCATTTTCTGCGCAAAATGAGATAAAAAGCTCAGAATCGTTCAGAAATAAAAAGTATGGAAACACTGAGAGAAAACACCAGCATGAGTGAAGGAGATAATGGCTGGTGGAGGAGGGTAAACAACTGAGAATTGGTTATTTATTGGCCAGGGTGATGTTACTGTGACAAATGTCCAGTTTGGGAAAGTACTACAGGAATGTTAGTATTCATGTCATGCACCTACTAGAAGGGCACTGAGCATCTGACACAAGACTGTGGTTTGTGCCCAAGAATTTAGGAAGCACATCTGCTTAAGACATCACCACATGGAGTGACAACTCATGGTTTCAAAGCAATTTCAAAAGTGTATGTGCAACCTTGTCCTTCAAGGATCTCCACAGGTGTCCATCCAGTGCCCTGGAGACTCTGCCTGGAGAGGAGCCAAGACTCCAGAGGAAGGCAACAACTGAATTCCTGCCTGACCACTTCATTTCAGAGCTGCTAAAGAACTGTACTTACAGCAGGTTGTGTTAAATTACTGCTCAAATTACTGTTGACTTTTTTTGACCAGAAAAAAAATATCTGACGACTCAGTCACACTCAGGGTAGAAAGAAACATACTGATCTTAGAAAAAAATGTCCAGTAATACAGTAGTATTAAACTGAACACAGCACACTCTACCAAATCATAAAAAACACACTCTAAATATTCCAAAAGATATGGATTTAAACCTGAGCATATTTTATTCTCCTTCATCACAAATATGATGATTTTAAAGCATAGAGCAGACAGCCAAAAAAAAATTAAAAAGAACCAAACAACAGAAAAACCCACAAACCCCATCAAAAACCTCAAAAAACCTAAATCAAACCAATCAACTGCAACAACCCAAAAAGAAAGAAGTGACTCTGTCTAATTCAATAAATGTTTTCCCAGTATGATTTTAGTCATCTGGAGTATTTTAATGGAACACAACCAAGATACAATACGGATGAAGCACAAGATTCATGATCTTGCATATTAACATGAGTCTTCTGTGCTGATTTGCTCAAAAGGAATTAGGGATGAAATCCCTGCGCACTGAATCTGACTAATGCCCAGTAAAATATATTCAGCACTGTTTTTTCTGTAGGAACAAACCCACTTTGACAAGCCCTTTATAAGGGATTGCACTGCCTCTATAATGTTGAAATGATGAAAATATTTTTAAGTATGCAAATCTTCCAGTTTAAAAATTTATTATCTCCTTTTCTGGTAACATTTCATATAATGGCATCCTGACTGTGTCACTGAGATAAAAAAAAGACTTCCTTTAATTTATGACTTTAAGAGATGTTGACAAGTCTAAGAGCATTTGAAAAAATGTTCTATAAGATTTTCTGGAGGAAGCATCTGCATGGAAACTGAGTTGTAGAAGTTTGTCAGCTCCTCAGTCACTGGAACCTGTTATTAAAAAATTGTTTCCTGGTGATTTTTTTTTTTTTAAACTCTAACTCTGTGCAAAAATTTTGAGTGCAGCAGAGAACAAAGCTCTTCTGGACTCAGCAAGCTGTGGTTAGGCTGACAACCTGCCTGGCATGTCTGCTAGAAAAGCATAAAGAACCATTCCAGCTCCCAGTCCAAGAATACAGATTATTCCACCTCTTCTGGTCAAACAAGAAACTGTGGAATGAGATGTGAACAAGCTGTTTGCTGCTTGTGCCAGCTATTTCACCTATGACTCTGTGAAACACTTCAGGGACACACATTCCCCTAGGCCTTTCAAGGGAAATCTCTGGTCCACTGCATAAGATGGAAGAAAGACACCTTACCTCTGGGATGATGGCTAAGTTACCGAGGATGCTGGTGAGACATGGGTATTCCTGAGCAGTCAGTCCATCGAATTTGCTGGTACAGTGATCTGGAATTGCACAGTCATGACAGAAATTTCAGGAGTGGAGTTTTTCCTATTAAGAAAAGAGAAAAATCTGACTAATAACATAGTTGAAAGTGTTCTGGAGATGATTATACCTATCCCTCCTTTAAAAAAAAAAAAAAAATTAAAAAAAATAAAAGGAGCAGCTGTTCAGTTATATATTCCTAAGATTCAATTTGCAGAAAAGATATCCTCATCTCCTGAGCCTCTGCACTATAATTAATCTCCAAAGCAGGCAATGAATTCTGAAGGTTCCACTCACCATTTTTCGACAGCCAATAAACTAAAGGAAAAAAGATGTTCACACACTTCTGGTAGCAGGTCTAGAAATGAGAGAGAAAATGTTGAGGAGGGTAAAGCCATGTGTGGACACAGCATGATTTAGAAAAACAGCATGTTTTAGAAAAAGTCTCGGCATGTAATTTAAAGGTTTGTACTAAGCAGTTGTTCAACATAAACCAGTATCAATCTTTCATGAAGAAATTCTGCAGTGAGGGGGGTTTCATTGCCTGGAGATATTCAAGCCTGAAACAGGTTCAGTTGCTTCATAACAACACCAGACTTAAGTCCCCACTGCAAAACAATGGGAAACATTTACAGCATGGATGGATCTTAATGCTTGTTCTGGGCTCTCCTCTGTTCCCCTTTCCAGAAGCCATTTCAAATCCACCCCTCCAAGTGTTAATGTTTATGGCAGGTGATTTTTCTCATTTCTGCAGTACTTAAAAGACAGACAAAATCTGTTTCTCCTTTTACAGTTTCTCTGGTTCTTCCAGTGACTATAAATTCCTCCTAGAGCAATGGACAGAGATAGTCATTAAGTACTCACATTTATTGTGTTTTTTAGGGCATCCAAATTATTGACCTGATGCCTCAAAACAGTGGCAGTAGATAGTTCCACTGTTCTTCTCCAGCTAAATGCCAGTGATGTGTAAATACATCCCCATCACAGACACCACTGGGCTCTCTCTCCTTTTGGTTCCTAGAAAAAGAGCAACTGGCTTAGACTCTCTGAGGAGAAGCACAAGATGAGGACAAGAGGAAAGTTGCTTTGAAGAGCTCCTTTCCACAGAACTCTGCCTCGTCTCCATGACCAGGGCCCTGTGGTGCTTTGAGACAGGCTTGTTTTTTATGGCATGTGTGAAAAGGTTTTCTTTCACCTTGCATGTGCCAGAAGTTTTTCCCTTTTGTCCTGGTGGAACAAATGACAGTCCCACTAACTCTTGCTGCTAACTGCGGCTTTTTATGTCTATGACAGAGATTAAATAGACACTTAGAAGTGTGGAAAAAATCAATGTTATGTAGCCAAACGTTTGGAAGTCCTCTGTTCCCACAATTATATGTGACCTAGAGAACTCAGTTGTACTGTGAATTGTCTGTGGTTTTTCCTTTAAATCATGAGATGTTGGCATGGGGCCACCTCTGCTTACAGATTTCCCATTCAGTATTGAACATCTGTTGTTTGCAGGGGCTGTGAGCAAGTTCTTTGACAGTCACATCAGTGCTTTGGTGGTAAGTTTACTTATTACAACAATTTCCAATTGGTCAAATGCAGTTATAAAAACTGCATCATGTTTTAAAGGGTTAAAAAAAGGCAGGTGTTACCAAATCATCTAAGAACATCAGAGTGAGGGATATTCTATATCCTCTGTGTTGAAAGGGAATTAGGGAAGTAAATATGCTGTTGTAGTGTCTGCGGATTTAGAGACATTCTCATTCTTTAGCCTTGGGAGCCTTTGGAGTTTCATGGACAAACTTTCACCCATTGACAAGGGCAATGAAGATGATATTCCTGAGCCTAGAGATCACACTTGAAGAGCTCTCAGCTGTGTGATAGCTGCCATTTTTCCTTTGCACATCTTAAAATTTTGCTGAAGTAATTCAAATAAACTGAGAGAAGAGAGCTGGTCTTAGAAACAGGGATAGAAATTACCAATCCTGCAACAAACACAGAAAAAGGACTGATTTTCAGCCAGTCCCTGAAAATGAGAAAGGAATACAAGAAAAAAGAAACACAAACAGGGACACATACACTTGGAGGGTGTGGAGGTTCCCCATTTAACCACTGATGAAAAGGGTGAAATGTGCACTGGAATAAGAAACAGCTAATGATCACGATTTAACATTGGCCCAAGGAAAACTGAAAACCTCCAGACTAGGGAAGATCTTAAAAAAAAAGAAGAAAAGGCAAATCTGCTGAAGATAATGTTAAATATTTGTTGTCTTCAGTATTGTTAAAGATTTAATCGCATTCATTATGTGTAGGAAAGAACAACTGACAGAGGACAATTATGTTGACAGTTGTTAATCTTTATCTGATTCCATTCTCCAAGGTTGATTGGGTTTACTAAAGACAATTGCTTTCATCTGATGATTAATGATATAAAAAGGTGATTTGTGATAAATGAACCTGTTATAAAGCCTTTTTGAAAAGGGAGAACATATGAAACTGATTACTGGATATGAAACATTGCAATGACCGAGGAGTTAAAATGTGGTCTCCTGCAAGTTGTAGTAGTTTATATTAGTAGCACAAACCAGCAAGTGATTACATTTTATTTCTTGTTGTTATCTGGCTTTGATAATTTCCATAACAAGCACAAACATTTACAAGGTCCTGTACCCCAAGGACAGCTGCAGACACATTATAGAGTCCACAAATGGCAGGGAAATAAGAAGATATTTCTCATATTTTTAACCTCTCAAAATTCTTTGCTGGAAGAAGGGCCCTATTCAAGAAATAATTTCACTTAATTTTTATATAATAATTCATTGACATGGTCTTAAAACCTTTTTATGGGTACCATACATTTTAATATTTTACAATTGATTTCTCTGAATCATTAGGTGACTAAAAAAAAGAATGATCAGAGTATGCCAAACTCCACTCCCTTAGACCTTTTAAAAGTAAAAAGATACTTCTTTCTCTTACCTGCTGTGAGTCTTCCAATCTCTACCTGTCCAGAGGAGACCACAACAGATGAGAAAAATTACTCACAGGCTGTGCCACCCTTGTACAGGGTTTCCTGTATTTCCAGAGCCACTCACATCCCCAGCATGGACACAGAATGTTGAACTTCACTAAGGAAAGACTAAGTCAAGCCACCTCACAGGTGAGGCTAGATAAGAGGTCACGTTACACTGCCCTGGAGACTCCAAGGGGTCTTTTGTGTATCAAGAAAATCACAGCTCTCATATCAATGAGGTTGTCTTTTGATGCAAAATTTCTCATTTTGCTTCAAACAAAAGTTTAATTTTCTTCCAAATGAATGAAAGTTTCTCCAAGGAGTGGTTAAGAGTTTTAAGTGCTCATCACAGGAGAGACAAAGGCACAGGGGCACCTGACCAACAGCCACTCTGATCCACACAAACCAGTGTTGGCAGGAGTCCTTTGGTGAAGACTGCTGTCAGTGTGGGAATGTTAAAAATCCGGGAAACAGACTTACCAAGGGCGATGCTCTAACTTCTCCCACACAGACAAATCAACTCCCAGATTTGTTGGTTTACTACTCCTTAGAGTTTACTGTCTTGTCTTACCACAAAACTGATTGAGAAAAATTAAAACTAACCTGAATCATGCCATGTGAATTTCCCTGCACTGACTCCCTTGGGAAGATGAAAGGAGCTTCCTCCATCACACTTGGGCCTTTCTGGAAGCCAAGCAGCCTCCATGTGCCAGTAAAGAAGCTGGAGCTGAAACCATCACCAGTGTTGTTATCTGTTACTAGAGGACAATAGCAGACAATCTTAGGTAATTTAACTAGCAAAGCCTGGCTCAGTACTACTCAGATCCCAGAACAGAGCCATAAAGAGACGACAGCTTTGGTAACTCTTCCAATACTTCCAGAGGCAGTAATTTCCCTTCTGCTGTTCTCAGCCAGCACAAGGGTGTTCTGTGTATTGACATCTGTGCCTGAGGAGGACATTCTGTCCACCTGGGAGTCCAAACAGCACATAGAATAAGCTTTTGCATTTGAGACATTGCCTTGTGCTTAGCAGCTGACAGGAAGAGGGTATGGATTTGCTGTGGATCTTTAAGTGCAGTGCTGTCCTGCAGCTCTGCTTGTGTGTCTGTGTGCACAGGAAATGGTGCTATACTGAATATATATGTATTTATATGCATATATCTACAACAGGCAGTTAGAGATGACTGCGACGAGTTTTTGGAAACTCACAAGTCAGTTAAGTTTAAAATAAAACTTTATTAAATTCATTCATTGCAAATCTACCTCTGCTAATGTTTGTGTTTGCTGATCTTCCCTCTTTATCACTCCATATGCTGAATTGCTGTTCCCAACACTTATCCTAAATTAGCTGTGCGTGTGCAATGCCAGGGAGCAGATCCCAGGCAGCCTTTATTGTCAGAGAGGATCACATCATCAGCCAATGTTCCTTGTTTTGGGTTTTCTGAATAATCATTTCTCTGTGTTCACCAACAGGCCTGGCCCATTTTTTGATCCTTGTGTTTATCTTGTCCTTTGCTTGGAAACTCCTTGCCATATGGATGCTTTCCAAGTGCAACACAACTGTTTGCCCCTTAGTTACTTTCCCTTTTCTTATTCTTTTACAGTGCTCATACACTGTGTCTGGTGAAAAAATCCTTGTACATTCTTGTGGTTACACTACTACTATACCTGTGTTTGGTTCAAGACAAGATAACATTATTTGCATCTTCATGAGTGCATTTTAACACATAGGGGCCACGGCTTTCATTTATCTACACTAATATCTTCCGGTGATACACAACCCCCCACACACTCAATATAAAGCAACTGATAGGTTGTTAAATAGATCTTGTCCACTTTTGTAGCTACCTGCTACTATGGTCAAACAAATCAGCTAACCACCAAACACCAGAGTTTCTGTTTCTGATGATGTTTAAGTGTGGCCTGGCAGGGCCCAAAGCAACACAGACAATTGTTCTTTGGCCTTTGCTGGGTCACTGCAATTGGCTCATCTCTGACCTAAAAAGCACAGCAAAAAAAACCAAGGAAGAAATGGCTCCTTAGTCCGCAAATCATAGAATTCCACTCAAACCAGCTTTTAATATGAGCAGCACCACTTTAATTTTCCCTTTCTTTATGACACAATCTTATCTATCCCTTATCCATTTGGGAGCAGAAGGGACAATCTAGTTTTGCTCTCATTACCACTTTGCGTATGTGCAGATAAACCCAAACACTGATTGAAGCCTTTAACTCAAATATTGAAACTACAGAGCTGAAGGCAAGGCAGCAATTTGCTAATTCCCATTTACTCAACAGAATGCAGCTCTCCAGGTGCCTCAAGAGAAGTATCTGCCATCTCTCCTGCTTCCTTGAGGCCAGAAGACTGTGCTTGAAAACTAAAATTCTTCAGCCTTTCCTGGTTCTTACAGTGACAACAGACATCAGAGTGGTGAATCTGTAATGAAGTGGTGATGGTGAGAATGAAAGGTTGCAGGAAGAGGACTTTTAATTAAAATCATCCTGGTCAGTTTTGTTAGGGAAGCTCTTGGAATTTGAACCACGCAGATATATTTGTTTTCTTTCATCTGTTTATTTCAAACATCACACTGAAAAGCCACTTGCTCCTTTGCCTGCTTTCTCTGAAGTGTTTTTTCTGGATGTCTAAAAATCCTTGCTTTTCTTTTGAATGCATTTGGCTGCATTCCTAGAGGCAGGTTCTTACTGGACCTCTCCCAGGGTTCATTAGTGACCTGAAAATTCTGTCTTCAAGAGGTTGTTTACAACATAATTTACTTGTTGATCCTTCTTTTAATGGACAGATTTTGTTCATTCACCAATTGTTGCAAAATATTTTGATGACCTTTTAGTAATAGTAAGACTTTCATCAACAGCCAGTCCAGGTTTGCAATCTTCTTTTCAAAATGTTGACATTGGCCATTGGATCACAGGCATGCATCTGAGAAAAGCTGTACAGGTTTTTCCTGTATTTTGCTGCCTTCTTCTTGGGCTGGACCAGTAGAAATAAAAAGGAAAAAAAGTATCGGCAGAGTGTTTCAGGTTTTCCCTCAAAACCAAAGCAAGAATGTGTAATAAAATTTATAACGGAAAGAATCATTTTCTCTTCGACTTTTTTCCCTTACAAAAAAAAAAAAAAAAAAAAAAAAAAAAAAGACAGGCATTTTACCCTTTGTT
>JAWWEV010000095.1:10522769-10534160 GCA_035583235.1 Hafferia zeledoni
TTGAAGAAACAGTGTGGGGTGAAAGAGAATATAAGAATAGTAAGTATTTGTTAGTCTTCTGTTCCAATCTGAGACCTGAGAACATTAAGGAATATTTGTAATTTGCCCTTCTCTTTCCTAAAGTTTGGTTCTTGTTAACTGTATGGGGAGGGGAAAATACTGCGGTGAAGTCTGGTCTAGACAACGGAATGACAAATTGCTGTGTCTTCCAAGGACAGCAATGTTTCAGCTATAAAACTGAAGTGCAGACATAAAAATCCTGCCATTCATTCTGATTTCATAAAGTTATGTCATTTCATAGAAGCAATTGTATTCTACTTCCTCTTATTCTCATTACTATAGAGCTCATCTGAATGAGAAATGAGAGCTGCAGAACAAAATGCAAACTATAAGTTACTACCCTGCTCTGTACTTGACCACTCCATCACCATCAGTTCTGATTATCTGTTCCCCAAGGAGCAGGGCAGCAAATCCTTCCTCTCACAGTGCCTGAGCAGACTTGGTCAGTCAGAGCCCTCTGATGGCCATTTCCACTTATGTCCCTCCATATGGAATTACACTGAGGTTCTTCCCTGTCATTGCCCTCCGCTGAACACTCAAAGACCCCTCCAAATAGGCATAGGGATGTTGAGTGTAGCTTGCAGCTAGCAGCTCTGTGCCTGGGGTCAAGTCCTTCCTCAGTCTGTCTCTGGTGCAAAGAGTGATCACAGGAACAAAGTAAGGGCAGAACACAAAGGCACAAGACCAGCATCAGCAGATTCAGCTATTTCACCATTCTTTGCATTTCACAAAGCAATAGCATTTGTGTCATCTGTGGATGAACAAAAACTGGGAGGCTGCTCACTGCCATAACAAAAGGAAAAACACAGATGTTTTCTTGATCTTTTGAACGCCCAGCACTCGCAGATCCTGCTCTGTCCACAGTCTATTCCATGTTTAATTGACCCTCCTGTTCTAGTCTCACCATCTGAAACTTCCCATGTTACTGACTGCTTATCATACCTGCAGGACATCAAGGACAAGCTATTCATTCCCCTTTTTAACAGCCTTCTAATTATTTGAATACTTTCCTGTCTCCTGCAGGCTGTTTTGTTGATTAAACAATCCCTGCTCTTTGCACCTTCCCTCCAAGTGCAGTCACGAACTCTCTGAAGTTGTTTCACATCTTCCTTTAAATCCTTTGCCTCGAAGGGACCTGCTTGCTCAGCTGAGGCCTCCAAACTAATGGGTTCTGGTCTTTCCCTTCCAAAGTGCAGGGGTGACACTGCTGAGTCAGCAGCCCAGTTCACAGTCAGCTGTAACTACCTGGTTTTTTCCACCTAAATGATGCACTTAATGAATCTCTGCCTAGTTGTCACATGAGTTGAAATTACAGTTATTATACTTCTTCAAGATAAAGAAACCTCAGGCGTGTTCCTGCTCTGCTCCTGCAAGAGTGAGTAAGGTGATAACATCAGTGTTTAAAATACAAGAAGACAACACTCTCTCAGAATCCTCCACCTTCCTGCAAATTGGTGACTGAGAATTTAATTAAATCATTTAGTGAAGTTGGTGCTACCTAGTAGTCCCTTAGAGTAATGAAATCTCTCCCTTTCCCACCCTCCACTTTCTGTGTTGGCATCACCTGCACTGGTGGTCATCTTTGAGGTGCTGAAATGCGAACAGTCTAAGAAAATCAACTTGTGGAAGCATTTTTATTCTGCCCTTCAGATGTCTGTCTGAGTTAAAACCACCTCACTGTGCAAACAAGGCTAAGCATTAAATGTGGACTCAAAAGGACAAGCCCTTGAATGAATGTAGAGCTTGCAGCTGAAACAACCCATGTCAAAGAAAGGCTATGAGCCATGAAGGCTGTGACAAGGTCTTTCTCATGAAACAAATAACATAGTTTTAGTCATGAGGGATTAGACTTCCACCACCACTCCGCTGCTTTTTTTTTTTTTTTTTTTTTTTTTTTTTTTAATGAAAATCTAAACAAACACAGTGAAAGGCTGGCTCACAAACCATGAAGAATGCAAACAACTATCCAGGGCACTATTGTTAACATGTTCATATTTACACTTTGGCCTTGCAGAGTGGCCTGGATTACAAGATTTGCAAAACTGTGTACCCCAGCCTCTACTGCTCTGTCATTCATTTTCTCCCCAGACCAAAGGAGAACCATGTCTGGTGTGCAGATATTTGCCTATTAAAACTATTTAACGAATGATACAAACACCATTCTACAAGCCATTTACTACACCATTAAAATGCACAACCATGACCAAAGTCACCTTAAATAATTTTTTCTGATGTGCCCAACATGGCTGTAGCAGCAAAGTGCACAACAGTCTTCAGTGCCCAGAACTGCTCTTCCCCACAAAAGAACAGACAATACAAACACCTTTGTAGCTGTTTCAAGAAGCTTTGGGCAAGCTCATACTTGACTTAAGGTTGTTATAGCTATAAGACATAGGCTGAAACTAAAGTTAGAAATAGAAATGAGAGGTTAGTACTTGGAAACCTGTTAGCTGGTTAACCTCTGGGTAGCTCTAATAAATCGCTGCTTTACTCACTATTTAAATCAGAATAGATAAATGAAGCTTCTTACTTGTCCTTAAAGAGCCATTAAACAACATATAATGAAGTTCTGATTACTGATTATTGCCTGGAGGAAAAGAGGTGTAAATAGATAAATTAAGTATTGTGGAACCTTTGTCTCACTGAAGTCAACGAAGAAGAATTTAATTGATTATACACCCATGGCCTCTAGGACCTTTCCTACACTTCTGTATTATTAGTGACCAAAATTTCACAACATGGTAAGGGAGGTATTGCTTATTGTCTTTGATCTGGCTAAAAAAACATTGCAAGATTTGTAAATAAGGAAGCATTCAAATAGTTTACCTTTTTTTTTTTTCAGTGCACTCTGCTGAATACACAGGTATATTTGATAGAGTCTGTAGCTCAGTTTGATTGAGCAGTTTCTATTAAAAACATAGATGAGTTGAGACTAAAAAGCATACTCTGCAGAAATGTGTCACTTGGAATGACAGTTTTGAAATTGAAAAAAAATATCTTCAATAGTTTTCAATTATTGCATAAGAATCTTTTACAGTTAGATTGAAACAAGGTACGTATATATTTAGCATATCATTATAATATTTTATTTATGCAATGAAAACCTATAAAAAATTAATAAAACCTAACATTCTTTTTCTTTTGAATTTGTTTCAGTTCGGATATTGACAGGTCCAGACAGAGGTTTTGTTATTTATTCAATGATAGCAACACTGAGAGAAAATCAATTGTATTTATTTTGCTATTGCCATGCAGGTGACCAACATAGAAGGGTGATTTCTGAGATTTCAGCTGTCACCATTTGTTCTCAGCCTGATCAAGGCAGAGACATGGTGACAACTATCAGAGCAGACACAGATTGGTTTTGTGTATCGAGAATGAAATTTTCTGCCTTGGATGTGCTAATCTTCCATGTCTCAAACTGTCCCACGATGCTAATTAGACTTAGTCCTGGCTTTGAAGATGCTGCCACAGACGATTTTTCCTAAACTTATGTCCTCTGACAGTCACTGACTGTCATCCTGCCACCACATTAAAATGTCCACTTGCAGTGATTTTTGACACAGTCTGCACAGCAGTTAGGGTACTGCAGGTGTGGCATGTTTCTGCCTCTCCAGTACACATTCTGCATGGATCATGGAATCTGGGTCTTTACCAGCTGGGAAGTTTTCATGGCCTCGAGGTGGCAGTGAGAAACGCCATAAAAAAAGAACTGGTAAGAGAAAGTTTTGTGTTCTAATAGCAGCAAGATATTTTTTGACAACGTTAGAGGCAAGCCAGTTCATACTGGCCAAAAACTTGCCTAACTTGTTTGTGTAAAATAAGCCATTTATAGTCTTATTTTCATAATTAACACCTTCTGATTTCCATATTAATGACTGGATGAAATCTTGGGCAGAGCTTTCCTTTTGTCTTCGAATTTGGGTAGTGGTCTCCTGACTTCATCCTTCAGGGTGGTCTTGAAGTGTCTTCATCACTGTTGGACTTCTGCCCTTTCTTTGCTCAGTGACGTGACCTATCAAACTTGTAAAACCTTGGCTCTAATTCTACAAAATCTTGGATCTTTACCATTTTATCCTATTGAAATTTCTAGCTTAGTTTAGTGTATGACTTCTAATCTATGGTACGCTGATTTCTATAATGGCTAGACAGACTGTACTAGAACAAAGTGACTAAAGCATTTCATGCTGTTCAGTGGCCCAGCCATGCAAACAACACTTTGCAAAGCAGAATTATAAATTTCACAAAACTAGGGGTTTTTTTTTTTAGTTTCTTTTCTCTTTCAGAGGGGAAAACCACAAAAACTATGGTGAGAGGCCCATCCTGTCCTGTATTCTTTAACTGCCCATACAGAAAGTTTTCAGTGTGCTGCCACTGAGTCAAAACACACCTTTGGAAAAGAATGTCATGCTTTACCAGAAATCGTATTTGATTCCATTCCCTCACATATTTTCAGTAGTATATTGAAGCAGTAAAAGAAGACAAAATAGGAACTTTGGAAAAGTGTCTGTTTCTTGTTTGCACTGTTCATAGAAAAAAGCACATACGGGTGTGTTTGCAGACAGCACCAGCTTTGGCAGGTGGCTGGACTGGACTAAGAGCCTTTGCATATTTATGAAAGCAAGATGGTGCACGAATTCATTTGACATTATTTCAGTCTAGACAGAACCTCATCTGGAAAGGCTGGTGATGAAGTGTTCTACTATAATTATAAGATGTAATGAGGAAAATCAGCTGAAGAAGAATGGTTGGTCTCCTAGTGACGATGGATAGGGGTTTTTTTCTATATTAAGATATTGCGATCTTATGCATTAGTAAGACATAACTGTAACTTCATCTGATGCTGATTTAGAAATTCATCAAAGTTCATTATTAGAGCTGCACTCGGGGATCTCATTGAGTGTTTGCAGGAATTATTTAGATAAACACATGGGAAAGATTATAAACATATTTATAAAGCCACACTTAGATAACCACATTGCTCCGATATTTTGGGTGCTCCATCCCTGGAAACGTTCAAGGCAAGGTTGGATGGGGCTTTGAGCAGCCTGCTCTAGTTGAAGGTGTTCTTGCTCATGGCAGGGTGTTGGAACAAGGTGATCTTTGAGGTCCCTTTAAGGCCAAACCATTCTGTGATTTTATGATTCTGTGGTTCTATTAAAATTGCCTCAGATGTTTGAAATGCTGCTGGAAGACTGTAAAGGTGTTATCCTTAACCTTTTAAAGCTTTTCCTTGTAATAAATAACAACATTGTGATCAAAGAAACAGCATATTTTCTGTGAACTTGACATTTTAAGCAGGATGTATTTTTTGTGTGTAGAGAGATTCTGGATACGGTTTGGATTAGGTAACAACAGATGTCTCATTAATATTTGGCTGCTGAGAAGACAGATGAATGATTGCAGCATGGAAGCATTAGACAAATTGATAATGGGCTTCCCAACACTTGCTGCTGTTGTTTCATTTTGCTGGACTGAACACAGCAGTGACTTAAAGAGGAAAGGTGTATTACAGTTTGTAGTGCTCTGTAACAGTCAGTAATAGTCAGTTTCAGCATTTTATACATGTTCCTGTTCATCATGGACCAACACACAATAACCAAACCCAAGAAACCATTAAACTTTTGTAAAAAAAAAGAAAAAAAAATTGAAAAACCCCTGCAGAGCAATAAATTATTCAATTTTTCTGGAGGGAAGCTCATCCAACCCCTAATGATCTGCAGCAATGAAAAACCCAGGTGGCTTTTTAAATCTTTCTTTTTCCCTGGACCAGAATTTCCCAAAACTTTAGATATGAATCATTATGACTTAATTCAGCCTTAAGTCAGCAGGCTCACTTTTCTTGTGGATTTGGCCCAAAGTGGGATGGGAAAGGAACCCCCTAGGGTATTAAACAGCAAATTGGTATCATGCAAGAAGAATATGTCCCAACATAGCACACAAAGCTTTAGCAACTGAACAAGACTCCCTCAAAGCAAAGAACCAAAACAACGCATACATTCTTTTCTACTTACATTTGACTTATTGCATCACTTCCACAGCATCAAATTTGCTTTGTTTCTCTACTTCTCCCCTGCCTTTGGCTATTTTTGTGCTTTATTGAGTATTAAATTCTTGGTGTGTTATCCCTTCTGCGCTTTGTATCTGCCTGACTGAACCACCCAGAACTAACCCCACACTGCCAAGGCAGCTCAGGGTCTATAACATCTTGACTCTGCTGAGGCTGGTGATTCAAAAGTTGTCTAATACTGGTTTCAGAATGCAAGAACATAAAATAGTAAACCTGATGTTTCAAAAGCTTATGTGGGAGCAATTCAATATTTACCTGAAAAGTTATTTTGAAGTCTGTTTCATCCATATTGAATGGATATCCATGAATTGAAAGGCCTGATTGCTGAGAATATTGTGAATTTTCTTCCTAGGTAGAATTGTACTCAAGTTAGTGAAAGTTTCTCCCTTTCAATTTAGGAGAAGACTCTGCCTGAGGAGTGTCCTGGGGGAAAAAAAAACCAAACCACCACCAACAAAAAAAGAATGAAGAGACAATTTTCTAGTTTGCTCCAGATCCTAAATTCAATCCTGGCATTATTTCACTGAGCCCCCCCATTTGCCAGGACATCACCATCTGTGGTAGGCATAAAGCCACATACTGGTACCCAGTGGCAACGTGCATGTATGTTGTGTATCTGTCTGTCAGTCAGAGAGAAATCAGGTAACTACTTTTGATTTAAAACAGGATTTGCACTTTCTGAATAATATGACACCACTGTATCACCATTAAACACAGTTTCTCTGTGCCTGCAGAAAAGGGCAGCTCTTACTGGCAATATTGGGAGCCAGTTTGGGGTTTCATTCCGACTGATAAGTATATTGAAGATTTTTATAATCAAAGACACAAAATAACTGGGACAATAGAAAAAATTAGCTCATGAGACCAGCTGCTTCAGGGTAGAGTAGGTGTACATATATCTCACTTTATATGTTTGTGTCCAGTTTCAGTTGGAAACTACTTATTCTGAGCAGACTGGGAGGTGCCTATGTTTTTTTGTGACAAGCAGGCCCAAAGCCAAACAGCAAGTCTGATGGTGCCTCTCCAATTGCTCATCTGTCACTCCCAAGCTTAGTCACTTCAAAGCCAACAGAAAGATGGCCTGCTGCTCCAGGGCAAGTCCCTTGTCCTCCCAGGCCCAGGGAGTCACTTTTGTCCCAGCTCTATGCTGAGAATGCCAAGGAGCTGTCTCCGTATCAGCCACTTGCTCTAGACCCTTCTTATGGTGTGGGCTCAGGTTTACACTTGGAAAGCAAAACAACTGGGACACTACAAGCATTGCTGATGGCCAGTACTATGTGCCTGCCAGGGAAAACAGGATTTAAAAGGGAGAGGAAAATGAGATCAGACTTGTTAAAGCACCATTTCTGGTATCTATAATAATTCTGACAATACAAATTAGATTCCAGTTCCACAGTCCTGGTTGGGGAATGTTCATTGCACTTGTGAAAATGCAGTTTTTCTAAGGGAAGAGAATGAGGTCTCAAAATATTAATTATTCTTCTTGTCCATTTTGACCATTTTCCCATTTTTCCTTCAACATTCCTTTTGCTTATTGACTCTACAAGACTAACTCCTTGTAAATTTGAAAGAGACTTGCAAATAAACTAGTGGAGAAACCCAAACCACCTGACATCTGCAATATACTTACAAAGACTGATACATTTTTCTTCTTTTTTTTTTTGAAGGGTCATGAATCAGTTCTTGTTAGCATGATTTCCCCTTTCATTTTTTTAAGCATGATGTTGTGTGTAACTGTAGGCAGTTTTTCCTACTTTATTAGTAATATCCATTCAGTTCTATACTTGCTGTTTGAGACTGATGAAGGACACTCTGTCCATGTATTCTTACAGCTGTCAGGTTTTGGCCATGGTGATTTATCCCAACCATTTCCAGGAACAATTTGGAGAACATCTCAGTGCAGTTTAACAGTTTGCTCAGAGATAAACTGCCTCGGATTAGAATCGTGCATTCCTCTGATGGCATCTGCTGTACAGGATGCTGACTGATGTGTTTACAAAAAATCTCGAGAACAGCAGCAAAACTTGTCTTTTCCTGTTAGAAAACCCAAGACTAACTTTATTTTCCTGTGGCACTAGCAGGTGCAGAAAGAGCAATTTTTTAAGAAACAAATTTTGGAAGCATACATCTGCAGGACCCAGAACACGATTAACTACAATCTGCAAAATTCTGTAAGACCTACACCTCAAAAGTAACAGAGACAGGGCAATGCTGCATTCCTTTGGACATTTAGTGATTCACCTGTATCAGCCTTGTGATTGGCTTTTGTCACCTTTGGTCTGGGACAATCCTATTGGGAATATGCTTGACTCCCTGAGGTGCTGTGACCTCCACTAGCTCTGTTATGAAATCAGCTTTATGCTGTGTTAAATAGCAAGATTAGAACTGGGCCATCAATGTTTCAAAAGCACTCAAGCTCCCTTTGAGACTTGAAAAACTCCAAAAAACCCCAAGAAAACAAAGAAATTAAACATGCATGCTTACACAGAAGCACGGATTACCGGAAAGCTTTTGAGTTTGCTATATTGAAGTATTTTACTCCAAACATTTCTCATTTATTTTCTAACTGGAATTCATAACAGACTGAGGGGGGTAATCGCCAGGTCATTACTGTGTGTTTCTCTCTTTGAAAGATTCCATTTAAGGCTTAATGCCTTGAAATATGTAAACTATGCATTTAATCACACAACATCAGTTTCTGTAACCTCTTTTCCAATCACTGCTGCAATTATAGATCAGGAAGCCACACTCAGAAGCAGGTAGTAGCTAGTGATATTTTTCTGGTTTAAAATTTAAGACAATGAAAAAAATTAATTAGAGTTTGTATCCCTTTTAAAGAAGCAGAAACTGTCTAGAATATTATCTTTAAGGCGGTGGAGGTAACTGTTTTCCATTTAATTCAGTGAAGTCTATTCACTGAATATTCTTTTGAATTAAATATGGTTTGCTTTCAAAATATCAAAAAAAAAGTTTCTTTGCCTCTCTTATTTGCAGTTTTTAACAGAAAGTAATCTCTAGTTTTAACTTAGAGTCAAAAATATTTTAAAAGTTTTAGTTATCACTGAAAGTATTTGATGATGATATCTCCATGCTGCCTGTGACATTCTTGGAAGAACAAATGTATGTTTTCAGAAGGATCCAAAGCGATTTAGTGAATTGCTCTTACGTATCTTGAAAAAGCACACACTTGTCAAGAACTAAAACATAATACTCTTATACTGAAATTCTGCAGTTAGTACATTATTAGTGACCATTTCAGTAAATAGGAGAGAAAAAAAGAGCAACAGGTATCATCCCCATGTTTTGATGTAACTGAATGTGGTCAGATGTCTTAGAAAAATAGAAAAAAACCCAGTATTTTCATGATTGCTACAATAAATAAAAAAAAATATATAAAAGCAACACATGTGTTGATCAGCAACAAGAAGGTCCTTGTTTTGAACAGCAAGCCATTTGTGACTTTTACTCAGAATACTTTAATGTTCCACCAGCAGTTCTGGGACATATATGAAGGTATCCAAAATCTTAGGTTACTGAAGGACATTATCAAGGAAAAAACCATGAACAATAATATTGTGTACAGCAAATCTCCACCTGTATGAGGTTTTTGAGTTACTTATACAATTTACTATTCTTTGAAATGCTCAAGTCCACCAGGATGCTCTGAGGGCTTTTGCATACAATACCACACTCAGGTGAGATGGTTTTCTGAGACCTTAAAAAATAGCAAATAAAGTCACCAACCTTTTTGTGTGAACAGCATTCAACCCAGGTGATCCTAATTCTTTCCAAATTCACACGTACAATTTCCATCGGGAAAAAAAAAAGCTGACAACTAATCCTTTGACAGTACCACCTCTCTGCCAATTCTTCAGTTTTTGACCATCTAATTCTCATTACCCAAATTTGCACAGTCCTTTGCTAATGTCATTCTGGTTAATCTTCACCATTGGGGATATCTTGTATAATTCGAATTCCTCATAACCACAGTCATAACTTGCCATTGCTTTTAAGTATCTGAAATCCCAAAGCAATCAAACATATTAGGGGTACCACAACTTACAAACCCCAGACAATTCTCTCATGTGAAGACAGCATATTTTCCCCTTCAGTCTCAATTTATTGGCAGATAGAAAAAGGCTTTACTTTTCAAGCAGTGCGGTTCACTGGCTGATGTCCAGATCACAGGGGTTTTCTTGGTGCAGTATTTGCCACCACTGATTTTAGGCATCCTTTTCATCTCCTCCATGACAGAAGCAAACACTTTTCCCTAAATAAAACAACCCTCAGCCAAAAATCCTAGATCTGTTGTATCACTATTTCTCTTACTGCTTGGACTGGACAACTAAAACTGCTACGAATGAAACATAATTGGGCAGAGTGGAAACTGACCTGTGTGGCCAATAAAGCTCCTGAGGGAGAATGTGTCCCTCATGGAGAGCAGAGTGCACACAACATGTACAAGGATCTTGATTTCAAACCCTCACCTCAGCATAGTGAAGCTCACTCTCTTAAAGCATTTTAAATCTGCACAGGACTACTCCTTAAACCTGCTCTTGAACACCACTGCTGGCACTACATAGGGGTAGGGAATTCTCTCTATCCTTCACACTGCAAGATGTGCCACTGGAAAAGGGCTTCCTGGTTTCCTAATCACCCAAATATTGGAGCTGAAAACATGGCTTGCCAAGCTACACCGAATTCCCTGTAGTCAGCTGCTGTTGCTCTGCTCCCTGAGCTTTACAACATATCAGGAATTCAGTATTGGAAATCAGGAAGTAAAGCAGTCACGTACTGAACATAACTCTCTGATGTTTAAGAGTTTAAACCTAGATATTAAGGCACAAACCCTCAACTGACAAGCTGGTTAGTGCTTTAAAAATCCAGAGAGGAAAGCAGTTTCTGAAAGTTAATCATGGTCTTATCTGACACTTGTCCTAGTTCAACAGGCAGGACCAGTTTATCACTGTGCAGGTGTGACCAAAGCTGTGTATTCTACGCACTCTGCGTAATTTCCCATGACCTCTAAACAATGGACCATTTGCAGCAGCTGCCCAGGGCACACCCAAATCCTCAGGATGTAAGCTGGGTGTTAAAGAAGCCTGTGAGATAGGACCTGTGATAAGTCCCCTCCAGGAAGTTGTAAGTACCTCCACACCCAGCCTGAGGGGTCGTGTCTGCAAATGGGTGTTATGGTTTCAGCCAGGTGGGGCCTAAATTTGGGTTTTAAAGTTTGGACTAGGCCTGAAAATTGTCAGGTG
>JAWWEV010000095.1:10534260-10546700 GCA_035583235.1 Hafferia zeledoni
TTTCCCCCTTTTCTCAGCCAGGGACTAACTCTGGGCAGTTGGCATTTTGCCAGCTCCACCCAAGACAATGGGCCATCAACAATTCCAAAAATACCCCATGAGTCACAGAGTCAGATCACCCATTTTGGAACTCCTCTCCCTGGGAGGTACTGGGTGTTCCCACATGAACCTGAAGGTATATAATCTTGGGGTTTGGAGACCTCTGGTACCAGTCATTGGATCCAGAGGAGGACCAGAACCTCGACAGGAGGAGAGCATCACTCTCAACCAGACTGCGACCATCATCTGCACCACCAGCTTTTTTCCTTCCTTTTATTTTGGGCTCAGGGGAACTATGTGTGCTCAGCACAGGGGCTAACAAACACCATCCTGTTTGTGCCCCAGGGTGCTGGGTTATGGCTCAGGGTTTTGTGGGTTAAAACCAATTTCTCTTTGTGTCATTGTATTTATTATAACATTTTTATTAAATTGTAACTCTGACTTATAATCTCTCTGGAGTTGTGTTCATTTCTCTTGCTGGTTTACCTTTAAACCAGGACACACTAAAAGAAAAGACTCCCCCTAAACTCTTCCATCCATGGAGAAATGCGAAGTGTGTGACACAGTTGTACCATATATTAAGGAAGGAATATGTAACTAGAGCCATGTTGCAGGGAGTATTTGATAAACTCCTCCAAAGTAGTGAAGGAGGACAAGGGCAGAGGATGGGGAGAAAAAAATTTCTCCTTTGCCTTGACTTCTCAACTAAAACTACCACAATGCAAGTCCCATGTCCAAATTATACCACACTTCTAGAAAAGAAAGTCTGTGGAAGTAAATGTTTCAAACAAATCAGAGACCAAGAATTTCAATCTTTTTTATGAATTACATTTGGCCACGATCACAGCCATTATGATACATAATGAGCATTTTGATAGGAAAGATTGATTTACCAACATGTTCCTTCAGCAGCATTCTATTTTGTCATGCAAAATTATTTTGCCAATATTTGTTTTATGAGTTTTGCCTCTCTTTTAACAGAAGAGGAAATAATTTTTTTATATCTTACCATTTGCAACTTCATCTTACCAAAGAGGCCTTGGGAAACAGAAGTGATGTGCTCTAATAAATTACCACTGATAACTTCAGCTTGATAGCAGAGGCTTAATATTTTCTAAGAACAGAAAAGCTGTGATTTTGGTATACAACTCTCCAAAACCAGCTCAAGGCACACTAACCTTAGTACATGACATCCAAAATTTGCCAGAATTATGCCGATCCTTGGTTCATTTGGGATCAAGAGGCCAACGATTAAATTGTCACCTCCTTCCACATAAATTCCCTCACAGGAAATTTTTGTCATTTGTGACTGAAGGAAAGTTGAAGTATGAGTCACGAAAAAAGGACAGAGAGGCAGCACAAAGTACAGTGCAAATTATAAGATTGAAATTATTCCTGTTATCCCTATGTGGACAGACCTGTTTATGTATCCACATCCAGTGCTGCTTTGCTTTACATCACATCATCCTGTGTTTGCTTTTTCATCACCAGAACTTTACTTCAAGTCGTGTATCAAGTTAGAAGCTTGGAAAAATCACTTCTACTTTAAATTCAGGTCTCCTCTACCAGGATGCAAGCATGAAAATGGACTATTTAATTGCCTGTGACATCTCCTTGTTGCATTTCTGGTTCACTTACCTGCTGCACTCTACTTTGATGAAGACATAAACCAGAGTTCACATTGTGAAACTTGCCCCAGGCTTTCCTCAGCAATATATGATAGGCTTGTGCAGCTATGAAACTGTAGCATGTTGTAGAAAAGCTGAAGTCCAAGAGGTCTTGTTTCAATTTGTGCATCATTATCTATTACATTCACAGTGGAAAAGGTGACAAAATATGACAAATTTTTCTGTAATGATTGTCATTTGCATAAAGCCAAGCTTTGTAAGGAAGAACTCAGTCCTGCAAAGGAGTGACGTTTATATGTGTTATATACTTCTTTCATGTATCTGAGCATCTCATATAATTAATATATCCATGCTAAGAGTGCTAATGAGATAGAGATGGTTGATCTCTGGATGAGTGGCACCTAAGATAACTAATGGTTTCTTGAAGGTCACACAGGGTAGTCATGGTAGAGTACAAAATCTTCACACTCTCAGTATCTCAAGGTAACATCTTAACCATGGCGTAATTTATAATTCATATACTGGCATCCAAATGACTGTGTTCAGAAGACTATCACCCTTCAAGATGTCTTTTTTCCCCCCTATGAGGATCCTTGGAAACTTCTACCACTTCAAGCAAGAGACGTTTGCTCCTATCCTGTCTCTCAGAGGACTGATCCCATTGTCCAAGGATACACATTACTGACCTCCTCCATGGTAACAGTCAGGCCCTGGGGCTTGCTGTTGGTGAAGACATTGAACAAAGCTGAGGCAGTTAATTTTTTCAGCATTTATATTTTCATTCAGAGCAACCTCGTCTTGCTAGGAGCTTGGATTTATTCTTGTACTCTTTCCCAGATATTGGTTGCTTTCCTCTATACTACCCAAGTATACTTAAGTTGGAAGTGAAAAATTGTTTTGGAGTAGCCCTCAAACTTAAAAGTCAAGTAGGGGGAGTTTACCTTCCTCTCCTATTGGACAGGAACAGTTTGTATTCAGAAAAGGGGTATTTGTAGGAAAGCCCTGATTCCCACTGACTCGGACGCCTTTAGGGTTAAATCTTCAGCCTCAGTGACTGGCTGATATACATTCTTGGTCACAATGATGCCAAAGTCTTCCTGCTACTCCTGGTCAAAATGAAGAACAGATCAGAATGTCAATAAAATTTCAAGGACAAGTTCTTCATGTACCAGGATTTGTCTACAGCCTGTGCTATGGTGAAGCACACATTTGTTTTTGTGGTGGTTTTTTTTGGGTTTTGGTTTGTTTTGTTTTTTTTTTTTTCTGTGAGATAAAGGTTAGGAAAGCAGCATCTAAAAAGATACCAAAACCATCAGCAAAAAACCATACACTGCAGTAATTAAGCAACACTGCTACATCTTCTTTAGGATACACCAAGGACATAATTGCAGGCACTATTAATGCATATATTTGTTCTCTATTTAAGATGTTTCCACTCATAATTAGAAGTCTATAGAGAAGGTTAGAAGTGTATTGCATGTTAGCCAAGCTTTATCTTACAGGTGAACGATAAAGTATGTGGCAAAGAGGGGAGACTGGAAGAAGAACAAAGAAATAAAAAAACATTAGTCTGCGTGTGCAACCATGTGCAATTCTTTCAAAGTTCAATTAGGCTCTGTGAAGGATGAGCTAACAGTAATATCAAGCAGAAGTGCAACCCTGCTTGTAGGTTGATAGCTAAGGCAACACCTGTAAAAGAGACTTGCAACCCGTGACAATGCAAATTTCTGTATTTATAACTGCTGCCTATGACATTTCTCTGTCACTCCTTCAGACAGTTGAAAACTCTGTAGATTCTCATACAAGCAACATTCTTCTAGGGTGTGGGCTGTTGATTTTCCTCAGGATAATGAAATGCCACGTTTATTCCAGCACACATGCTAAATGTGCAGACTGCATCTGTCATAACCTGATGCTGGGCTGGGAGAGAGAGAGAAAAATCACCAAAGACTTGTGCTTGTCTTCCTTCCAGGGAAGCTAATACATTCCCACTCAAGCACCATCTACTGAAGTGATGTAAGATCAAATCAACCTCAAAATATTTAAATTGCATAATTTTTGTTTATTTGTTTGCTCTTTTGTTTTTGTAGATAATAGTACTTGTCACTGACATTTTATTTTGCTTGTTTTGACCTGTTTTGCTTTTTTAAGGGCTGTTTTTTAAGAGTTTTACCCAAATGTGCTGTACATAAAGATGGCAGAACAAACCTGGCATCTCTGTGACCAGTTTCTGTCCTGACAATGTTGGAATTCCTGGCAATGAGGGTATCTCAGCCCTGCTCTCTTGGCCACTGAACTACACTGATACTCCCTTGTACTGGCAAGACTTCCAAGCCATCAACCCCAGGAATTTTCTTCAGTTTTGCTTTCACTGGATCTTCTGCTCAGAGAAGAGTAATTCAGATACAACATTTTAGTTGTATCTTAAACGGCAGTGAATTTAGAGAAACTAACTTTACAGCCTTGGATCCAGGCATGATTCCTCTTCATCCTTAGCAAATGCATCAGCTGAGGTTCCAGCACACAAAGGAAGAGCCCTGGCCAAGTAGGAAGCCTGTAGCTTATGACTGAGCTGTGCTTTTGGAGAACTCTCCCTCACTGAGGGCCTTCATCAATGAACAGGATGACACTTACCTTATGTTTTGAATAGTTTGATAAACAGCCTTTGGTGTAGCATTATCATCCAAGGGTACTGTTGTTTGACTTAGACATGTGGTGAAGGCCCTCTTCTACAGGTTAAAGAGCAGAGATCCTGCCTCCCACACCTCAGCTGCTGACACCAAAGTAATCTTTAAATACTGAAAGCAAACATCAGATATCTGCAGATTCCTGCAATGAGAGACTAAATTAATTTGATAGAATCATTACACACTGCATGAAATAAAGTACACCTTTCATTTCTCTGGCTTCAGTACAGGTTTAGTATTTTTCTGTTGCCAATAGACCTGAGTTGTTATGCTCATATTACAGAACATATTCTAGCAAGTCCCCTCAGAGCACTGTGAGCCGCAGGTCAAGTGACAGACACTTTTGCCTAAGCATCCCAATTTGACTGGCATTGCCACTGAGCCTATGACATGGGTCAAATATGCCTTCCCCATCTACAAGCTATGCTGATGCATTTGTGTGAATAAATGTCATCCAAAGGCATTATACTCTTTTCTCAGCTTGGTGGAATATCAACAACATTGTAACATTCAGTGTAAAGCAGTGTAAAACATTCAGTGTATTTATGTCTTCATCAGGTAGCCTTCAAATGCACTGAATGAGTCCTTGAGGAAATCTCTACAACTGGAGAAATGAAAATAATCACAGATCATGCTACTGTACTGGAAAATAAAATTATCATTTTAAGATGGTATGTCATCAAGTCCATCTATAATCAAAAGGAAATGTGTATGTTTGCCTTGCAAACAAAGACAAAAAATTGCTTAACTAAACATGCTAAGACTTACACTGGAATTGTAGGAGCATTTGTCCCCAGTAAGTCATAATATATGCTGAAGTATATGAGTTTAGGTTTGTAGCTTCTAACTAATTAGCCAGAAATCTCTTTTTGATTGTTTCATTTTTTTTAAATAAAGGAAAGCAAATGTGAGAATTTAAATGTACATTGATTTCAACTCCAAATAAAACTGCTGTGATATTACACAAACATGGAGGAAGTTGCACCAGAAATGGCTGTAAAAGATCTAACTTCCAGAGGGAAGAGAAGCAATTTAAGCAGTTTATATGACCAGTTACAGATCAGGCAGAAATTATACTCATTTAGACTCCAGAAGCATATTTTTGCTATAATCAGCTATTGCACTTCCTTGAGAGTCTTTTATCACATGATCTGTCTTTAATCTTGCTTTATGTCCCTGACTCGTATGTCTTTAGCAATTTTTACTTAACAGCAGCAGAAGTGGTTTATTCACAGGCGGAAAGAGTCATCATACTCCCAAAACAACCACCACCTTGACTATTCAAATTTTGGTTACAGCTGGGTACTAACACACCATTTTTGTGCACACCCAAATATTTGCCATGCTATCAAGCATTGTTCACCATTGATTAATGTTGCCACGATCATTTACTTTCCCAAGTTGCAGATGGCTGCAAGGACAGAGGGCTTTCCTATAGGGGGTTGCTGAACCAACCATCTGCTGCTGTGACCACACAGGACTGCAAACCAGCCCACTTAGGGAAATCCAACTCAGGAAGTCAGATGTCACCACTCGGAACACAACTGTTCAGAGGGCAAAGACAAGGCATCATCATCTCTGGGTGGGAATGTGGCAGCAGTGAGGTATCTCACCAGATTTTATCAGAGCCAAAGAAAGGGTTATGGTACCCCACAGGAAGATCTGGTGTGACCCAGAGCAAAACTCAACCATAGATTAAGCAGCTGTTTTGCATTACAAGGTTTTTGCATCTTTGCAGAAGCATTTCAATAATGCTGTCTGCTGGCAATACAGTTACTATGGACTAGACAACAATTTAATTTATAGGAACCAAAATTCCCATGTTTAGACTGAAAAAGTGGAAATTAATTCAACTCATAGAAAACTTGACTCTCTATTCCCCAGCAGAATATTCTGAATTTAGAATTAATTTCTTTTCCCATGCTAGGCTCAGCTCAGCTTTTGCAGTTAAGGAAAAAAGAAAAGGAAAAAAAAAAAAGACTGTTTTGGCCAGCTCCTCAGGAACACAGCATATAAGAAGAAGATAGTGCTTCAAATCACAAGATCTGCTTTTGGCTAGATGGATGTAAAGCCCCAGGAGACAAGGAGTTAGTCTCTCCTAACTTTCTGCAGGAAAATGACTGGCCCCAGAGGAAGAGGAGAGAAACAGTTTGGTGATGCAGCCATTGGCAGTGGGAAAAGAGCATATGTGCCACCAGGAGCTGACACTTGCTCTACTGTAGAAGTTGTTGTGTATGATGTGTGTGACATTCTGTAATAATTGAGTCTGGAAAGTTTAACCAGCATGCCTTCTCCTTTCATAGTTACCTATTTCCTTTAAACAGCAGAACAGGTGTGTTTTTTGCTTACAGGTCCTCTAATGAGATGGGGGATCTCATGCAAGGTAGAGGCTTCCTGAGAAAGTATAATCCACTTATCCTATGTAACCAGGCCAAGCAACTCCAATCTCAGCACCACAGGAGATTTCTGCATCTGTTCTCACTTCATTGTCTTTGGTTTGTCTGATGTCAGCAGGTACAGTGTGAGTTACTGATGCTATCAGTAAGCATTTACTGTGAAATACTCAGTGCTGTGGTGCTCTGAGGTTGGTAACAACACCAGGCTCTCTAACAAGCATCTAATTTCTCCTGAGCTCCTACAGAAACAGCAAGATGTCTACAATCAACACCACAAAACATCAAAATTTAAATGGCACATGGCAATAGGGGATGAAATTCTAATTTTTTTTATCTCAGCAAGTATGAGTACCTACCACAAAATTAAGAGAGAGAAATTTCCTCACATTCTTTTCTACTCATACTCAGTTTAGGGAAATTCTTATCATCCCCATATGAGTACAGCCAGGTATATGATGCAAAGCTTCCCAAAAGTAGCAGAAAAAGGAGGTTTATCCCCACATACTACTACTTGCAGTAAAATTTATATTAAAATTTTTGCCAGAAAGTGTCCAGGACTCCCAGGACATGCTTCCCTCTTCTGCTGAGTGCTTGGGGTTTTACAGTATAACTAAGGGCAGGTTTTGGATTTCTATTACTCTTACATCTGAATATCACAATCTTTAGAAAGGTGTTTACAAAAAGGCAATTATGACAAAAAAAATCTTCAATATGTTGTTTCAGATATCTTGTTCTCGCATCTGTTCTAGTGTCTTGTAAATAACAGTCTGTAACAGGAACCAAACTGCAATGTTTTGACTAACACATCACATACTTTTCCAAAAAATAGATTTTTCCAGTGATATTTGAAGACTATGTTTGTATCATGCAATTCAAGTGGTATTCTTCTTTCTGTCCCTATTGGGATATTTCCTTGGCACTCAGTGCTGTTGTGCTCTCACCATACCAGAGGAAAAAGCAGGAAAACTTCTTCACCAAAAGGATTTTCAAGCCCTGCCCAAATTTCCCAGGGCAGTGGTAGAGTCTCCATCTCTGAAGGGATTTAAAGATGTCTAAATGTGGCACTTGGGGCTGTGGTTTAGTGGTGGGCTTGGCAGTGATCTTAGACTTGATGGTCTTAGAGGTCTTTGCCAACCTAATTCTATTTCTAACTGATTTTTTGATTCAAAGGTCTCTACAAATTGAATTTTCAAATTTGTGAAGAGTCAAGTAAAAAACAAAAACACACAGTTGAAAAGAAGTAGCCTCATGTTACAGAGGTGTAAACCTGATACAGACAAGTATAGGAACCAAGGGTTACAAGGTTCAGTAAATAATGTCCTAGTGGAAACGCAAATCTTGCTAGACAAATGCATCCCACCTTGTCTGTAAACAACAGGTGGCTGGATGGGACAACCCACAGTCTAGCAGTCAAGATCCTCTTCTTCAAGGATTCTCAGACAAGTCCCTGATCCAAGGAGGCAGATATTTGAATGTTTTTAATGTTTTCCCTAAGGAGCCGGAACCCTTCTAGGGATCCTTAAAAGATCCTGCCCTAAAGAATAAGAATGATCCAGGACAGGACAGGTGACAGTTTCAGTGCTGGCATTGGCAATGAGCAGGATCAGTACAGAGAAAGAGGTGAGACAACATTCAGACCGACCCCCACCCCATCCCACTGCCACAGAACCTGAGATAACAGTAATTTTCCAAGCAGCAGGAGTCTGTTTTACAAATTTCACTTTGTACTGACTGCCAACTAAAGCACCTGTTCAGCTGCACTGGCAGAGAATAGGTGTTTACAGCTGAAGAAGGTGAGGTTGTTCAGAATGCTGTGATGTACCCAAAGCATTCTTCCTAGAAGATATGCCAGAGAAGATGGTAATGAAGATGTAAAGAAACCTTGCTTAAAAAAACCTCCCTTCCCCAAAAGTCTGGCTTCTGATAGCCAGTCACTTGGTTACTTCCCACAAGCAGTCCTACAACAGCCTGGGAAGGTAGACAGGACTCTGTCAGGACCCTGGATGAAAGATTTACAGCTCCCTGCTCATTGCAGCTGAGCAGACTTTGCAAGTACAATGGTTCACATTGGTACAGGGTGGACAATCACAGCTCAGTGACAGGAGATAGTTGTTTCACGTTTTTTAAAGGGCTTGCCCAAAATTGTCTTTATTTACCTATTTTTCTCTCATCTGTCTGTTCTCTCATCTGCCTGTTTATTCTGGAAGGGGATGAGAACAGTATGAGGCTTTAATGAAGTCACTGAGTCAATGCCTACACCATTAACATGTTATCTAAAAATACTTTCTTTATGCTTCCTGGCTGGAAAAGGAAAGCTAAAGAACAGTATGTTTGATTTATTTTCTTTCTAAACACCCCACATAAATTAAAGAGTTGTGTAATTCATACCCACTGTTACTTATTTCCACAGTTCTGTGACTTGAATGATTAGGAAGGGGCTTTCATTTGGTCAGCAAAGAAGGTGTCAGTGCAGCCTGCCAGCACAGCACTATTCAGATTCTTCAAGCTTCAAGTGGTGAGGACAACTTCTCACCAAAGTGATGAGAGGCAGGAGGAGAAGACAAGTAGAGCTGCACACCCAAGGCTGAGGGAACCATTTGTGTATTTGCAGATTTACTTTGTTCAGGGACTCAGATTCTGCCATTTAGAGTTTGTCCTTGCCATTCTGGAAGTGTTCCCACGTTGGAAACATCCTTGTCATAACACTGGTGAAAAAAATGCTGCCTGAACAAATGGTAAAGAGAACTCCTCCCTGGGTTTAGATCTCCCCTTATAGCTAGATGGCACCAGGGGGACCAGTGTTATTGGGCAAACAAGGTAGAACAGTTGCATAACCCTGAAAACAGACAACTGTCCTTTAGCCCATCACTCTCAATCCAGCAGCACACTGCAGAGAGGACAAACTCTGCCTTTAAAACCAAAAGAGAAAAATCTTGTGCAAAGGCTGGCCTGAATGCCTGGATGCAATGGCCCCTCCCAGCAAGGCAGACAAGAAGCCCTATGAATAGAGAACGTGGGCTGTCACCTAGTGAGATTTTGATGGGCAGCAGAGCAATGTGGCCACTGCTGGCTGGGCTAATGCCTCTCAGTGATGACAGTAACCAGAGGCAGGAAGCGATGATGGGACAGCACAGCCCAAGTGGTGATGGATCCTGGGCTCTCCAGAGTGGTCAGCAGAATGCCAATGGCCCTTCTACCCTGCTCTGGAGGGACAGCAACTCCAGCTCCTCCCTGCAGTTGTGGAGGCAAGCCCCATCGCTGCTGCTTTTGAGGAGCACCAACACACTGGCTTCCAGAAACATGGAGACTTGGTAAGCGGAGAGAGACCTGGCACTGTGGGCGAGTGCCAGTGGCAGTGGATGGGCTGCAGGTAAGCAACTCTTTCTGCTGCTCCCTGCCAGCAGGGACACAACCCATAGAGGTGAGGGATTAACAACCAGGGCTCACCACTGACCACTCAAGTCCTCCAAATCCTGGCATAGCCTAGGGAAAGGTAGAGGGAAGAAGGCATCGTCCATCTGCAGTCAGTCCATGCTGACTGGTGCCATCATCCTGCTCCTCACAGAGTATCTTGGCAAGGTGCCACAAAGAGGGATAAGACACAGCACCACCTGTGACCAAGAAAGAGCAACATGGAAATACAGAATTTGAAAACAAGAAATACAGTTTTCTTCTTTGTCCTGACACCATGCGCTAGTCAGGAAGACATCCCACTGTGACATCACCTGCTGACTCAGGGTGACATTACTGACATTCCATGCTTGTGACATCATGGAAGGATGTATTGTGACATCTTGTTCTCTACCCTGAAATCTGCTTGAGCAAGACTGTGAGGCCAAGAGGATTGAGTCAGGCTTCTCTGGTGCTGGCTGATGCCTGTCATCGGCAGCTCTCAGTGCCAGACCCAGAGCGATCACTCCTGTTTCCCTGGCCCTACCTGGTTCAGGTTGCTGGGCACTGCAGGTGCTTGCAGAGGTGAAGGTTGGCTGTGTGGGACAACATTCACCCCAGGGGTGGCCATGGGGTGGGTGACAGGACTCAGGGAGCTGGGAGGGTGCTGTTCCTGAGGGACCTGGGCACTTTTTCCTCCCTTCCTGCAACAACCAGTGACCATGGCCTCTCCCTCCTGCAGCGGGTGACACCAGTGAAGGTGAGCAGCTCCTGATGCTCTGCTCTTCCCAACACACCAGCGCACAAAAATGGCCTCTGAAACAGATGGCAACTGCCCCATCTGCCATGATACTAAAACATACATGGCTTCTGCTCTGCCCTGTCGCCACCGGTTCTGCCTGGGCTGTATCCTGCAGTGGGCACACAGAAATCCAGTGTGCCCACTCTGCAGAAGAACGATAGAGATCATCTGGGATTCTGACAAGAGAGAAGAGACAAGAGACTATCTGGAGACGGCCACCGCAGACCCTGAGGAGCTGCCAGATGGCAGCAGCCTGGCAGGGACAAATCCTGATGGCTTGGACGAGAACAGCCCCCATGCCCCTGTGGTATCTCATCCATCTTCTGCACAGGGGACACTGTCCCCACCTGAGCAGGAGGCCTCAGGGCTGATGTTTGTGGGTGGTCTTCTGCCTGAGGTCTGGGCAGACCTTTTCTGTAGACGACAGCATCTCCTGGACCCCGTGCGGCTCTGGCTGCACCAGAGGCTGAGAAGAATATACCAGAGCTGGTGGTGGCTGGTTGAGGCAGCAGAGAGCATTATTCTGTATGACCTCTGTGTCAGTGGGCCGAATGCAGAGGTCTTGATTGAGGGGCTGGAGCCTCTCCTTGAGCAACACACAGCACCACTGATCCATGATGTCATCAATACCATTGTGGGCCAGTGCAGTGAGGAGGCCCAGAGGCTGCTGCGCTCTGGGACCCTCGGGGATGAGAACAACAGCCCTGTGGCCAGAGCCAGCTCCAGTTCCAGTGGCTTCAGCAACTCCAGCTTCAGCTCCAGCAGTTTCAGCTCCAACAGCTCTTGGGAGGGGACTCCCACCAGTGACCCTGCAGGTCCCAGTGTGGAGGAAGAAGCTGATACATTGGAGACTGCCCTATACAGTGGTCCCAGCTGCCCCCCACCCCTGCCTGTCCTCAAGGAATGGGACCGGGACCAGGAGGAGCCAGGGCAGGTGATGATGGAGGCAGGTCCCTCTGCTCAGGGCAGCAGCCACAGCCCATCTAGTCTTGCCCTGGGCAGGGACCAATGTCCTGCTGGGCACTGGGACACCCAAAATAAGAGGGCCCCCAGCTCCCAGGACTATCCTTAGCCCAGCAAGAGACCACTTCACCAGCAGCACTAGAAGGGCTGCTGAAACTCTTTAGTCAAGGGAAATAAAGTTGTTTCCTTCACACAGACTCTTGGAGCTGCTTTCTCTCCCTTCTATTGCCTTTCCCCTTCCCCTCATGGACCACTGTGGGTGACACCCATATGCTGACGGGCACAGCCATGGGCCACCAGAGCCCCAGGGCCATGTCAGAGCTGCTTCTTCTCCACAGGAGTTGCTGCAGCAGCTGCACACCCATAGTGAGCACATGGCCAAGGCAGAGTGGGCAGCAGGAGCAGCTGGTCTCCTCACACAGTGATGCAACCCCAGCCTGCCTCTAGTGCCATTCTGGGCCCAGCCACCAGCACTTCTGCTCTGTCTGGTTTCTCTTTGCTGCCTGATGGTGACCAGGGCAGGCTGCAGAGAGCA
>JAWWEV010000095.1:10546800-10576302 GCA_035583235.1 Hafferia zeledoni
AAGAACATAAACAAATCTATTTCATGAATGCCTAGCCTCAAAATTATAATGAATTGACTTCATTGCAAAGTAGATTTCTGAAGAGAATGCCTTTTTCTCCTTGTTGACAGTAGAAGTAATATAAATAAGTCAGTCAGATTTTGACCTTACAATCTTATAATAGTAAAGATGTGGTCATACAAAAACCACATTGCTCCTTTTAGTAATTAAGAATTTGTTTTAGAGGTAGTTATAAAATGAATATGAAATTCCTGGAAAAATTACACTAGGCACTTGTATATAATAAGGTGTTTACTTTAGCATGATTTTGTTCAGCATCCTACTTTGCAGACCTTTCAAACAAATAAGTACATTGTAGCTTATCTATTGCTGGAACAGTGTATGCCCTTCCCTCACAAACATACATACAACCACTTGCTTATGTTCACTGGGAAATAAAAACTCTGGGAGCAAATTTCTGCTTAGGGTTATGTGAGAGTTTATTCTAACTCAAAGCTGCTCCAATTTCACAGAGATATTTAGTAGTGACATTTCCTGCCTTCTCCTGCTCATATTGGATTTCTACTGTCAAGAAAGTAGAGGAGTTATCCTTCTTTCTAGTCCCATCTTACTAAAGAAATCAACAGAACTTATTTACCTGACAATTTCTACACATTTCCATATATCAGAATAATATTCTGTCTCATTGATAAATGCCTTTTGGTAATAGGTGAGGGCATAATTCTGCATTATTCTGTAGTTTCCAATGTTTATGAAATTAAATTATCTATTTTTCCCTTCTTCTTTGAGGTTTGAGTGACAGAATTGAGGATGGAAGGATAGTCCAGACAAGCTGAGGTTTTTCTAATGAAGACTCAGGAGAAAAATCAATTTGGAGATAGCCTTACAGAAGACTTTCTGCTTCATCTCCTACTAAAGTTATATTTTGGATGGAGTCAGACAAGTTTTTCCAGTGAAGAGATTATTTCCCCAAATGTCCATTCTGGGTGAAGCTTCTGTCCTCTCAGGTGTGCTGGGTGAATTGCTCTTCCTACATTCCTGGGTATCTGTTTGGTTAAATGTAGCTGCTTGGATTGAACAATTCAAATGTTTGGGTTTTGCAAAACTATTAATCATTATTTACGTGGGTAAGAAAGTGCACTTATAAGACACTGAATGTATTGATTTGATATAGGACTGGTTTCTCACAGCTTAAACAATTGAAGGAAGGGTGTGACCTCTTTATATGCTACTCCTGCTTCCAAAACTCATCTTTGCTCAAAGCTTCAAAGAAGCAAAACTGTGGTAGACAAAGAAAACTTTCTGGTGTCTTGTTTCTTGAGTTTTGGCCCTGAATTTTTAAACTGTTCCCTTATGGAATCAGGATTGACATTCCTCCATTTATGGAAGTGTGGTGCCAGAAAATATTCCCACATACAAGGAATCGAGTTCTTCCTTGATACAAAAGAGTTCTTTTTCCAGCTTCTCATCCAAAGTTTGCTGCTACTTCTGAATTGAAAGAACATACTTCAAGAAATTTTAGATAATTGTAATTAATTTTGAAGATCATATTCATGGCACTGTGGAATATTTATATTCAGTCCCATGTTGACATTAAATTTTTCAAAAAGGTTAAGGTTATGATTCATAACAGGACTTAATCGAATAGTTTATCATGTTGAATTTCTGTTTTAATTTGTGTCTTTAAATCTGTCTACTATTCTCGCATGCTGTGTTGCAATTAACAGTTGAGCTTTTGGTTTCAGGGGATTTACGTAAGTGAAGCTTTTTTCTTAGGAGAATACCTTAAAAACAAGTCTGTATATCATATTGAAGCAGTTTTATTGCTTTTGTCAGTGCATATTTATGAAGTAGTTTGTGAGGACAAAGAAGTCATACTGTGACTACAAGCAATCTTGAATTACATGAGAATGGGATTTTCCAAAAGTCTATATCTTCCCCAACCAGAGAAAAGAAATAGCAGAGTGAATGTAGTAACAAAAGTAATGTCATTTAACATCTGGCAGGAACATAAAGTGCATAACGGCAACATATTTACACTTGGGAGTTTTTTTTCTGCAAAATAGAAGTCCACAGTTGCCACAATCTTTAAAGTATGGATTTGCAATGATTGTTGCAGATCATTTAATGAAGACTAGTTAGTGCTTGGAGAAAGAAGATCTTATTTTGCCATTTCCATGATACTGTTTTTGAAATCATAAAAGAAGTGTTTTCAGTCTTAAGTTGTTTTACTTTGGAAGTAGGTGAAGAAAGAAAAGGAAAAATAAAGAAATGACAAGATTACCATCTTTCCTTTTCTCCCTGCATTATATTTCTTCCCAATCCCAATAAAATGCTTTTCAGAATACCTGAATGCCTTCCGGAAAAAACCTCCTGATTTAACATAGTAGAGTTAATAGTGGTAGAGATACATAATAATAGAGAACTTTCTGAAATGGATCTGCAACTAAGAGTTTTTGTAAAGGCTGTCTCTAAAATGATGTTCAGAAATTACTTCTTCCCTCCACTAACTTTCTGTCAAAGGAATGATGAGAGAAAATTACATTATTATAATTTTCATTCTTTACTTTTGTCCCAGGAACTTGACTAACTTCTCTGCCAATATTTCACTGAATATATGTGTACCACTGATGTTATCTATATGTATTTTTGGAACTTGACTTTTTACTTCAACTATGAACTCAAGCAGATTTGATGTCTTAAACACTGCCAAATAGCCTCAATAGAATCTGGGAAAAATAGTTTTTGTGCAATGAGAACACCTTGGTGAGCTGGACTTTTGCCTGAAGACCTTGAAAACATGCCAGGAAGTACTTCCAAGCAAAATGATTGCACTCAGGATGCCTGCAGCTGATTGATGTAAGATTTGGGACTAGGATTGCAAGTCTGTTTGGTTTTTTTGTGTTGGTACTTACTTTAAGATTTAACTTTTTAAACAGGAAAGCCCATTTGAGCCATTTTGGCAAAATCAAGTCCTCAGTACTTATCTGCACTCTGCAATGTGCTGCAGATTAATTTTACCCTGTCATACGAAACCTTTACCATTGCTGTTTTAGTGGTTTTATCCTGTTCTTACTGTATCTTTGTTTGCTTGTTTGTTTGTTTGTCTTAACTAGTATACTGTCAATCCTGCATATATTTTCCAGTAATCTGCCTATATGAATTCTGATTCTTTTAATGCAGCCTCCATATATCATCAGCCTAAACTGTTGATGCTTCAAGACCCCTGTAATTTTTACCTTCCAAGATATTCCCCAGGCTTCTGAGTGAGCTGTTTTCTCTCTGTGTGAAAGCTCAGGCCTTCACCCCCTGGTAAAACAACTGGATTTGCCTTTGCAGTTGAAAGCATCTGAACGGGCTATATCTTGTAAGATTGGAAAATTCTGCACATATCTTCATAGGGAATCTTCATTTCACTTTCTTTATTTAGGTGTTTGAGTTTTATTTCTCCAGTTGGTTTATCAGGTTTTGCCTAATAGTTTTTGGTTAAAACCCATGTTTCTGATGCTTAAAACCTTTCGCAGCAAGGCTAAATAGTCAAAACTTTTCAAGCAGTTTAAGTAACCATTATTATTAAAGTTTCTCAGAATAAACAATAAATCACTGTCATACTGAAGAAATGTAGCTGTTGTACAGGTCTAGAGAGTAAAACTGACTTCAGGAAGACTTCAGAAAAGTGTGTGCTGAAAAGGTTATTTCTTTGTCTCTAACTTTGCTTCAGATATGTGTATTACTATGGTGTCCTTTCATGATATTTCTACCTGTGCACAGTGACATGTACTAACAGACAAGATCTGTAAAGCCAGTATGTAAATAACCATAACACTTGCAAGCTTTCTGTCTGTCACAAAGATTGTTCCTTAGTACTATTTTCTGCTTCTCAAGGATTCTTGGGACAGTTTTCTGGGTTTTTATACAGTGTCAGAAGCTGACTTTTGGACTATCAAGTGTTGAACTTCACAAGAGATTTTAATCTTGTAAATATTCTTACAGGAACAAACACCATTCACCATTTGCAATCTGGTCTCTCTCCATTGACAAAGAACATAAATGTGAGGAACTGTGGAATTAGACAATAAAAATGAAGCTTCCATGTTGTTGGTTTGTTTTTTGTGTTTTTGGTTTGTTTTTTTTTTTTGTTTTTTTCAAATAGTCTTGATTGCCTGTTGTGAAGAAAATATTATCACCTATATTTCTTTAGAGCTTTTACTTATAACAGCAAAAAATATTGAAAAGAAGTGCTGGATCATATGTGGAATTCTGGAACTCAAGAGCATTTTCACAGGAGGCAAAGAGCAGCCAAGACATGCCACTAGATGGTTCTCTTTCCTTCTTCGTTCACCCCATTGGCTTTGTTAGGCACTCATTAGAAAGCTCTCCTGAGAAAGTTGAGCACCTGTGTGCACTGCAGGATCCTTGCCACTTCAGCAGGTCCTGAGACAAACCTGTCTCCAACCTCTGGAAGAACCAACACTGAAGCACTCACTGTCTTAAAAAGAGAGAGCACTTTAGAAAGCAATACTCAGAGCAGGTAGATGAAGGTTGGTGTACACAGAGTGAACTTTTGTGCTAGGATGTTTTTTAAATAATGCAGTGATATCTGAGGTTAGGTGGGGGTTTTTTGTTGTTATTAAGCATGTATTCCATTAACAAACTCCTGGCAAAATCCCTTTTCTACTGCATACAAAAATGAATCATAGAATCAAACAATATATTGAGTTAGAAGGGATCCATCAGGATCACTGAGTCCAACTCCTGGCCCAGGACAGGACACCCACAGAATCCCACTATCTGCTAACTGCATTGTCCAAGCACTTCTTGAACTCAGGCAGGCTTGTTGCTATGACTGCTGCCCTGAGGAGCCTGTGAAATGCACAGAAACTACTAGGACGTATTCCTTGAAAGGGACACAGATTTTAATTAAACCCTGTCTCATCCTTTGGTCTTTCTCTGGGCAATTTATAATCTTGTTTATCACTTTAGGTATTTAAAATTTCTTTGGATGGCTTCTCTGCTGCATGATAATGTGATCATCAAAACTTTGCTCTAGGGAAAGGAAGCCTTGGCTGTAGCATTCTGGTTGACACAGACAGGCTGCTAAGTTAATTTCTTCTCTTTCACTGGCAAAATGAAGTTGCTTTTTCCTGAAACAGCAGAGGTGCTGTGGAGGACATGTTGCTGGGTGGTAATGGCTTTGAGTTATGAGAGGAATTGGTAGGAAATACTTTGGTAAAAAGCCTGGCTGTGTTGAATCAAGAAAGTGGTAGCTGATTGTCTTTGCAAGGCTGATTTGTTTCTATATGACAGTGCTATAAGACTGAGGTTCATATTTTAACACGTGTATATAGGGTGCTTTTGCACGTATGTGATTGCATGTATAGACGTACGTATATATATTTACTTATGTTTAAGTTTATATATGCACATATAAATGAGGATGAAAGCAAAATGAGTATCAGTAATCTTGTACTTTGAATCTGGTTTTACAAAGTTGGAATATCTTGCAGGAATGGGAAAGTATCCCAGTTCTAGGGTGATGATCCTCACATCATTAGGACATTTATTACCTTGAGTCCAGAAAACTTGGGATTATGGTTGTTCTTTATGAATTTATATGTAATTGAGCTTAGTCTGCCGGGTGGGACATTGATTTCAGTGGAATTTATGCTGTGGCTAGGGATGTTCCTCCTTCCAGGAAACTGTTTTACCTCTTACTTCTACGTAGCGTCTCAGTAGCTGTCTGCCAGAGAGGAATCTGCTACTGCTATTTTTGTTCAGTATTTTAAAAAATAGTATTTTGTGTTCTTCTGTGTAGGAATGCAGATCCTTAATGGTCATTAGCAGATTTCTCAGAAAGCCCATGGCCTTTTAAATACATTTACAGTGTTTTCTGTTCTAGCACATACATATTTCATGTGATTGTCTGCCTTTCAGATTTCCCCATCCCACTTCTAGAGTGTGGTCTAGCAGTGGCTGTTCAACAGTGAAAGGCCAGGGATTTCCAAATTACCAGTCTGTTTCTGTGTGCAGGAAGGGAAAGTAGACTGAACCTGTGAGGAGTGCTTTGTCTTCAGGTAGTCAGTGTTTTATTCTTTTTTTTCCCAAGCAGAGACACAGCTTGCTGCCAGAATCACTGAAATCAGCCTGTATGGGCAGCACAGACCCCTGGAGGATCTCAGAGCAGGCTGAGAGTGGTGGCAGGGAAATATCAGGAGGCTGGGGGTGGGCAGGAGTATTTCAGTGAAACAGGACTGGCAACAAGGGTGGAGGTGGTGTGGGCATTTACCTTGTGTTGGCATACTGGGCCAGGTCTGTGTTGAGAGGATCAGCAGCAGCAGTTGAGATCCAAACCTGAACTGCTGGTGTGTGTCTGAGTGTGACATTCCAGCTTCAAACTCCTTGGCTTTAGTTTGTGCAAGGCTTTCACTCCTTACTACACACTTGTAGTAAGTGATGGCTAGTCTGAATTATGCACAGATAAGGAATTTTAGTGTGCCAGGTAATACTCAGCAGAAATTGCGAATTTTAATATATGGAAAATGTCAATTTTGCTATGCTAAGGAGCCTTGCATAACATAGTCAGAGTCCAGTTTTCTTTCAACACCTTGGCTGGACCTGAGAGCTTGTGTTTTGCTTGCTGTGGTACTTGCCCACAGCATAGGCTCATTTGAATGCATTTAGGTTCTATGAGGCTTTGTCTAAAGTTTGTCTGCAAAAGCAAGACAATACACGGATCAGGTTATTCAAAATTAAAAATGGGGTAGCAAAATAGTGGCTGTGGCTTTGCAACAGCTTTACCACAGAATTTCAGCTATGATTTTCTGCAGTTCATTGCAAGTCCTCTCTTTGCATGACTTAAAAATTTGCATGCAAAGAGGCTCAGGTGTTTGGGGGAGTTTGGATGTTTACACAGACTCTGAAGTCTGTGGTTGGATTTAAGGCATGTAAGGAGAGCATCAGAGTGCATTTGCATTCTTCTTTCAAACATTTTTACTTTGATATAGTTCATTCTCATCCCTTTTCTTTCCCTTAGCCTGGAATGAGACTTCCAAGCTGCCTGAAAGATCCAAATATTTAATTCCTATTAATTAAAGAAACGTAACATCCATGCTCATCTTTGGAAGGGATCTATGGAGTGAATTGTAACAGTTTGGTTTACTGCATCAGACTTGGTTAAGGCTATCCATGATAATACAATTGGCATTGAAATGTGAGGGGTTTTCAATATTGGAGTGGAGAGTGAGTGTGAATTACTTACAGAGAAGCTTTAGTGAAGGTAATTTTAAACAGAGGATACAGATGCTAACATTAGATACAGCACCTGCATAAGAACTAGCTTAGAAGTTCTTCTTTTTCCTTTCTCTCCCTTCATTTTGTTTCACATTATTGTGGTCAAGGGTCTCTCTATGAGAGCTTTTTTTAGTGTTGTGCTGCCAACTCTTACATCTTGTGCCCTCAGCAGCATAACACAGCTTTCTCCCATGACAGTCCTACAGTCAGGATTTGAACACTTATGAAATAGAAGTATAATCTCTGTTTTCACTCCTGAAAAAACACACACATGGATGGCAATGCTTTAAACATCCACATACATCAGCAGCTCAAGGGAAACCACTGTTTAACAAAACAAGAAAATATTGAATGAGAAATAATTCCATGTGTCCCAAGCTATCCATTACAAATCAGATGTTGTATAAGAGGTTGGCTTTGTTTTGTTTTGCTATTTGGTTGGTTTGGGGGGTTAATTTTTTGTTCTATTTGTTTGTTTTTAGTGTTATATGTTCTGAAAACAGAGTTCTCCAAATGTGCATATTATTTCCTAAAGCTACCAAACTATGTGGACTGGAAATAAAGATTTTTCTCTTATGATATGATGAGGCTGACTATTGCTGTGCTGTGCTGGTAACACTAATCTCTTCAGCTGACTGAAACTATATCTCTTGTTATCAGCCAATAACAGGAACTTTGTAGTGGAACTAAATTTTGGGGTTTTAAAAAACAAAACAAAACAAAACCAAACAAACAAACAAAAAACCCCAAACAATAATTTGCAACATATCTAGTCCCAACAATTTGCATTAGGGAAGTTCTCTACAGCTGCTTGGTGAAACTGATTACTTTTTTTTTTGACAGCAACTGCTAGTAATAAATGTGGAGAAAAGGGTATCACTTTCCCTGAATATGTCTGCTTTAAGCAGAAATGAGGAAAAAAATAATTAAATAAATCCAAATAAACCTGTATTGTGTTAATTTTTGGGCAACTCTGTTACTAATGTGGCACTTAATTGGTAGTTTCTAAAGAGGGTCAACGTATGTGGAATTGTTGTTGGTTCTGTGCCACAAGGATGTCATGTCACTTGGGTGGAAAATTGCAGTTTTCAGACTCAGTTCAAATCAACCTCAACTGTCAGCAGAAATCTGACCAAAAAAAGTGCAGACTGGACTGTGCAGTCATGGGGCTATTACAGTCACTTTGTTTCTGGCTAACCTTTAAGGCTTATCACTTGAAAACCTATGCTGGCAATGAAAGGATGTCTGATTCCATATCACTCTCATACAAACAGATAAAATATCATTTGAACCATTCAGGGCACTGCCTCTTCCACTCCAGATTTCTTGTTTTCTTGTACTTGCTGGGCAATTTCCTGATATAGGTGAATAAGGCTTTGCAATAGTGATTTCAGAAACAGTATTTGTACAATGGCATTTCATCAGACTGGGAGGAGTTTCAGGGACAAACTTCCACGTGCAAAAACATATATATTTGTGGCTATTTTAGTAAATTTGTGAGTCCTTTCTTTTTTGCATGGGTTTTATACTGTTTTGAGACAACTAATTTTTAAGGAGACAATATGAAATGGTTTGTTTGGAGGAAATATTTTTTCAGAGTGTTTTCACTTTCAAAATAACCTATAAGTTTTGTTTTCCAGAGGTTCATATCTAAATAAGTCTGATTCTTGTTTTTTTTCTGTGATGTCTGTTCCATCACATTAAAAAGGCAAAAAAAATAGTAACAAAAATCCAATATATCTTTTTATTGAAGGGGCTTTATTAAAATGGACAATGATTTATGACATGCATCTAAGGAGGGAGATGGCAGAAAAAGCCTAAAATTAATAAAAAGACAACACTACCTGAATGGTGATTTTAGCATAACATATCACTAAACAGGAATAGAATCCTTGACAGACAAAATTCTAAGTGAAGTCTAGAAGACATATTGTTGTACGGAAAATACCATCCACCCTCCCAACCCAGATATAATAAATAATCGGGCAGATGAGAGCTCTGGGACAATAGAAATTAGGGATGTGTAACCTTCACTGGCAGGGGTCACTTACTGGAAAGCAGTTTTTGGATTTCGAAAGATCAAGTGAATAGCTAAACATCTAGCAAGAAACCCCATAAATGGTGTGTTAATCCAGGCTTTTAGAAAAACAAAACAAAACAAAAACAAAGAAACAAAGCACTGCTGCTAATGATCCATACGTGCATATGGATGTCCCCAGGTTTTCCAGCCCCAAAAAATCAAAATATCAGAACATTTCTTAAAAGAGATGCTATACAGACATATATGTGTGTGTTTCTATCTATGTGTGGATATTCAGTTAAGAAAATGAACACTTATAGAAAGACAATCGAATGTATTGAAAAATTTGAGTTCTCTTTTGACTACTTAGTACATTTTTCTTTTTTTAGTATTAAAGGTAGCTCAGAAAAATCCATATCAACTTGAAAAAAATGCTGCTTCTTTTTTTTTTTTTTAAATTAGAAAAGAAATACAGAACCTGTAACTGTAACTGTAACCTGTAACATGTCCTAATATATATAATTTCAAGAAAAATGCTGCCAGGACTTTGAGATTGGATCTTTGTCCTGTGAAGAGATTTATTCCTTTCAAAAGCTATCTCATGTTGTAATTTTTCCTAACCCTATAGGAAGTCTTGACCTCTAATGTCATACTTTTCTCTTGAAAGAGTGGGTTTAGTATGAAGATCAGGCTGTCTGAATAAGGTGGTCCACTAATTTTAGCGACTCCTTTAATTTAAACTGACTTCATTAAATCAATGCAAACTATTTTCTGAGAATGCGCTGAAGAATTACAACTGATCTAATTATGCAGATAAAATCTGTAATGGTTCTGCTAACGGTGCCTTTAAATTGGTTTTATTTTCCTGTTTCTGTTTCTCAAACTTCCCACTCAAAATCTGGATATCATTTTCACCTTGAAACCCAAACCGAAGTTTGTAGGTTGCTTGAGAGAATCACTCAGAGGGGATCAGTTGGAGTTCCTCACAATTCTAATTTATACAGAGCTTTGGTATAAAGGGAAAGAGACAGAGGATTCCTGACACATAGTATGATAACGTGTGAACTGTGTTACCCAGACCACTTCTTGCAATGACTAACTGCTTGGTATTTTCATCATCCTTGTTTCTTTTTCCTTTATTAATTTTTATTTTTTTATTTTATTTGACAGAGGCCCCTTAACTCTAGAGGAAAAGTACATTTCTGGAAAAGACAGAAAAAATAAAGATCAAACACAAAAAAGAAGTGCCATAAATTAGAAGTGTGGCAGTAGTCTGGATTATGATGACTCCATACTACGCTGTATGGACTGGCTGTTTTGAGACTTAGGAGCTCTGGTAAAACCTAGAATTTTTATTAAAGCATGGACTTTGACTCAAAATTCCATCTCAATTTCAATTTGAAAAAAAACTAAGCCAAACATATAACTCTGTGATCCTCATAAAAACTTCTGAAACCCCTCAGCATCAGATTTGCTTTACTTCTCCTGCAGTCCAGTATGACAGCCCAGGTGGCACCAGGGTCAGTGGAGTTTGGCTTCTTCCCAGGATTTTCTGAACAACCTTTCTTTGTCATGCAGTGTAAGATTATTTTGGGAATAAATGCAAGTCAGGGCTGGGCTGTTCATGTCGAAAGCCATGAGGTGGTGGAATGATGCTACGAAAACATTTCAAGATCTCCTTTCTTGTGAATCTGCAGACTCTCAGTAGTATATGACTGCAAGTAATAAAATTAAAAGCTTTACTGCCAGGTTCTTCCTCTCACTACCATTGAGGACTGAAGTTGGCCCTTAACTCATTAGTATTCATATAAAAATTTCAAATGCAGTGTCTGCCATTATTAAAACCTGATGCCCAGGTTGTTGTTCATTAATCCTTGAGACTGCAGGGTTCTGGGACTTCATTTTTTAAGACTATTTATGGAGCATCTCAATGTTGTCAATGTATTAATTCTCTCATGCAAGAATAGGCTCAAAAGATTAATAACTTCATGGTAAATGTAGTTCCGGGGGAAGAGTTATTGCAATATTCTAACTCTAATTACCAAAGTTAATTATAGTTTTAGCTTCCCAAGCAGTATAGGAAACTATATAAAGTACAGTTTTCAGCATGAGTCAGTTCTGAGAAAGCTCAGCTGAGGAAATAAGGTGCCTTGGGGGCTGTAATGCTCTAAGAGCTGTTGCAGCGAAAACACAGCATGTGGGGGTCACAAAACAGCACGGCAGAAAGCTAGGAAGAACCAGTATGAATTTCTAGCTTTATTACTTGAATAAAATACTTAACTGCAGTCCTTCCTGCTTAGTGATGTTCGTTGTCCACTTAGGATGCTGATTATTCTTCCTCTGAGATGTGGTTGTATGGCAGTGCTATCTTGCATATTCCTTTTTGCAATCCTGTTGTCATAGGTGAGACAAAACCTATTCAAGAACACTCATTCTCCATAGTTATCTGTACTATTCACATATTTTGGAGATATATGTTGGTTTTTTGTGCTTTAAGGCTGCTGTGTAATGGTCACAATACCATGCAAGGTCACAATTTTACTCATCTAAGGGAGAATTCCTTCTGAGCATATTTACATCAGAAATGGCTTCAGCTTTCAGCTGCTTCAATGTTATTAGTCAGTAAATATATTGTGAGGGCTGGCTGCTTTCCCACATCCACAGCTGTAAAATGAATGGAGTTATTCTGGTGTTGAAAGCCACACCTGCAGGGAAATCCCTATTTCATGAGAATTTGCATATATAAATTACGCCTTTCTCTCTCTGAGCTTGTTCTTTCCTCTGGAGTCAGAAGAGAAATCACTTCTAGGTGAAATCAGATTTTTCAGTTTCTTTCAGAAGATTGTTCTTTTTATGGACATATAGCTCAGATTAAATCAAACTTGACAACTTCCCCTGGACCTTTCTGTCACAACTCTGTCTCATTTTATAGATGTAATTGCTACAACACATTGCCATACAATTGTTTCCTCCCTTGTGAGTTAAAGTGCTTGAGCTTTGATTTAATTTTCTACCACTGTACCTGCCACTTGGGACTGAGATTATCACTGTGTTTCCAACAATATCTATAGTGCCAGTAAATGAGGAAGAAAGAAATGGAAGTCAAAGCTTTTCGCTCTCCATTGGGTTGTTCAATATGGAGTCAGCATCAGTCTGCACAGCACAGGACAACTTTTAAACCTGCCTGACACTAGTCTGCAAAGTTTACATTGAAGATAAAGCTACATCTGAGAAGTTTAATAAAGTTATGTATTGCACATAGAAAGTAGAATGAAACCTCTGGAAACTGGTGGTAAGCTGGTTTATTGGAAACACGTAACATAAGAATGCCTATCAGTTTTATTATTTCACCTGTCCACAGGATAATTCTGAGAGGGCATATGAATGTAGAAATGATTCATAATTTAAACCTCTAGAAAAATCCATTTGGTTTCCCTTTGATTGACTTTCAATCTAAATAGTGCTAATATTAGTATGCTCATCATCTAACGTGTTTAACTTGAATATGCTCAGAAAGGCTTTAAAGACTTGCAGGAGTCTGGCTCCTTGCTCCTCTCACAACTTTGCATTGGGCTGAAAAACCTCTGTGATCAGCAAATTGACTCTCTTTTGTATTAATTCAATTATTATATTTCCATTTACAAAGATTAAGTAAAATTTGGATGAGGTTGTCCTTTGATTATATAAAGCAGCATACATGACAATGAAAAGTGGATGGGAAGAACTTGAAAAAATCCCTAGGACCTAGAGTCAGATCTGCTATGTAAAGGCCTTTGGTGGATTGCCAATGATATATGTTGCCTATGACATCTTAAATGTGCAGCATTGCAAATTTATAAAAGCATTCTGTGGATTTACTTGTCCTTGAGACTCTTGGAGGTGTCCTTTTGACTACATTGGCAGCTGGACACATGTTAATTATCTATGAGTTGTTAAAAAATCTCAAAATCCTTAATGGGCTTCAATATGCCTAGTGGTCTGCTGCAGTAATAAAAAGTTAGAGTAAGATTTATTGGCAGAAGTTGGAACTTAGCAAAAATTCAGGCAGGAAATAAAGCATATTCTTGTCTTTTTGCTCTCAAAAGGAATTAAATCATTACAGTTAAACTGTAGGTCTGGACATCACCTAAGGTAACTCCTCAAGGTTGGGATCCCCCTCTTTAGTGGTTGAAGGGTTGTGCATTCTAGGTTATCCTTCCAAAACCTTAAGAATTCTTAATCAGTCATGTGGCGCCAATTCCATGTGATATCACAAATTTCTATTCAAGAGTTGATGGAACTTTAATTGGTTTATTTGGTTTCTCACTTAATTTTATACTTCCACAACAAAAAAATTTCCCAATACCAGTGAAGTTACTGGATTCTGAGCACAAGAATCTGTGTTATCTGTCATCACAGAAAGGATCAAAACCTGGATCCCTCTTTTTAAGAAAAACAGTAAGAAATGTAGGAGAAAAAGGGCTTTGCTGAGTCTTTGTAGAAGGAAGGAAAAAGAAAGAGAGGGATTTGTGTGCAGGAATGCTGGAATTCCATGACAATTCAAACATAGCTCTTAGACCATTAGGATATTTTCTCAGAGATTCACCTTAGGCCTTCAGCAATTTTTCTAGAAAGCTGTGAGGAGATCAGGTCTTTGTCTTAGCGTGTGCAGGGGAATTGGACTACTCTGTGCTAGGGATCTGTCTTGATATGACAGTGGTCCTGTCTGAGTCCTCATGTATACTAACATTAAAGACATAGCATTTCCAGACAGCAGTAGTGCAGTGTTGTAAAAATATACACTTACATGCAAACAAGAAGGATTTTTTGGCTTTCATGGACAGCAGTGTCATTATGGGAATAAATCAGAGCAGATTAGAAATTTACACAAGATATCTGGGACCAGGAACTTCAAGGAAGACAGAAAACTGGAAATGCTTGTTAAAAATTTATTAATCTGCCACTAGAAAGAACAAGGTGCCTCCATAGATTTAAGCCCTGAGATCTATAGTCTCAATGTTGTAAATATCACTGCACAGCAGACTAATAATTTGAGATTATATTGTATTTAAACATAAATTTAAATTAGCCTTTTCCTAATTATCTGTTTAGCTTGGCTATTGATGCCAGTTTGTAGTGCTGGCCTGCCACCCTGACTGGCTCAACTATTTACCTATGATTGGAGGAAAATCATGTGCCTGGACAGTACCTAATCCCGCACACTAAATCAGGCCCATTTTTCTATCCAGCTGCACCAACTGAAATGTTGTCTTCAAACCAGTGTTGGCACTTCCTTAGAGAGTAACTAGGGCTTACTGTGCTTTGAAAGGAACTGGAGAACACTAGCCCCAAGCTATCTGAGAGCTCAGTTTTTACTGCAGCTGGGAAAACTAAACAGATTGCTTTAGTAATTAGGCAGATAGAAAGTCTTCAGAGAACTGAAAACTGTTTGTTCTGTTCAATAACTATGAGCTCAGAATAAGACCAGATGTACTGAATTCCCTGTTCAGCTCTCATAAGAACATAATAAGTTAGCATTATGAATTCCTCTGTTCTAATCATAAGGGTGACATTTATAAGATGCCAAGAGATGAAATGCACAGTTCTGCAAGACCAATTAATTTTCACCAGTGTTGCTTTTGCTGCAGACTTTTCTGACCAAGTATTCCAGAGGGAAGAATTTTTGCTTTGCCTCCTGAGAAAATTATGCAATACCACAGACAACACCTGAGGGTGCCAGCTATTGATCAGACCTTGCCACAACCTGGGAATAAGCCTGGAAAAATGCTTCAGATCCCACAATGTCTTCTCATGCACTTGTAGAGAACAAGCATAGTCACAAGCTTCTAACTAAAACTGCTCACCTCTTGTCAGAGCTAGAAGTACAAACATTCAAACACCCCAGTGGAGACAAGGTTTCTGGTCCTAATCCTCTTATGGATCACACATGAACCTATGGGAAGGGTTAAAGAACAATAGTCACATTGTTGGTCCCTCTCACAATTTTTAGGTTTTGGTTGCAACACTGTAGAATTCAATAAAGAGCTGCTGAAAAAGTACCCAAGACAAAAAAACAGCCCATCCATATCTGATGGTCATACACGTTTTGCAATTTGAGTGGCTGCTGTGTTCTAAGTTTTCATTCCTTTCTCCTTTTCTCTTCTTCTTCCTTTTTTTTTTTTTTTTCCCTCTCCTTCTGTCTCCTTTACAATACCTCTAAATTAAGTAAATTTCACAGTCATAGCATGGTTGAGTCTGGCAGGTACTGACTCACTTGTTAGTTAGAGCAGGCTGCCCAGAACCACGACCAGTCAAGTTTTTAACGTCTTCAGTGAAAAAGACTCCTCAGCTTCTCTGGAAATCCTGTTTCAATACTCAAATATGATCTCAGTGGGGAAAAGAAAAAAAAAAAAAGAAAAAAAAAGTTTTCTGATATTTAAATGGAATTTCTCGTAGTTTAATTTGTGCCCATTGCCCCTGGTTCTGTCCTTGGGTGACACTGAGAAACATCTCACTCCATCTTCCTTAATATCCTCAATCAGGTATCTGCACACTTGAATAAGATCCCTCATCTCTCCATCATCTTTGTGGCTCTAAAACACATTTTCAACTCAGGCATGCTAGAACTGAAGCCCTGATGGAAAGGCTATTTTGTCATAACCAGCAGATTCAATGGTGTCATCTTCCTGAATAACAAATCATTAACCATCCTCAACTGGGTCATATGCCCTAATGAATGTAGCAGCAAATGGTTCACAAATGTGGAGGTCGGACAAGCACCATTGACCTGGGTAAATAAGGTACCATGCAGAAACCCTCTGGACCCAGCTAATTGCTGCAATTTCTCCTTGAATGATAGTATCATGGTCCCAGAGCTGGTATTCTTATTAATGACCTCAACTGCTTTTTTTTTTTCTTTTCCTGTTTATGAAAAAATTCCAGTTTTTCCACTGCATACTTTTTAATAATTATTACACTAGATTTTAAAAATAATATTGTGGTTATTAGATATGGAGAGAATTCTTTAAAAACACCCACAAATTAACATCAGGTTGGTTGTGTTGTTTTGGGGTTTTTTTTTTTTTTTTTTTTTTTTTTTTTTTTTTTTTTTAACTAAAGACAGTGAAGGGGAGAGAGAAAATCAATAATCATTTTTGGAAAAAAATAAGGATCATTGTCCAGCTTGCAGATGTCTGGGGGCTGATTCTTTCATTTTGTAGGCCCAGACTTCAGCAACATAGCTAGATGAATTTCCAACTTTTAGACACATACATTTATAATATATTGATGTGTATATTGCAGTAGGTGATTTAAGATGACATGAAAGCACTGTGATTACATGACCAGGGAGTTAAATTTGCAGCCTAGTGCAGGTTGGTCTGATCTGAGTTTATTTTTGGGATAGTTAAAGTCAAGATGAAATGGTAGGAAAGCATCAAAGGCAAGTATGATTCAAGTCCATGTGAGGTTAGAAGACACAGGCCACAGCAAAACCTGAAGTAAGAATAAATTACATCCATTCAGAAATGCTCTACTCACATCTGAACAGCTCCAGAAGAGGAAATAAGAACACTGTAAATCATAGATTAATATATTATGACATGCTTCACATCTTTTGCAGTTACCAGAGCTCTTTCCCTTTCGTATTGCTTGATATAACTAGCGGAGGTTCGTATACTGAATAAGCTCTAAGTTACAGGAATGTGCAATTGCAAAAGTTCAAATTCCCAGTGTGAATGTTGTAAAAGTCACAAGGCAATCTAATATCATCTCTGGATTTCTGTATAATGTTGTCAAACAATATGTCCACCTGACTGAAGGTGTAATTTCATAGAATCATAGAACCAATCATAGAATAAATCATAAAATCATAGAATCACAGAATGGTTTGGGTTGGAAGAGACCTTAAAGAACTTGTTCCAACTCCCCTGCCACAGGCAGGGATGCCACACACGAGTTGCTCAAGGCTCCACACATCTTGACTATATAGAACAACATAGAAACATTTGGTCAATAGCTCAGTCTCTGTTGTTGCTGCTGTTTTAGTAACTTTCAAAGAATCCTATTACTTTAATTCATCATACTGTTTGTAGAAAATTCTTGCAGACTGAACATCCTTTTCTCCAAATTCTTGAACAATGATCTGTGGAGCATCATCAAAACTTCCACTCTGAATTCAGCCAGTTCCTCTGTTGCCAAATGTAGCTGTGGTTTGGTTTTGTCTTCAAAATAGCAACCAGCTGGTAAACAGCAGCTGTTTACCTGCTACCCATGTCTATTTCCCAGGCAATTGACAATTACAGTAGAAAATATACCCTTAGGGCTGACAGCCAACAGATACTCAACCACAAGCATCCTTCTCTTTAGCACCTAGGGTTTGGATGTGGTGCCTATTAAAATGCCTCACACACAGTTAAGACAATGTTGGGCATCTTCCCAGTTTTTGCTTCATTTTTCTCGTGTGCTAAGCACTTACTAATAGAGGTGAAACTTGCAGATTCTGGCTTCCATCAGCACTTCTGCCAATTCAGGCTGATTAAAAAAAAAATAAAAAAAAATCAGGAGACTGATATTAAAGTCAAACAGTTTAATTTGCCTTCTGACTCTGGAAACTAAATGGATCATGATCATTAGGCCTTCTCTACAAATGTCAGTGCTGGGAATGTGTTTTATCAATTGTTTCTCCAATGACAGGCAAGGTAATAACTTTGTGGTTCGGGAACTTGAGGTTTTTAGATGTATGAGGGAAAAAAATCCCTTAAATCTTGCACAGCTTTTCAAGTGTTTTTAAGATGGTGATGTTTTGATAGTATTGTAGTTATTCACTTTCTAGGTAAGCAATGTACTAAGGTAAGAAAGCATCTGTCTTTGCTTCCCTGAGGGCACTGCAGCACTTGAAAAATAAAATTCTGTTCCCCTGCATTTGATTAAATAGATTGTATTTTGAGAACTTCTTCCAAGTGGTTAGATAAACTTTTGGAATCCAATAACTCTGGTTTCTTCATAACCCAGAAAAAGAATCTGTGCTTACAACCAAATTTGAACTACACAAAGAGGCGCAAGAGCAAATTCCTTGTTTTCCAGGTTTCTTTTGCCTATTTTGCTTGCCTATTGAATGCTTCTTTTCTGCTGGCCTGCCTCCATGCTCACCTTGAGATCTGCACATTAGTTTCATGACCTTTAGTGGCCAGGTACTGTCAAACTACTTCAGCTTGAAATACAGATGAGAGAGTCATGTTAGCTTTCTGTACTGAGGTTATCTCCCAGTGGAGTTCCTTGGACCTGTTGTGCTAGGTACCATCTGCTTTATTGCCTAAGACCACGTAAACTGGGAAGGTCGGGGACATCACTAAAAAGTTACAATAAAGCAATTAAAGTATCATTGCATGCCTGAGTGCGTTGGTTGCAATCAAATTTATGTATTAATAAAAAATAGTTATTATTTTATTCTAGTCTCTATGGGGTCAAAAAATTCTTACAGAAACTAGAAATAATGCAGGTAAAGTACCTGAAGAGCTTCCCAAACTCTCTTCTGTTTGTAGTAGGTACTTCAAAGGATGTGGAATGACAAAACAGGGGTAAAGATTTATTTTATAGACTGTTGTGATGAACAGTCAGCAGGACCACCCTATGCTGCTAAAAGAAAGGAGAGCTGTGGAGCAGTGAAATAAATCGATCAAAGTAGTCTGAATTTTATATGGCATTTGCAATAAAAACCATTATATATTCCATATTTTGTGGTTTGTTTTTGGTGTTTTGGGTTTTTTTTTTTTTGTTCTTGTTGTTTGGGAGTTTTGGTTTTGTTTTCTGTGTGTTTTTTTTTAAAGAGCTATGACAAGTGAAGTATATAGATAAAATATTGGAAAGGAGAGGGAAGAAGGCAAAATATAGGTTTACTGGCAATTATCGGAAAGACTGAGACTTGTATAGAAAAACTATGAGAATATTACAACTCTGTGGGGTGTGGAAAATAATGTGCTAAACTTAGGGGCATGCAGAAACAGAGAGCAGGTGTAAGGACATCAGTTATTGAAAGATTTTATTTTTTCATAAGGAGCAAGTCCTCACTATTAATAATATTTTATCAGTTTCTTTTATTTTAAATACACATAGTTTTCTGTGATTAGGAGGAACAGTGTAAAATGAAAGTAAAGCATATTTGAGGAATGAACCATTTGGCTGTTTGCACTACTACTAATTGCGTAAAGTAAACTGCTCACATAAAAGCAGAGTTGGCCATCAGGCACACAGTATGGAAGCCATAAAATGTGAAAGTTAAAGCTCACCTTGATTTCAGGGGTTATGAAAATTTGGCACAAAAGTACAGAAAAGAAATTGAAATGCAGGGCAAGTAGTACTGAGGCCTATCATTTATGGATCTATCTCCTCAACACTCAGATTTCTTGATAGATAGGAAAAGGCAGATGAGAAAAAAGAGTAAGAAGCTGATATATCAGGCTCATAAAACTAAGGTATTAACATTTTTTAGAGTGTGAACAACCTTAAAATTGACTAAGATAAGGAATCAAAATTGAGTATATATAGTAATGATTGCTTATTTTATTACCAGATATTGAAAGCTGATGTCAGTGCAGAGTTGAGACTTCATGCTGTTAAATCTTGCTGCAGTACCTGATGTCTATTATAATGAGCCACTATAATTGCATGGAGAGCTAAAAACAGGGTCTAAAATTACAGTAGGGTTGATTTACAGCCCAGTGAATCAAAACAAGCAACTTGGAAACACGCTGGTGTGAATGGAAAAGTTGTCACTGACATGTATTCAGCTGAGGAGGAGAAAGCAGTAACACACAGAGTTGATGGCCAACCTTAATTTCCTTTATCTCCTCAGGATCCTATCCACAGAAATCCACAACCCAGTAATCCTCATGTTCACTTGGGACTGGTGTCCACATGACTGTGATTAAAACAGGACTGCTCTTGACACATACGGGTGTTGTGTGACTGGTTGTCTTCTGTTCAGAGTGTAGCAATAACATGGTTTTCCACCTTGAAATGCACCAATAGCAAATGTTTCCTGGACAAGAGGGAGAAGTATCTGAATGTTTTCCCATAGCAGTCTATGGTTCCCAAATGATTTCCCTTTGGTTTTAATTTTAAAGAAATTAAGTATTTATTATCATCATGATCTTATAATTCTCATGTCAGCCTTAAAAACAATCTTCTGGAAATACAGATGTAAGGTCTAAAAAGGCTTTACTTGAGGCTTATTCTTCAGGGTTTTGGTTACTCTGAGAAGGCTGGTTAACACTGATAATTGCTATCAGTTGAGGGTGTTGTGTTTACAACAGTAAAGAAACTTCTTTTTTAAAAACTCAGCACAAAACCTATCTCTTTGAAAATACTTATGAAAATACAATCACACATTTTTGCAGAGACCACTGGAACAAAAGTGAATGGTAGAAGTGAATTTTACTATAAGACACTAAGGTACAGAAGCATCTATCAGGATAGAGATCAAGTGTAAGAAAACAGCTAGAACTTACTTGGTATTAATTCAGGGACTTGTACTTCACAGTGTATCCAAATCTAAATTAAAAACATATTTCAGCATAGTAAGGATCACATTTTAGGGATTTTATGATAATAAGTAGGCCCCTTAGTTGGCAACTTCTGATAATTGAAAAACTTAATTTCAACTCTAGAGATAAAAATTAATTTGCATATTTCCCTTCTCCTTTAGACACATTTGCAAAACATGAAGCATTGCAGTGCTTCTAAATCAGAGTGGGGTTCTTTTATTGCTGCTTTCAGAAATGAGAGTGGAAGCAATACAGTTGGCAGAGTCTCCAAGTAGTGCTATGCCATTGCTATTCACCACAATCACATAAATTTCTGGTAGCTGAGGCAGTAGTCATGGAACTACAGCAGTTACCCACTGGAGGATGAGGCATACAAATTCTTGAGATAAGTAAGTATGTAGGAATTTGACCATCCAAGTTCCATAGGACTCCAAGCCTTACTGAAAACATGATCTCCACTTCTTCCCTGTTATTTCAGTCTTCCATAGGCATCCTGTTATTGCTTGGAAAGAGACTGAGTTAGCTGCGATTCTGCAGGAATATTGTCCTTATTCAGCACCTACAGAAATGACTATAACTTCTCCCTTGTTACAGTAGTTTAAGCCAAGACTGGGAATCTTGATGTCTTTTAAACTTTGCCTATAGTTGAAACAATTTTTTATTTTAGAAAATGGGCACAAAAATAATGTTATTAATAATGTTATTAAGTAAGAAAATTTTTCTTCTATGCAAAGAAAACTGGATTTTCCCTAACCTGGGATTGCCACTCTTCATCCCGACTCCTGGTTAGTGAGCTCACTGCTCAAACACAGCTTCTGGCTCTCCTGCCCTTCTGGAGCTGCTGGAGCCTCCTCTGACACCCTTCTCCAGGGGCATTCAGAGAAGCTTTTTCAAAGTGGGGTCAGGAGCAATAGGAGAAATCCTGGAGCTGAAAAAGGTACATACATTTTGACAAAAATGTATACGGATCCTTCACTTTTGGCTCTTACCCTTTGGAAAGCTTTGGGCTAAATTTTCTGTGCAAAGAAAAGACATAGACATGAGACCGAAGTGGCTTGGAAATAGTAAGTTATATTTATGACAGTATGCTGAAGTGTTTCAACTGCATCTATCTTGTGTTATATTAACTTTCTCCCTTGAAATGAAAATATTATCTTATTGGAGCTGTGCTGCTTTGGATTTTGTAGGATGGGGGGGTTTTTTTTGGGGGGGGGGGGCGGGGCGGGTAGGGATGGGGGGTTGGCTAAGGAAAAATCTGTAGAAAGCAGTGAGTTTTAGTTAACATTTCTACACAAAAAACTGAAAAAAGCGCCATATAAACATTAAAAATTACTACTTTTCCACAGCTAAAAATGACTTACATTTTTGCCCCCCACTCCTCCCTTTTTATTTGTACATTGTTTTTTGGGATAGTTTTATTCACAAAAGAGCTTAAACATTGAAATAGCAAGCTCCACTACGATTGTAATGAGATAAGTGAGGCTCAATGGTGCAAGATAACACAATTCAAGGAGTGGTTTTTTCATCTTTATTTTTTCATGATGTTCCAGAAAAGCTATAAAAGCACTCTCAGGCAAAGATCCTTCAGACTTACATGTTCTCATGATGAGGAAAGATTAAGAAAACTTGAGTTTATTCTTTCCCTGCTAGGCAAAGCTGAGACAAAAATTCTGAAACACATCCCAGATTCATAAGTGCAATACAGTTCTCCAAAGCATACTTTAGTGAATATGTATTTTGACTAGGAGGCACAACATAACACCCACTGATCTGATGGGGATTTATGACAGCTTCAGTCATCTCAGCTATTCCTTTTCCCTGAAACCGGCTGAGGAGTTTTATGAGAGAATCGTGTCTCTCTTCCCACTCAGAGGTCTAAGTGCTGTCATTCTTAGTAAGGGCATCATTATCCTTTCCACCCTTTTAAATTTTTCCTGGTCTCTGTAGGCAACTCAGAATTCCCTGCCTCAAAAATCCATATATTAATGCACATCTGCCATTCTGCTGGAAACCTGTCCAATGTGCTTCCAAAGTGGATGAACTTAATTCACTGCTAAACCCTTCATTTAATTCACATTGCTAACACCATTTCGTTCTCTGTTTGTACACTAATTTTGATACCTACAGTACCTTGACCTTTTAGAGTCCACTGCTGGGTATTCAAATAACATAGTCAAATAACATTTTTCCTCTCTTGTCACTTAATCATGAACTTTAGCTCTTCCTCATCCTCATATGTCTGCTCACTCTCTCTTGCACATTTTTATGCTCTGATACCACTCTTCTAGTCTCTCTTGCTGTCTAAAATGCCAAACACTTCTAGATTCCATAAATTATTACCCGAAAATTTTGCTTATTCCTTGCCACTACCATGCTTTAAGCTTTTTTTCAGGTAACTCCCTTCCTTACATAACTTGCTGTCAGGTGCCATCCATGATTACTCATGCTTGAACTTAATTTTCTTCTTCAATTAAAAGCATTAAATTGATTGGTCAGGGAATCCATTAATTACTGCTCCTAAACTCCAGCCAAGCTAGAAAAGACTCCTGACTATCAGCCAGTCAGAAAGTATGTTAACTCCTGAATATGCTGGATGTTTTTCCTGTAAGGTTGGTAGTTATTTCACATGGCATCACTGCCTTTAGAATGAACATTAAAATTAACCACATATGAAAAGTTGGTTGTGGAGTCAGATGCAATATTTTCCTGCTACCAAGACAAGTATGACACTTGTGTTTCAGTGACTGTGAGCTCAGTGATGAAAGAACTTACCTTCTGTTTGGTGAAACTTTGCTCAGGAAATAAAAACAAAATAAAAAAGGGAATGGTTGATGAACAAGATGAAAGGAAGTATGAGGGGAGGCAGAAAAGCCTGTCTTGAAGAGAAAGGTGCTTAGCAGTTTGGGTCTCATAAAAAACAAACTTCAAGGCACTAGAGAATGAGAGCTGGGCCCTTGCAGAGATTCAGTCACTGAAGTTTGGATCGAAGGTGATAGCATTTTGTACTGATAACATTTCAATAGGGCTTCACAAAATGAAATTATGATGGTGTTTGCTGTCAAATTTTCTATGAGTTTCTTATCAGAAACTGACATAAAATAATTTAAAAATAACATCAACTGGGGGGAAGAAGGGCATGAAGGAAATTATTACTTCTTTACTCTTGAGTGTGGCCCTTACTTTGCTTATAACTCAGTGAGCAGTATATTTTCAGCACTTTAAGGCTGAACAAGTCTTTTAAAGTATCTTTACCCTGTCCCATCCCAGGATCAAACTATGGCCTCAGAAATTCTTGTTAGGCCTTAGCCCTGACAAACACCACCAGGCTGAGCTCCTCTTGGGCTCATGAAGAACACTGTCTGTTCCCAGGGACTTGTGCTATCTAATGAGTTCCTGGTTTGTAACAGCCTTGGAAACCTGTTTTTCTTGCCTGAACAACAACCCAAACAGAACATTTTTCTGATTGAACTTTCAAAGGAAGTTGCCCACTCAAATTGCATCCAGGATGAAGACTTGTTATGACTATGTGCAACTCTTGCCACCCTGTAAGTGGCAATCCTGAGTGAGAGGCTTTGAGCCCTCCTGGACTGCAGTGGGCTGGGGCCAGTGATGTCCCTCTCTGGGTGGGATGCTCTCAGAGCCAGGGAACTCTCACATTTTCTGTACTCGTAGGACTGCTTCTGGACTTTGCTGATGGCTCCTGGGCTGATACCCCCACCCCTGGAGGCTCAACCCTTCACCAACTGAGAAGATGCGAAGGCATCTGACATGAGTCCTTCACTGAACTCTAGGGGAATTTTTCGCAGGTGTATTTCTTGCACATACTCTTTAGGTCTCTGTGTGTAATGTAAGTATCAACATGCTGTACCAAGTGTACTATGACAGTTGCTCTCCTAGGTTATTAGGTACATTAGAATCGTAAGTAAGGCTTATAAGTGAGTTACTGTCGTGCTTATATTAAATTACGTTAGAATCTTTTGTTAATTTGCTTAAATTAGACTGCTGATTGAATGTTGTTAAAAGTGCTGTTACTCCTTTAGGCCTAAACAGTTGGAAGTCCAGGACTGTTTGGCAAAGAGGTCCCCTGTGAACCTTGCAACACAAGGGGAGGGTCTCCCTTATTCCTTCTTAACCCTACCCTTTTCCATTCTTACCCTTTCTCCATCCCTGGCCTCCAACTTGATAACTTTTGGTTGATTTTAGTTTTAGATTGAATGATTTTAGATTTTTAGTATGATTTTTCTCCATATGCTTTAACCATCTTATAAGTAGTAGAGCAAAGCTTGCCAATGAACTCTGTTGCACTTTCACTTTTGTATTCAACCTTCTTTTGACAATACCTTTTCTGGTGATTCTGTAAGTGACCCATGTCACTTATTTGAAACAGATTGTAGATAATTTTGAAGGTGGATGATAGATACGGGAAGAAAAAGCAGCTGAGGTAAGTTACCTTCTTCATGTCCTCCTGGGAAAAAAAAAAAAAAAAAAAAGGGAAACTAAGTGTGTTTTCGTTTACATACAGAATATTCTTTCCCATAACTTCTTCCTTTTTATTATGAGTGTTGTACACAATGCACTTAAGTTGTCAGAATGCTACACTCCATAATACAGGTGTTTTGGGAAATTTCATCACCACAAATGTTACGTGCATTGTTGCTTCCGACTTTCCTGTCCTTTTAGGACAAAATTTGCTGAAATGCACACTGGAAAGACATGGATGTTTTCAAGCTATTTGGCTTTAACTCATTCCTGTTAAGGAATTTTTTAGTTTCTCTCTTACTCAAAAGACTGGCAGTTCACTGCAACTAAAGCAGTACAAAAGATGCCTTCACTGCTAATGACAAGGTTCACCCATTTTACACAAATACAGTGGTAACTGGAGTCTTTGGAGACCTCTTGCTTTCACAGAACTTTCTTCCTCTGAAACAAACTTTGCAATTGTGTTTTAGGTGTGCACAAAACCAAAACACGAAACCAACAGGAACAAAACCCCACCACCTCAGGAAATTAATATTTTTTATTCAAGGACAACACACAAAATGCCTAGAACTTTTCCTGATAGCACTTTCAATGTTCTTCACTGCTTAGCTGGCTCACAGCTGTCAAATCCAAAGCGGGCTTGTCTCTGATGACCAGGTTATCTTCAGCAGAGTACAGAGAATGCTTTTTCATCTGCATGCCGCTCAGACAGTAAAAAAATGGTCCATTTCTGATGCCTGATCTGTGGGCACTCTCTGGAAACCTGTCTGAATAGATATCAGAATACAATACTGAGCACACAGGAATGAACTTCCCACTTTGTGAAAATAAGCTGTTGAAGGTGACAGATGCATCATAAGGTGTGTAATGCACAGGAAGTGTAAATGACAACCCCAATTATGCGTAGTGTTTCTGACGGGGGGTTGTTTGTTATTTTGTTGTGCTAATTGTGAATAGGGACACAGAGAAAGCAGCTCCTCCTAGACTGAGGCTCAGGAAGGTAATTTTTGTTGCCTATAATAATGGTTATTACTGCAGCACTGCAGACACGGATGACCTGTGGAAATGGAAGTGCATTACATCAATCATGTGACTAAATATCTCATGATTTTGATTATTCTTACAACCGGATTCCTTTCTTCCTCTGTGGGTGGTACAGATTGGTCTTTAAATAGGGTTACATAGAGGGATTTCTCAGTCGTTTGCCTGAGCTGCCATGGTATAGGCCAGGCCTACCATCTCTTCTTCAGAGATATGTAATCTTACAGTATTTGTCTCTGTTTTGAAACCCTTTTCACAGGTTTTCTGGTTTGACACAGATGCTTTCTCTTCTGATCCTTGCAGTCAGGGTCAGAATCTCAATCTCAGATGTCAGCCTTTCAGTAGACATGGACTGCTCCTATCTGGATTCCCTAGAACCATGTACTGAGAAACTCAGCTGTTAGTGTATGTTAAACAGACAGGACACCTGCCAGCAGAGAGTCACGGAGTGTTACTCAGTTACTTCCCAGACCTTTGAAAATAAATGGAAACCTGTGGGACTGGCTTATCAACATGGGTCACAGTATTGGAGTTCCTCCTGCAATTATCTTCCTCTTGTGAATTCTTATTTGACACAGCTAGACAGATGGGATAAGAGATGCTCATGTATCAACAGCCATCCTGCTTTTGAATTCATGTCTGTTAATAAAGTACTGTGGATTCGCCTGATATAATAATGATGTCAAGAAAAGGATGTCATCTTTCTGTAAGTTTAACAGTGATTTTAAAGGACTCTGGCCTTACATGCAAGTTAATATAGAGAGATATGGAAGTTAAACTTCAGGCATAGAACAGACCTATTATAACATTTTAATTTGTGGAAATATCTGTGAGATTTTTAATTCCATGAAACATTCAACAGGTTTTTTCTTCAACATTCCTTTTTCATATCACTATTTTCTAAAGTCTGCATACTGGAATGATATATAGATTGCTTATAAATACTTTAATTTGTTTTATGTATGTTTTATAGAGACTTTAGAGGTCTAGAGCTTAAAAAAGGGAGTTTCACTCTTCTGTTGCCCATTTCATATTGTCCTTATGCATGCAACCCAAAATCATAAATATTTTATGAGACCTCCTAATTTTATTGAAGTAATGTGTTATGCTCCTCACATCACATAGCAAAAGGACTAGGAAGTGGTCTTGGGAACATGATGTTTCAAGGTCTTTGTGGACTAAGGGAATAATGGTCTAGATAGTCATAAGCCTATATTGTCCTTAAAGTTCATGGGCATCCCACTGGAACAATGTCATTCCCACACCCCTGTATCACTCACTCAGCTTATAACTTCTCTGAGCTGACTTTTCAAGAGTCTGTTTTGCCTGGGGGACAGAAAGAGCAGAGACTAATGTGTGTTAGTCTCCCTGACTCTGGTCAATACATGGTCCTTGGACTGTTGGGTTCTGTGAAACTTTGAAATATTGAATCTTGACTCTTACAGAAGCTGAGGAAAAAACAGTGTTCTTTGAATTTGATGCAGTCAAAATGGTGGAAAAGAGTATGAAAAATCATGAAAAATTCATTTCATTTAACACCTGAGTTGTCTTAGAAGATCATTACACTTTCCATTTTCATTTCTCCCTTAGTCCATTGAATGATGAATTGTCAATTTATAGCTGGAGAGATGGTGTATTTGTTCCCATATTGCCTCATAAAATTCACAGTGAAAACCATTTCTGAAATAAAAAATTGCTGAAAATGTGGTATGAATAAGATTGGATTTAACAATTAAAATCTTTCCAAAGAACGAGTTTTAACTTCTATTGCAGCCTTATGAATGAGAGTGGAAATGCTAATAATTTAATATCTTGCCAATTCTATGAATTTTAATAGTGTAATATCATGTCAGTCATTTTAGATCTGAGTATAAGTAGCAGTTGGACACCATTATCATAATGATTTCCTATAACTGGTAAATGGAAAGTTGAAGTACTTAACAGCTGGATAGAATGCACAAGGCTTGAAAATAAGTGATCCTTAAAGAATTGCTCTCTTTTCAGTTCTTTAGATTATAGCCCTGGATCCTGATGGTATGTCTTGACCTGGGCACAAATCACCAGTCCATCCCTGTGTCATTTTCTTCCACTTCATCACTGGAAAAAAATAAGTAATTGAGCAGAGCGTAATGTTTCAAAATGTTTGGATATTACACTAGAAAATTTTTTCTAGCCATCCAAAAAGGCCTAGAGGAGTTAATTTTATTAGTTCTGAGTAAAGTAGGTACACTGAAGATGATGTAGTTCACATTATCCCTGGGTACAGAGAAATTATTACTATGTGATTTTTTTTAATCTGATAGGAAGAAAACTCTTTTATGATTGTTCCTGTCTTTGTTTGGTTTTGGGTGGTTTTAGTTGGTTGGGTTTGGTTGGTTTGGGGTTTTTTTGTGTGTTGTTTTTTGGTTTTTTTTTTTAATCAAGCAAGGAATATCTTAAAACCCCTAATTTTGTTTGTTTGTTTGCTTGTTTAAAAACCCTCAGAGAAATTCTCAGGTATCCTAGTGTACCAGCTGCAGTTTTGATGGCGACTAATCATTATAGATTGATTCTCCTTCCAGAGAGGCAACCAAATGAACACGAAAGTAGTGACTTTTTTATTGATTTGTTTTTCTTTTGGTCAGACCTTGTGAAACTTGTTGACAGTCTGTCTTTCCTCCTCTCCTCCTCAGTGGATATTCAGTGCCAACCCATTTTAAACTTCATGGCTTCAACAGTTAAGAATGCTTTGGGTCTTACTCTGCAACACAGCCTGGCATTATGTGTGTTCTGTATTAACCTCACAGGCTGAGACATACTGAAACAGAATTGATGCTACCTGTTACTTCCTAAGCTCAGTAGACAGACTGAAAGGTCTAAATCCTACCAGTGAATAGGAGATGAGAGGGAATTACAGTAATGCAATTCAGAAACACTTTTCTCATTTTCTTTAGCAATTTTGAATGCTAAGTTGATAATTTGAGATTTAGTAAATATCAGAATTAAGCTTTCCTGAGTGACTGTAGTTCTGCTCTGGGTTTCTGTGTGCATCTTATGATAGTCCTTAGGGATTTTATCCAAGACTGCTTACCCTCAGGACTTCTGTTCAAGTGAGTACCTGCAGTAGTTGTTTCCCACCCTGTGTAAGTATGGACCTTATGTACAAGCACA
>JAWWEV010000095.1:10588312-10600076 GCA_035583235.1 Hafferia zeledoni
TCTGGAGAAGCCAGGATCCATCACCACTTGGGCTGTGCTGTCCCATCACCACCTCCTGCCTCTGGCTACTGTCATCAATGAGAGGCATTAGCCCAAACATTTTTTTCCATCTGGGAGAGCATCATCTGTTAGTTTGAGGGCTGGCTGGTGGGAGGTGAGGGTGCTGTGTGTATCCACCACATGGTTCTGCTGCAGGGTAAGAGATCTCTCCTCAACCTCTGTAAATGGAGCATGTCCACTATGGTACTTTGGTGTTTAGCAATCTCTGCCCAGAAAAAGATGAGATTTTGTTCAGGAGCACATTTTGTGTTGTTATTGGGAGGGAGATTTCTCTTTGCTTAAGCAAGTGCCTTCTAAAGTATGCCATTTGTATTTCTTTTCATTTGGATTTGAACTTTAATTACTTTTTAAGAATTGTAAAGGTCTGAAGAGGCAGGCAGGACCTGGAATTTCAGAGTATCCAGATATTCCCTGTTTCCTATGAAAGCTAAGGGCACAGATGCTTCAGGAGATGCATCTCATGCTTTAAAAGGACTCTGCCCCAAGGTACTGTGACAATCTTGAGTTCTTTGCACATGTACCACAGAACTTACCCTAATTATCTCACTGCCATGATCGCATTTAATTTTTTTTCCCCCCTCCTATCTCATGTGCTCGGCAATCATAAAATGACAGAAAGGCTGGGCATGTAAGAGACCTTTAAAGATCATCTAGTCCAACCCATGTACCGCTGTCAAGGTCACTTTCTACTTGACAGGCACATCACACCCTCATCCAACCTGACTCAACACTGCCAATGAGAGGCATCACAGCTTCTCTGGGCAACCTATTCCTGTGTTTCAAAGGAGCAGAGGGACAGAATCCCCTTCCCTAACTCACTGGATGTCCTTCTTTAGACACAGACCAGGATACCGTGGGCTTTCAGCGCTGCAAGCACACAGCTCTGCCTCATGTCCAGTGTTTCATTCTCCAGTATCCCCCAGTCCTTCTCCACTGGGCTGCTCTCAATCCATTCATCAGCCCTATTATTTTGTTAAGTTCTGGAAGTTTCCTTGATAAAAGAGGAGGCATTTCACAACCTGGGAAAAGAGTTACAGGTCAAAGGGATGGAGGGTGAGCCAAGTGGCAGCATCTAACTACACACAGGGTAGACATTTGCCCTTGACCAGATGAATCGTTTGCAGGTTTGGGCTGCAAAATGTAACATGTGTGGAAGGAGAAAGGGGCACAGAGATTCATGTTTGCAGCAGATGAGAACTGGCAGTAATAGAACATGAAGCAGTTCGTGGAAGGCATATCTCTCATTCAGGATTTTACTTTATGTGGGAAGAGGATGCAAGTTCTGGAGGCTGCACTCACCTTTTGCTTGGAGGAGGATCTCGACCAGGGGAGAGCAGCAAGTGCAGTGATGGTGATGGAGACATGCTCGGAGCACCTGAGGGGGAGGAGCAGCTGAGGCAGTGGAGTGCTGTAGGGAGCAAGGAAGGTGAGAATGGCTGACACCAGCTTGGAAGTGCCAATGTCATTTAGTCCTTGTTTCCTATCAGAGAAGAAGAGAGACCATGGGGCTCTAAGGTGGTGTTACTGAAGAGCAGGGAAAGAAAATCTGACCTACAAAGTGTTTTCCATTGGAGAAAGGGGCTGTCTCTGAAGTCTCTGTACTTCAGATACTGTGCATTTAACTTTTTATTGATTGTACTGCAGGGTTGTTTCCCCTCCAGTGTGATTGGCTTAAAATCAAAAATTTTACTGATATCTTCAACTGGGGAAGAAAAGCATTCAAAACAGGGCCCTAGTTGTGACCTAGCACTTGTCGGTCAGCACTTTATAGAAATTACATGAATAAGAAATGATTTGTGTAAGGGGAATGGTTGAAATTTCCTGAAACTATGCATGAGAATAGCTGTCAAAGCAAATATTTCTTAAAGCAACTGCCTAACAGTAAAGCCATCATACCAGCAGCTGAGCACCTGTAGTAGATTAGTGCAGACAGCAGAGCGAAAGAGGTCTGTAGATAAGGGATTCTCAGGACCTGTTGCCAGATGACTTTGAAAAGCAGTCCCTTCACATGGCAGAAACTCTAAAGTAGCTGTGACTTATGTTGCTACTGGGAAGAGATGGAGGAAGATCAAAGAGATCTTTAAGAATTTGCTGCTTGCCAGGAAGCAGCCACTCTAAAGCAGTTTCAAGTGGACAGACCGAAACTGGAATATTCAGCTGGGGCTTGGGGAACAGTTTCAGAGAGGGAGGAAAAGACGAGCATCCTTTGGATCTGCTCTCTATTTGTAGTGCTTAAGAAAATATTTGCCTTCACTTCTAAATGCGTTCCTGAAAGGCTAATCCAGATAAAACATAATCTGAAAAAAATTCTGTCTCTCCTTAGCTGCCTAAAAGTTCCTCACTCACCCTCTTTCAGAATAAGTGGAAACTTTTTTGCTAATGGTTAAGCAGGCTTTGGACTGATGATAGTTGTACATTTGAAAGAAAGAATTTGTAACAATTTTTGAATTAAGAAATTTAATTCTTAGGAGGGCTCAAGAGGGGAATATCTCTAAGTGTGGCTAAAATCATATTTCCTACCTTGATCTTTATCTTCCTCTTCCATTTCACACAATTTTGGGGGAATTATCTTGGAACCAGTGGCTTCTGTGTCAGCCTTTTTAATGCATCTTCAGGGGCTGAAACATGACATTTTACTAAAATGCTTATTTAGCAAGTGTAGTTCATAGTCAATCCACAGGAAAAAGCAGAGGCTTTACTGGTTCACTAATCACCTGAGTTACTGTGAACTCTCCTCAGTTCAACCAAAGGCTGCCTTCTGATTCCATGTGGCCATGTATCAAACCACAGACTCAGGAACTCTGTTGGACTTACTTTGCTTACTCCCTGAAAAATCTTCTTGTCTTCCTGGGGCTTCATCTGAAATTATGCTTCCTCCTCACTCAGCCATGGAAGAGAGGTCGTCATCTCCCTGTGCGGCTGGGACTTGGAACACGTGTGATGATCCAAATATTGACGGAAGCCTCTACCAGAATGAAGGTGCAAATGAGGCCATACACCAAACTCAATAGTATGAGTTTTATTTAAGAGTAAGTGTGAGAAAAGAAAGAAAACACAGAAAGCAAGAGGAAAGGGGAGGAGAAGTAGCAAAAGATATTCACCACCCTGTGGATCCAGTGGCATTCCATTAGTCCTTCTTCACCTTAGTCTTCTCAGTGGTGGGGGTTCTGGAGTTGTTTTTCTGGAGGTACCACCTTTATACAGTCCAGTTTCCAGCTATCCATGAAGTGTAGATGCTGTTCCCATAACTTGTGATGGCATGTATATAAAGAGTTACTTCCTTTCTCACTGTGTCTACCACAGTGGGAATTTTTGTCTGGATGCATTAATTAGGATGTGCTACCTACATCTGACTTGCTAGGCCTGGAATTAGTGCCTTCCTATTGCAAATTCCTCTCTTCTGTGCTTCTCTCTAGTTCCTACAGTGGCTTTGACATTATTTTGAGACAGTCAGTTGTGCTCTTGAAGTCCTTACAATGTGTCTGCACACATGTAGCACTTCCCTTCCAAGATAGCCTTGGAGCTGGCACCCTGTATACGTGTTGTGCCTCTTCTCCCTGTATACTGTGATTCTGATTCCACCCACTGGCAGAGCTCAAACTGTGGTGCTTGTTAGTTGTCTGCAGAGATGAGCAGCTGCTCAGCTGCTCTGGCTGTTCCTGCCATTTGATCTGCTGGTCTTTTGGGAAGTATGAGTCTGCAGAACCTGTGTGGGTCACTGCATGTAAGGAAATCCCAGGCTTGCTTTGCCTTCTAACACAGACCATGCAAAGAACATGCAGGACAGCTCAGGGTCTCATCATCCTGTGCTGCTGCTGCTGCTGCAGAAGGAGGGTCCCAAGCAATGAACAATGATCAGTATAACAGACACCTTCCAACACCTCGATGACTTTATCAGGCACACACCTTCTACAAGATGTGCAATACAACATTAATTGTGCAATTATCCAGGGAAGGACATCTGACTTTCTGACATGACATGCTAAAGGATACCCAAGGCATCTGGTTTCTTCTTTTCTAGACCTTCACTGTTCTCATCCAACCTGTGATTTTTATTGCAGCTGTAAAAGGACCTAAATGTCCAAAAATAAATATCTTAGTCTGAATTAAGATGTTGATTTTGGAAATATTAGATATTATTCATTACCTCTGCGAATGAGACAATGTTTTGCTAAGAAGTTTTGGGTGAAAAAAAGCGCTAAGTTGATGACCTCTATTTCTGGCCATGACTGTAATAGTGAGGAAAAATTTTATTATTGTGAGGCCTCTCTGCTAAAGAATGTAAAAAACAGCCTTGACTTCAGGTTCTCAGAAAGCCAATGGACTTCATTAGGAGCAATGTTGCTGTTTGTCTGAATCATGAGTATTCTGGCCCAGATCCTGAAACAGAATTCGTGAAACAGTCCCTGTACAAGCACAGAGCAAGGGAGCACACCTTGTTGTCTGTTGATAGTGGTCATGAGCTAGCAGAGGAAGATGCAATAACAACCAACTATAGCTGAAGTATCTGAAAGCAAACCATGCTCAAGTAACAAGTAATGTTACCCTCTTTCTCCTCTACATGTTGTAATATTTAGTAGTCTCCCAAGACTTCATACTATTAAATTGTAACAAAGTAGGGCCATCACCACTGATTAAATTCAACCATGAGCTAAGTTCTTGGTAACACAAAAAGGACTTTTATGGAATTATACCAGATTTGGGATAACACAAATGATGGCAGAACTTTTCCCTTTCTAAAGGTGGAAGGAGATTGAATATCTTAACCAACTTGTAAACTGACTACACTGAAATGTATGAAATGAGTATTACAAAGATAATTATGAAGACATGCTCATTCCAAAGAATGAAAAGAAATTCTTCACATAGCATTGGATTGCCCTCCAGACAGAAGGAACACATGATCCTCCAGGAGAGAACATGTGCATAAGAGATAGGCTTGCCTTAGGTTTACAAGACATGCCAGATGCTGTTCATTATGAGAAAGATTTTCACAAGTAATAGTGACCCAGTGACATGGCAGGATTAGGTTGCCCAGTTTGAGGTACAGCACTGCAGTTTGAATTTTGAACTCATGCCTTTCAAATCCAGGAATTATCAACCAAAACTGGGGTTTACCTCCACTTTGTGGGTGGCAGTTTAATGAGTATCTTTGATTTGGTCTTCTTTGAAAAGGGTAGTCAGTTGTCTAAATTTCAAAATTAACTTGCACTTCTGGTACTACTTTTTGCCCTTACAGACCTTTCTAACACATAATTTTCTTCTCACTGCATGATGCATCACACTTACCTCTGGATTCATGGAAAGGAAACTGTGCCTAAGCAATGGATGAAGCTCTTTAATAAAGATCATAACATCAGTCACCTTACAGCCTGTTACAGTTTGGAATCTGTATGTGAAAGAGGACTCCTGAAATCAATACACTATAGATTATTTAAATGTAAAAATAAATCCATATGAACAGTGATCTAGCTGACACTGACATGATCTATTGTATTACTTCCAGGTCACATCTCAAAGATTTAACAATTGATGTTATCTTTCAGCCTGTTCTATTAAAACATGAATTTAAGTGTAGTTCTGTCTAGATTTTCTGCTTGACAGCTCCTCAATTTCCATGTCTCCAGTTATTTTTGTTCTCTTTGCATGGTTCAGAGCCCTGGAGCATGTCCCTGTGTGATAAGTAAGTCTTTCCTTGTGCAAACATCCAGAACACATTTCCAGTGCCACTGGGACAATGCCCAAAGCTGTTTTGAGCAGCAGGACACAGTGGCTGCAGCCTCCTGGACACTCAGGTCATACCACTCCACTGCCAACCAGAGAACAGTGCAGGGGTTTCTCCATTTCTCTGTTTGCAGGGAAATGGTCCCTGAAAAGAGGAGGAAAAATGCTCATTGTTCAGGAGCCAAGCTTGGCTTCAGACAACCTCCTGGGGCAGGCTGTCTGTCTGTCTGTGCCACACACTGCTCAGAGAAGACCACAAGACAGTACCTGCTTTTGAAATGCTTCCACAGCTGGACCCTTCCAGGCCCTGTACTTATAGGGAAAAATCAACAGATATATATGTACACATGTAATTCTGTTTGTACTCAGTGCAGAGCCAGAAAATGATCCTTCTTGGTATCTGATAGGAGAAACTAAACCTTCATCAAACGTTGACTGCCCTAAGGCTAAATTTACTGTTGAGTGGAGCCAAAGAGGAGAAAGGTTTGCCTGTTCTGGTGCTGCTGGAGCTGGGAAAGATGAAATGACTCAGCTGTGCACTGTGTGTCACATGGACAAGGTCTGCAAGGACCTAAGGGGACATTTCATGGCTGTGGTGACAGCTGCAGGAGCTTTAGTGGTGCATGTTCTTGGTAAGGACAATTGTTCCCTAGTGCAGGCTCCAGCTACAGTTGAGTGGTCCATCTGGTTTTGGAAGCCCATGGGGGAGACGTTAGCTTTGTGAGGATGGAGCTTGGAACTTGTGGTGCGACTCCCTAGACGAATTTTTTTAAAAGCAGAATTTGTGATAAATAAGGGATTTAAATTAGTGTCACCTAATGTCATCTATTACGTAATTAACACAGCCTTAAATCACCATTTGCCATCACAAAGGTGTCTTGTCAAATGTGCAAATTTTTCTTCCACAGAAGTGTACAGAAGCATTAAGAAATTTACTTATAAGTTGCACTTTCACCTTGTTGTTTTACATGGTCTTGCTTCCTGAGGACAGAATTACAATTTTAAAATGACAGTTGGATTTATCTAGGAAATGTATATATAAATACTTCTTGAGTGCAGAGCCACAGATATTTTAAATTTTATAACTAAATGACCAATAAAGTAACTGCACTATTAGGGTGAAAAGGAATCTTCTCTGTGGGATTTATGTTACATTCCCATTTGGTGTAAATGCCTGGATGACAAACAGGTAAGCAGATTTATATTCATAGTAGCTGATTTGGAGGTACATAATGCGTTTCTCTTGCATTTTTCACTTAATCTGAATACAGTAAGTCAATATGATGACTAGAGACTTAAATGCAGTGCAGTGCTGCCAACACTGACTGCTCTCTTCTTGATGAGGTGACTGGTAGTGACAGTTTTCATTTTTCCTCCAAATCAATGCTGTCAGTATTTCTGTATTTGTATTAATGGGAAGGGTAAAGTATATATTGTGGTTTAATGGAGAGAAAAGCAATGTCTGAATTAAATTGATTTCATTTTTTCTTTGCTTATATTTTTCTGTCGTAAGTTTGAAAAGGAAGGACATCTTTTAGGAAGTGGTCAGAATCCAATACCTATGACCAAGTGACCCTTCAGAAGCTGTTTACCTTGAACTAAGTGAAGGTAAAAGCTCTTTTGGTTTCTTTTAGAGACAGAAAAAACCCAAACCCTCACCACTTTTTCTGAATCCTCTGGAAAATCTGACTTATGCATTTTGAATGTGCATATTTTCTTCTATCATTCATTTAGACATTTGTTAAACTAGACCAATAATACCTTTTTTAATTGTTTAACACAGCTGAAGGAAACAAAACCACTAGAAATTTTGGCCTCAACCTTCAATGATGTTTTTAATATGTGAATACCTATTTGGGGGAGGGAAAAAAATGAATTTGCACAGTTCCATTATGGCTTTTTGTTCAATACACACAACTGCTTCTTCCTTTTCTGACCTTGAGTGTTAAAGCAAGGCACCTGCTTTGGAAATGCAGCTTAAATGTAATTGTTTCTGCTATTTTGCTTAATGTTTTTGCAGGAGCTAAAAATATTCAGTTGTAATTTGCTTCACAACATTCTTTGTAATGTGAAATTGAAAAAAAGACCACAGGAATTTCTCTCACAAATAGAAAATATGCAGAATAGCATTATAAAGACTCTCTGGCAATATCCATGTTTTGCTGTATATATAACTTTATTAAACTTATACTTTGGAATAAATTTTACCTAGAAGGCTTTTAGTTCAATTACTTGCAATTGTTCTTCAGCAGAATAATTTTCATGTAGGGCTAGACAAGGAAAGCAATTGCTTCAGAAAATCCACATACATTTTCAGTGCTCCCATGGCTGGATTAATTTTGAAAAGGTCTAGAGTGGCTCCTGATCTGAAACTTATTTTTTCAAGACAAGGAACAATTAAATTACAAAATGACCCTCCAGAAATCGGAGCAAGGTCATTTAGACCAAGTCGTGTGCAAATATTATGGTCTGATGTGTTCTTTGCAAGCCTGTCCTATTTATAAATTGGATTATAATGATCACCTCCAAAACCTACAGGTTTCCCTGGACATGTTGCAATATAGCAAGGAGGTCATGGGCAAGGAGACATGACCTGAGCAGCTAAAACAAGATAGACAGTGCCGTCCTTCTGGGACAATTCTTGAAAGCAACCAGTTAACAGGGACAGAAAGCGTGCTTTGAGGAAATTTCAGTGGAGACAGATTTAAAGTTTGTAGGGAGGCAAAATAATAATTTTTTTCTAAAAGTCTTCCTTGTGATCTTTCACTTCCTTTTACTTGATTTCCAACTAAACGTGGCATACAGCTGTTTAATGCACACAGTTCAGCCACAATACCACAATGATTCCCATTACTCCTCTCTGTGATTTCCTCACTACCAGCACACTGGGTATCCCCAGTCCTTGGGAAGGAGTACTTGAGTAGGACCCAGCTAAAGCTCATTGCTGTCTTCAGATTTCTTTTGTTTGTTGTTTAGTTTCCATACTCTGTGTTGAGCTTTGCCATTAATTCACTTTACCCCATGCTGGCCTGGTGAAAGTGGAATGACACTTACACTCTTGCAGCAAACAACCAGCTGATCCACTCAGTTTTTGAGAGCTGTTCACTTAAATCAAAGGCCACCTCTAGCGGCCTGGTTGTGTGGCAATGAAACCAGCTGTCTTTGCCACTGGCTGTGCTCAGTCACACTCTGCAATAATCCATGAGCTCCAAGAGCACATGTCTCTTGTCCATCTCCATCTCCCATTTTAGGGGTTCATTGGTCACTCACAGTAAGCTGTCAAGTAACTGACAGAGCACTTTGTGGGGAGTACCCTGGTCATTTCTCTGGAGAGCTCTGCAGTCAGTGGAATTGTTTCATGGGTCCTGAGGTGAAATGGGCAAAGAGATGGGAATTTCCATGGTGACAAGGAGCTGATGGTTTCTTTAAGGTGTTCAGAAGGCTATAGCAGATGTTGTTTATAGATGCTGGCAACGAGCCTGGCAATGAGTTAGAGAAACCTGAGCCAAAATTCAAAAGAGATGGAACAAAATGGACATGTATTTTTTAATTATTATTATAATCATTATTTGCAATATATCTCAAGAACTGTCAAAACAAAGATGATTTTATTGTTATTTCTCCTGAATGCCAACATTCATCAAATTGCTCTTTACAGGCACAGGTGATCTGTGGCTCTTTAAGAGTCCATGTTCTCTGAAACATATTTGAAGTTTTTCTTGGTATAATACAAATCATATATCCAGCATACAGACTGGGTTGCCATTGCAACTTTACATAATTTCTAGCAGAAAAATAATAAGAAATACCTGGGCATAGTTTCATCTAAATCTTCAGTTTTACCTTATCTGTCTAATATTGACATCTTGTTTGGAGGCCATGAAGAAACAACTTCTGTGCTGATTGGAGCAGAACAACTGTCTCAACCATCATAAGACTCTTTGTCCTTGATCTCCCACTCTTTAGCAGCTACTGGGTTCTTATTTAGGTCCTTAAAGACATAAACAATCTACTTCAAATCCACAAATAAAATTACAAGCCAAGGGACTGTATTGGAACTTTATTTCTCCATAGTTATTTTCATTCTTGATCCGGACTATCCTTTCATAAGCCAAATAGTACCTGGAGCAGGATTTTCAAATGTGCTTGTGTTTCAGTATGTCGAGCTCTTCCAGTTACCAAGAGACTCAGATATTTAAGGATTTGATCAGACCCCTGCCTCTCTTGGACCTAATGGAGACCTCATCTTGCTTCTTCAAGAAGCCAGACCTGGAAAGGTGAGGCTGCTTCCTGAAGGTGCCATTGGCCCCAGGTTGTGGGTTTTGGGTGGAAAATGGGCAATGAAGAGAGATGAAGTTTCATCACTTCATCTTAAGTGATGGTGAGGGTCCTTCGGGGCTGCAGGGGTCAAGTCAATTCCTGTCATGACTTCTTTTGGGGCTGGGGAGGGTCCAGAGCATTGGGGGCTCTCCTCTTCTGGGCACACTGGGCTGGCCCAGGTGAGTAGCCTCTGCCTTGACCAGGAGTGGAGGGGCTGTGGCTGCTACCCTGAGCAGGGTGACGTGTCACTGCCGCCTGCTCTGGCTCCTCCTGGGGTTGGTCCAGCTCTGCAGGGACAGGCTCAGGTTGGAAGCAGCTGGAAGCCCCATGAGGGGCAGCCTCCAATGTAGCAGCTTCTTCCCCCACATTGGGTCCTTTGGGGTGGCTGGCAGGGGTGCCCTCCAGGGGCCGGCTGGATGTGGACCTGCTGGAGCTGGAGCTGGAGCTGGAGCTGGAGCTGGAGCTGGAGCTGGGGCTGACTGATGGGTTGTTGTTCTCAACCTCAGCAGTGTGGGAATGCAGCAGCCTTTGGGCTTCCTCGCTGCACTGATCTGCAATAGCACTGATGAGGCCCAGGACCAGCAGGGCTGTGTGTTCCCCAAGGAAAACCAGCCTTGGGATCAAGACCTCTGCATCTGGACCATAGATGCAGAGGTAGTGCAGGATGCAGCTCTCTGAGGCCTCTACCAGCCACCATCGGTCCCTGTATATTCCCTTCAGCCTCTGGCACAGCCAGGGCCGTACAGGGTCCAGGAACTGCTGTTGCTGACGGATAAGTCCTGCCCAGACATCAGGCAGGATGTCTCCCATGAACTCCAGCCCAGAAGAGCCTTGCTCATCTGGGGATAGTGTCCCCTGTGGGGAAGATGGAGGGGACACCACAGGGGGATGGGGGCTGCTCTCTTCCAGGTGGCCAGGAGCTCTCCCTGCCTGGCTACGGGCTTCTGCTGACTCTTCAGGGGAAGCGATGATCAGCTGTACATAGTCCCATTCCCCATGCTCAGAAAACCTGACAGTCTCTATCATTCTTCTGCAGAGTGGACATGATTGCTTTCTCTGTGCCCAGCGTAGGATGCAGCCCAGGCAGAACTGGTGGCGACAGGGCAGCGCAGAAGCCACATCCTTCTGAGTGTCCTGGCAAATAGGGCAGGTGCTGTCTTTCTTTGTGGCCATTTTTGTCTCAAGCCAGGCTGGCCAAGGTTCTCTTAGTGTCCAAGTATAAGCAACAATTTGCCATTCAGTAATGTCACTCTCCACCCTTCAGTGATATCACAATGGGATGTCCAGCCTAGCAGGCACATGATGTCAGAAGAAAATAGAAATATTGGCTCCTTTTTTGGAACTTCTGCATTTCTGTATTGTTGACTCTCGGCTAGCCTTGTCACACACACATGGCTCTGTGTCTCGTCTCCACTCCTGATGCTTTGCCAAGATTTCCTGTGAGGGCCAGAGTGGTGGAACCAGTCAGTATGGACTGAATGCAGATGGATGACCCTTCTTCCGTCACTATCTTTCCCTGGGCTATGCTAGGGAGTGGTCAGTAGCCAGCCCTGGGTGAGAGACTCTCTCCCCTGTGGCTCATTTCCCTGCTGGCAGGGAGCAGCAGAAAGAGTTGCTTACCTGCAGCCCATCCACTGCCACTGGCACTCGCCCACAGTGC
>JAWWEV010000095.1:10600176-10614052 GCA_035583235.1 Hafferia zeledoni
GTTTATGTTCTTTATGAGTACATTTAATAATTTTTTAATGATTCATTTCTTATTCTGTTCATAATTTCTCCAAATCAAATGTTTAATCAATATCAGTTTCTATTGTAAGATGTATAGAAGACTAAAAGCTTTAGGTTATATTTTTTTTTTCATGCTAGGGCATATTTTATTATTGAGAATACATCATCTAACTGAGTTTTATTTGTTTTATATGAGGATTTATGCAAGATAGGAAATAATAAGATCTCCAAACTTCATCTAGAAAATTTTAGTCACTCAGCATCTATTAATGTTGTGTGGCAATAAGAGATTTCTGACACTTAGAAGAACTTCTCCTTGGGAAAAGGTGGTGGAAATTAACAAACCTCACTAAAGGAAGTGAGCCTTCCTTTGTAATAAAAGACATATGCCAAGCTAGCCTGATTTCATGGAATCATAGAATTGCAGAATTATACAATCATAGAATCATAGAATCGATTGGGTTGGAAAAGACCTCCAAGATCATCAAGTCTGACCCTTGGTTCAACTCCAGTCCCTTTACCAGATCATGGCACTCAGTGCCACGACCAATCTCAGGTTAAAAACCTCCAGGGATGGAGGACAAAGTTTTTCTCTCCTTTTCCTGACCCAGAACAGACTTTATAGCAAAACCTAGGAAGAGGCAGCAGGTTTTTCTTCAAGTGAGTTTCAGGCTGTGTTAGAGATCAGAGTTGTATTTAGGGCCCTGTCATATTTGGCCCGTGGTTGTGTTTGTCAATGTGGTACAAGAAAATACTGCATAGTTTTACTGTAGAAAACTCAACCTTGGAGAAAGAGACACTAATGTAACATTAAACTACTTAGAAAAAACCTGACTGATCCTGGCAGACATATCACTGGTTTGCAAAGACCAATTAGCTGCTTTATGCATTTGACTGCAGGACAACCAACAGAGCTGCGACACTCCTGATAAGAAAAATACCTTCATCAAGACTAGAGCTAAGCAATTAAGCTCCTAGTGACACGGACCTCAAGACACAACATATTTAGGAGGAGCAGTCTTCCACTCCTGCTTTTAATAAGCCCATTCAAAGTCATTCTTCTTTCTTCATTTTAGATCACATTTCCAGAGCACTACTGAGGCTCAGTGCTGTAGTGCCTTGTTTTAAATCCCCTTTGTGATCTAATTGGATTTTCAGTGCTTGGACATTTTGCTCCAATGAAAATCATTAGAAGCTAGTTCTCATATTCAGACAGCTGTTCTCATTATCAACTACCTAATTAGGCTTTTGATAACCCTACTTGACATCTTATTGCAAGCTTGAAAAGCTAATTTGCTTTAAAATTTGGCTATTTGCAGTAATTTTCTTCGTGTTTATTCTTGGACAAGAAATAAGTATGAAGTTCAATAGAGATCAGAAACAATCAAAGCTTCTTCCCTATATTAAAATCCTTACTCGGTTTGTTCAATTTGGTACCTCATACCACTCTATTTCAGTGTTCAGTGCTTCAGCATTATTTGATAAATTCTGTGTAAATTAAATAAGCTATATTCTCATCCCTTCTGTGTTTTTCTGACCTTGTATCCCACTAAGGTTAATCACAGAATCATGTAATTCCTTAGGTTTGAAAGGACCTTTGAGATTATCGAGTCCACCCACTAACACAGCACTGTCAAGCCCACCGTTAAACCATGTTCCTGAGTGCCACATCTACATGTCTTTTACTTCCCTCTAGGGATGGTGACTCTATTACTGCCTTGGGCAGCCTGTGAAAGAGCTTGACAACCCTTTGGGGGAAGAAATTTCTCCTAATATCCAATCTAAACCTCTTCTGGCACAATTTGAGTACATTTTCTCTTGTTCTGAGTGTCCTTTTCTCCAGGCTAATCACCCCACCCCAGTCCCTCAGCCTCTCCTCATCAGAATTCTGCTCCAGACCCTTCCCCAGCTCAGTTCCCTTCTCCGGACATGCTCCAGCCACTCAATGCCTTTCTCGTCATGAGGGGCCCAGAACTGACCCCAGGATGTGAGGTGTGCCCAGCACAGGGGCACGGTCACTACCTTGCCCCTGCTCCTACACCATGGGTGGCATGGACCAGGTGCCATTGGCCTTCTTGGCTGCCTGGGCACACTTGGGCATGCCTTGTCATGGCAGCATACTCCAAATATCTGTCAGTTAAGAGAAGAGTTACCAACTTTCAGTTCTACCAAATTATGGCCTATTTTTTGCCAGCTACTTTGTATCCTTAGTCATATAGTAACTTACTTTCAATAGATCATCTTAGATTCCATTTAGTACAAATCCTTCAGTGATATTATCAATGGAATCTTCAGAGGTGCTTGCAAAGTTTTGCTCTTTTGGTCTACCACAAAGATGGTAATTTTAGTTCTGTAATGGGGTTGGTTGCAGAGCATGAGTAGCTGAAATCTGTTGACCCTACAGGGACTAGTCAAGCCTCACACTCAAAAGACTTAAATTTTTACAAGTGTTAAATTTACATTAGTTTGTGTTAACATCTTTCTGAAAACCAAGCCCCAAATTTGGGAATTTAAAAAGCACTCTAAAATGTTAGAGTCTTCTGAAAATTTTAGCCTCTTGCTAAATAAAACAAATCAGGATGAGATGCCATGAACCTCAAAGTGGGGAAAAAAGAAAAAGAGAGAAAGGTCTGAATCACTAGACTTTTCTCTATTAGATATCCTGGGCACTTAGATTAAAAGCAGAAAAATTAAGTCTCCTGAAAAAAAGGATGACAAACAAGAAAACCTTTCTTTTATTTTGATTAATATTAATCCCTTGTTATTTCAAGCAAAGAGAGAGGGAAAAGGTCTTAGAGCTCTTCTCAGGGCTCTTGCAGTTTCCATTTTCATATATTTAAGTCACCCTTCTATCATCTAAATAATTTTGTGTCTGGCAAACTATGGAAGCCACTGGGTATGCTGACTAAAAACTACTGTTGCTCTGATTCACACATTGAGAAAGAGGAGGTCTCATATGGCCACTTGCAAGAAGGAGCATTAAACAGTCTGTGACTCAAACCCCCATGCATGTTTCTGTCTCTATACAGTTTAGAACCCAGTCATCTATTCCCTTTCATTCCACTCTTCCCTGTCAGCTGCTTTTGCTACAAAGCTACCACTTTGCATTATGTCTTGACCTCCTGTTCCTGCAATTAACAGCTACTGCTAATTGTGCTCAGCTGCAGGTCATTTTGTTACCATCCCTTAAAGGGAGCTGGAGAGGACTTTTCTGTCAGTCAGAGTGCTCCTTTAGTATATACATATCTGAGGGGGAAAGAAAAAATGTGTACCTGCTTCTTAACTACTGAAAGGTAACAGATACATTTCTCAAGGAAAAGGTTGCATTCCCAAAACTCTTCTTCTTCTGCTACAATCTGGTTTCTAATTTGCACACTGTCAAGGACAGAGCATCTAAAAATAGTGGTAACAGAAATTCTACCTACTGGAAGAATCCCACTGCACAAAAATCCTAATGACATATAGCTTTTAATTCTTAGTAAATAATTTTTTAAAAAACTAATATATGTTAATATTTTCTTATGAAGGAATTGAAGCTACAAATAAATTTACTCCCAGACTCCAAATTTAAAAAAATCCAATAATGTATTCCAAATATTTATGACTTCATGAATTAAAATTTTTACAAGGGAAGATAGATATACAGTAGGACAAAAGAGAAGAATTTTACACTGAAAGAGGAGACATTTAGATCAGATGTTAGAGGAAATTCTTGACTGTGAGGGTGGTGAGGCCATGGCACAGGTTGCCTAGAGAAGCTGTGGAAGCCCCACCCCTGAAAGTGTCCAAGGCCAGGTTGGACAGGGCTCTGAGAAATCTGATCTTGTGGATGGTGTTCCTGCCATGGTTGGAACGAAGTGGTGTTTAAGGTCAATTCCAACCCAAAATATTCTAGGATTCTATGAAATCCATTATTTTGCTACTGACATTCAAGTAATCCTGAGTGGAATATATTAAAGCTCATGCACCATAAATCAGTATACAATTAATTTATTCTGATATTGAGCAAAAGACAGAAAATTTACCCTTAATAAAATATGTCAAGGTTGCTGTAATTACCATGATCATTGCAAAGGATAATTCCACAGATTCTTCAATTTAGTCTCCATAAGTAGGAGTTCCTGGCAATTTCATGATCTTTTGTTCTGGTCCATTAAGGATAAGAATGTATTCTGTTAAACTGTAAAGTTTAGGGTTAGGCCTTTTTCTCTACTGGCTGTAAGGCTTGCAGAGTTCAGTCAAAAAGCATGGAGGAAGCATGGCAGTAAATTAAAAATACTAAATTGAATTCACCTCCTACACCAACTCTACAAATATTCTGAAAGTTTTCTGAATCATTAGGTTCAGGATCCATTCCTAATGGCTGACAAATAATTACTTTACCATTTTATGTACTTTATTGTTTAGATCAGTTTAAATACTTGTTTTGAATTCTACTTTCAAAATATGTCTTAAGACCAAACTGGTTTTTTAAAGATTTTTAAGGATGATCAAGAGCTAAAGGTCACCAAGGATTACTGAATACAAAAGCCTGAAGGACACACTTCTAGTACTCCCTCATCATCATGGCCAGGCTTCACGAATGAAGATTTGGGAAGGGCCCTACCCACGCTTGCTGCAAGTGTTCTGGTGGCTAAAGAGGCCAATGCGGGATGGGCAAGTCCAGTCGTAAAAGGCACAGGGAAAAGTCTCCTTTGGTGATATTGGTGAGGAACTTTCTTTCTGAGTTGTCTTTTCTCCTCGAGACTGACTCTGTGTGTGTTCTCAAAGGAAGCAGCAGCGTCGTGAATGGTATGTCTCCATCAATCCCAATTGGAGGCCCATTGATGGCAGTCAATATGGCCAAGGCTGAGGTGTTGTTTCAGGGAGTCCTTGTATCCCCTCTTCAGGGCTCCTCTCTTGAGGCAGCCAGTGGCGAGTTCACCATAGAGCACAATCTTTGGGAGGCAGTGGGTGATCCTCCATCCTGGAGACGTGCCCTGCCCAGCGCAGCTGCGTTCTCATCAGCATGGCCTCGATACTGGTGACCCCTGCCTGTTCAAGAACAGATGCATTAGTCACATAATCAGTCCAATGGATGTTTAGGATTAAACGTAAGCAGCGCTGATGAGCTGCAGGTGGTGGCAGTAGATGACCCATGATTCAGACCCATATAAAAAAATAGTACTTCCTAGCTTATGGTAATAATTTAGTCAAGTAAAATAAACCATAAATTGTATTAAAAGACTGCTCAGTGTTCAGAAAGCACATTTGGATAAGGCATGCTGTCCTTTCCAAAAGTGAAAATGTTTAGACAGATCTAACATACTCACAAAGCAGACCAGTCTTCACTTTATATTCTTGGCACCCCAATAAAACTGCATAACTATTCGTAATCCCATTAATTGAATGATAAACTTCAGTTTACTTCCTTCTAGTCTCTCCCTGTTACTCTGCTCCAGGGTTCTTTTCCTTTCCAATGCACATCTCCTTGTCTCCTCCTCCCTTGCTCAAGCCCCCATGCTTTGTTCTGTACTGACATATTTGCTCCGATCTCTTTGGCACAAAGACAAAATTAGTTTTATTACTGGTACTGACAGACTGTGTAGCTTTTGACAGTCCTGTTTCTCAGGACAGAACTGAGGTGAGGAACAAAAGGCTGTGCTTAGTTTTGGTCACAGCATGGAGCTGGCTTTGCACACCTACAAGACCTCCTGCCCTATTTCAGCAGTGATGAAAGACTGAAGTTTTTATGAATCATACAAAGAAAAGGTCCAATTTTTTTCTTGGAGGGAAATTTGGTTGCACTGATCCTGCTACAATCACCAAATGCAGGTCTATATAACCCATTTTCTTGAGATGGTAGAAGGCACTTGGACTAAAGAAAGGAAAGATTTGCTCTTGGGCTGCTTTCTCAGGCTCCAACTCATCAGCTAGCACTCCTTTAAACCATTTATCAAAAAAAACCCCAAACCCCAAACCAAACAAAAGAAAGCCCCAAATCAAACAAACGAACAAACAAAACATACTCTAAAAATACTTTAGAGAACTCTCAGAATGGAAGGTTTTCCATTAGCTGCTTCTATGTCTGGGCTGACACAGTTTCCCAGAGACAGGAACTTGGTGGGACCTTCCATGAGAGCTGCTCACTAACATGAACACACCTGGGCAAACATCTATACCACAATTAGACATGTTTCTCACCAACACAGCAAACAGAGGACCCTTCTAAAATATTTTGCTAAATAAGAATTCCCCCTTACAATGGGTTTCTTATGGGCATCCCTATCCCACAGCCTGCAGGTATTGCTAGATTGTTTCAAATAAACACTTTTTTCCCCTTTTTTCCTCCACTAGCCAGGTCTGGCATGACCTGGATTATTATGATGATTTTTTTTCTAATTTCTTTTTTCTCCAAGTGGTATGAAGAAGATCTACAGCACTAGTCCTGTCAGCAAGAAATGATTAATGCCACTTACCAGAAATAGATATTCTTAGCATAAATTTAAGTAATGTATGTAATAATTGTATGTCAGTAATGTCCCTCACTCCTTTGATGAAAAGTTCTACTATTTATTCTAGTTTTAATTATGTTTATGCTTTTGAAAGACGTATCCAAAAGGCAGCTTTTGGCTGTTTTCAAGACATGCAGGAAAAGAAGTTCATTTGCATTTATTTTATCTTTAAAATATCAACAACAAAAATATCAACAAGAACAACAACAAAAAAAAACCTCACACAAATCCCTCCTACCCCACCACAGCTGAACCACACTGAGCAACTGGTGTCACCTCTCAGTGATAACTATTCTTTGGGATGGTTTAAGGTGAAGGAGGTCCCCGAGCAGGAAATTTAGGATATCACAAGGCTCATCATGTAAGTGTTTTTGCATTCTCAAAGTCACAGCTGTTGTGGTGCTGTCTGGAGGAAGGAACATATTGGTGGTGACAATTAGTAACAGCTTTGCTTACAATGCTCTTGCATCACAAGGAGGACTTTTATCAGGTATTGAGCACAAGTTTTATCTCTATCTGTAGGCTCCAGTGCTCTCATGCCATCAGGGAAGTGATAATAGTTCTACATACATATGTTTTCAGTGTAATTAGAATAAATCCTCTTTTTATTCTAGTCATTTATGCCACATTAAGAAGAGCCATTTAAAAAAATAAAGGAAATATGCAAAGTGGAGGATAAACAGTTCCTCCTCTTTCCTGCTCTTCTGAGAGAAGAGTCATGGAATGCTTTACTTCCTTCTGTGCACAGACCACTGCCAGATTTTGCATAGAAATATGATCATGGTAGGGCAAAGAGCACTGTGCATGGATCCAACAGGCATGTGTCAAAACAGTTCTTCAGGAGAACAGGGGAAATCACCCCAGACCACTTCAAGAGGTAAATGCAGCCAAGCAACTCTGAAAAGAAAGAGGCTGGTATGCCCCTGGATCAATTCAGTCTTTGGCCTACATGCAACATCCAGCAATTTATTTTTTTAACTTTGTTTTTCTATGTATAGAGGGCAATTCTGGTCCCACCATGGTCAATAACTCAATAGAAGTGATAAATCAAGTTTCGTTTAGCAGGGGCCTTTCCTAAGCAAGAAGTAAATAGGAGTTTTCATAAAACCCTGATGGTCATGTAAGCTCCCATTTTTGTAATTATTTGCCATACTACAGAAACCTGGGTCTCCTTACACCAACACCTGGAAAGCAAATATTCCCTAGGAGTGTGGCATTCAGTCAAGATCACAACAACACAATGCTTTACTTTTCAACATCAGAAGTATTTGTGCCCTGAGAGGTAAAAAGATATTTTTTAAAATTGTGGGATAAACTGAATTTAAGTCTGGGGGCACAGGCCAATTGGGAGATAGGTTTCTTTTTTCTAAACACTGATTTAAAAATCAATCAGTCAGTCAGTCAATCAATCAATCAAAAAAAGGGGGGAAAAAAGCTCTAACTCATAGTATGCGAAATAGGCAGTGAGAAGGTTCCGTATACCTGGAAGCAGCTTTCCATATCAGTCATAAGGACTATAACAAAATAATTTTCTTCTGTATGAAAGTCTGTATCCACAGCAGTTAATAGAATTATGTTACACCATCACACTCCTTTTTTTGGTTTGGGGTTTTTTTGTACCTTCCAGACTTCCTCTTGCATCCTGGCATCCATATTTTTCTCTTTATCAACCATCAGGAAGGGACGTTTAGCATGGGAATCAACCTAGTAATTCTCCCGACCAGGGAAGACAAAGCAAGAGTGGAAAGGGATTGTCATACGTTACCAGCTTTGGAGCAGAGGCCTGTGAAACTACCAAAGAGCCACTGAGGGAAGAGATCTCTTCCATCTCTTCCATAACTTCCTGAACTGTACATGGAAGCATGAGCTTTCTAATCTACTGACACTACTTCTATAGCATGAAAAAAACCCAACCCAAACCAAACCAAAGAACCAAAATCCTCTGAGGAAAAACTATATGTCACATCCTGAGTTCAACTCTATTTTTTTCTTCCTTCCAAGGTTCAAATTTGACTGAAGTGGAAGGAGTCTTTTGCACCAATTCAGAAAGGGGAAAAATGTAATAACCAGACAGGGGAAGCTTCTTCTTAAAGCTGTTTTGCTTCACTAACTTGAGATAATTAGCACAATACTATTAGAATATAAAAACATTAATAACACATTACTTTCTCTTCTGCTGTTCTTATGCTCCAGCACAGAAGGCTGGTAATACCCTGTTATTGGGCAGTGAAAGTTTATCTCTGAAAGGTGGAAAAAAATTCCTCAAATCTGAACCTATACGGGCTGCCATTGCTTTGCTATTCAACTGAAGTCTATATACAGATTAGTTTTAAATAGCTGAGCACCAGAAGGAGCAACATAAGACAGCTGCAGCAGCTGGGAAGCAAAGGTTTGGCTGTAAACAGGAAAGGCACTGAATTCTCTTTCCCTTTGGCAAAACAGAAAAAACCCCTCTGCTTTAGAGAGAGACTACAGCTGGTACAGCAGGATCAAGAGTGCGGCTGAGAGAGTGGCAATGGCCTTCCCTATAAACAAGATATAGTCCTGTTTTCCCATCATTGAAAGAAGGCACCTTTTCCTTCCATATAGCACCAGGAATTAGTCTGTAGTAAGGTCACTACATTTTTGTCAGTATTTACTAAGATATTTGTTAAGGTTTCAGTAAAAAATCTGAACCCTTTGGTGAATAGTATGCCCAAACATACTATTGAAAACTGCTTCTGGTAGAAACCTCTACAACCCTTCAATTAGCACATGGGAGATGATAGTCTTGGTCACATTAAAAAAAATAAGGAACTGAATTTACATTCCACTGTTTTCTAAGTGGCCATATTTACCTAGATACTTTTCCACTTGAAAGGCAAGCTGGTCACTGACGTAGCACAAGGGTTGCTTTTCAAGGGTATCTGTTCACTGCTGTTGTTTGTCTTGTCGTAAATTAATATGCAGAAAACATCTTTATGCATTCTCCAAAGTGCTGCTGGGAGAATGCTTGCTCCTCTCATTTCATGCCTACTCATTCAGAGGACCTCTTGCTATGCAATGATTTCACTAGTCAGATGTAAGTAAACAGAACAGAGAGGAAGACCTGCAAAAATCAGATAACCTTTTCTGAAAGCACATGGAACCAAACTGGCCAAACTCAGGTGGCTGGAGGGTCTGCTTCAGAGAATGGCAGATCTTCAAGTCATAACAATCCCTCTGTCTGACAGGGATGGATGGTGCTTGTTCTAGTCTACAGCCTCATTACACTTCAAATAACTTGTCTTCTTGTACTCTGACATTTTTAACTTCTTTGGGAAAGAACTATCAAATTGTGCTGATAAGTACAGAGTCAAAAACCCGAAGGGCATATTGTTTACCATACTTGTTCAGCATGTAAACAGCTCCTTCAAAATAAGGATGCATTACAACAGAGCTTATTTATTTATTATGATTTTATTAAAGTATCTTCTGATATTTAGCTCAGAAAGTTGATTTAGTAGGTTATTGTGTTTGCTAAATTTTTAACTAAGACAAAATATTTATTATTGCAGGATAGAGGATTGCCAAGTGGCCAAGGCAATAACTTGGGACTGCAAACCTGAATTCAGATCCCTGCCCACAAAGACCCCAGCTCAAGTGCTGAGCCTCAGCCTGTTCTTTATGAAAATGCTGTTTACTGCCTGCAGTGGACATCAGGTGACATACATTAAAAACTGCAACTCACTCATGCTATAATATTAAAAACATATAAATGCTGTTGTATCTATAACTTCATTGAAGCAGTCATGTTCTGGATATATCTTGGCTTTTTAGGTATCCTGAGCCAACTTTGAAAATGAGACAAGTTTTCAACATTTCTTGATGCTGAATGTCTAATTCAAGGCATTCAGTGATTTCAAGCACAGTTATTTTAACACAGGAATAAGATTTTTAGTGTTGACTAATGTTCTCACTGTAAGACAACTTCAGTACTGTTGTCAAAGCACAAAAATGTCCAAATTCAACTAACATTGCAGAGTCCTAATTTCAAAACATTTCAAGTCTTTCATTAAGTTGCTCTCACCATAAGAGAAGCACAGTTTAGCAACAACCTTGGTATTATCACAGCATCACCATAATTGGAGAGGACCTCCAGTCAAAACTTGAAGGCTCAGCTCAGAACTTTTCCTCACTGGGACTGAAACTCTTCATGGATGGGATGATGCAATTTCTGAGATTCCTCTGAGATGCTTCACTTTCTTCATGCACTGCATACAAAGCTTAGATATCTAACCTCTGTCAGAGAAATTCACTCTATTAAACCCTGTGGTTAGATGGTTACTTGAGCTTCCTTGAGCCCAATCACCTGAAAATATCTTAGAGCAGTGACTGCTTTTTACTAATCTAGAATCCAATAGAAGACTCCAAGCTCATGTGAAATTCCACTCTTATCCATCTTTCAGAGAGAAGGCATCTTAGGATATCTGGGTCTCTAACAAATGTCTTGCTTATCTGTCATTTCTGACTGCAGCTTCTCACAACTTTTAAATTTTAATTATGCAAATTTTAGGAAGTTTTTACTCACAGTAACAATCCACCAAAAAAAAAAAAAAAAAAGGAAAGAAAAGAAAAGAAAAGAAGAAAAAACCCTCAAAATTATACTAACTAAACAGGAACATGCAAAACGTTATGCCAACTAACCTGAGGAGTGGTTCTAGGAAAGCCTCAAAGGGGTTTCTTAGGTTTGTATTTGCTGGTTTTTTCCTGATGATACCCCATTGAAATTCATGTTATCTGACACATGCCCCAGTCCCTTACTTTACCCTCTAGAGACTACTCTGGTGCAGAACTTTGACCTGACAGGAAATTTGCTGCAGCTATTGCAAAAGTTAAAAGAGCAGAAGTTGTCGAATCTCTGTATATTAATCTTTTTTATATTCAAGACATTTTTACTTTAGCTCAGCCTGCACTAAGTGTCAATATATACCCAAGGACACTGGGCTGCATTTACATATATATGTGTTAGTCACACAGTGCACTTTCTGGAGGGATCTTCTTGTCAGTGGTATGAGTGAGGTGGGAATTGTGAGGGCAACCTCAGGCACTCAGCCTCCTGCCAAGAAGTCGAGGAAAGCTGAGCTAAACACACCTGTCTGACACTCCATCGGGTAATTCTTTCCACTTCCAAACAATGAATCAAACAGCTAAACTCCCCATACTCAAAAAAACCCAAAGAAAAGCTAAAACTACAATAAAATAAACATCTATGATAACTAAATACTACTTTCTCAAGACTGAAAGAAAGTTTTTCCAAGTTTCCCTCAGACTTCCCCTAAGACTATGGTTGTTGGGAGCTTTCTGTGCTTGTAACTAGATGTTTTTGTGATTATGATTTACTGGGTCCCAGGGCTCTATAGCGCATCCTGCAAGTGGAAAGCTCCCATCTAAACTGAGGATCTGTTTCTCCGGGCTACTCTCACTGAGCTCCCCCTCCCACCTTCCCAGGCATGGACAGGTCTCAGATTCAGGGAGTTTTATTTCCCAGGTTATATCTGCTCCTTAGGAAGAGTACATAGAACATCCAGAACCTACAAAAGATTTAATTTTGGATACTAATATGGCCACTATTTCAAGCTACTTATTAGAATGATGTCACCTGTGCTACAGGCAAAGCTGGAGAGCCAATTTCACATATATTAAAGATGTGTGAAAAGAATGCAAGCAAATACAATTTATGTAGCAATTATGTTGGAGTCATGAGTCCCTTTCATTATCTCTCCATGAGAAGGTAGCAGAAATCTCTTCTCCTTCTGGGCTCATCTCTCACAAGTTTCACACAGCAGCTGGCAAACATGTTATCATTTATAACACATAGAGAGAGCAAGTATAAAACAAAACTACTGCAGTCAAATCCCATGTCCTCTGAAAATTGTGATGATACTTTAAAGTAGCTCCATTAGAGTTCCCACTGGACCTCCTGCAAACCAAATGCCTCGGTGGCAGGGTATTTCCTCAACCTGAACACCCTGCTGCTGCTGCATAATTCTGGAAGGCCATGAAATGCCAAAAAAAAAAAAAAATTATTATACACTTGAAGCAGAAAAGCATTTTTCCATTTAAAATGAGAGCAATAAATGGAGTTGCACTGAGATGTCATTTAGAAATGGATAGATCACTGCACGGGGATGCCAGTGAGCCACTTGCTAATCTGAACTCCCCCAATGTCTTGGTAGGTAATATGTATCTTCTAGACTTTCACAGCCTTCTCCTAATTTTTCTATGTGTAGTTTTAACAGCAGAAAAAAATTATTTTTTTCTGTTAAAACATCACAGTCATACTACCTGAAATTGAGGAAGGCTTCAAGTTATTTAGAAATTTTTTATGTAGTTCTTCCAGCATTATTCCTGCCATAAGAGGACTCCATTCAGAAAAGAATAATAATCCCATGTTTTCAAGTAGATACAAATATCAATATAAAAAATGGGTCCCATTGGTTTTATTAGCTGTTAGCCAAGGCTACCAGTTGACACACAAATGATTTAAAAATTAATTCAGGTCTATAAAATTAGTTATGCATTGCTTTTCATGGTTTATTTTGTTATAATGAAAGGATAAAAGTTTGAACACTGCTTTGTCTAAGGCCTCTTAAAACAGATATTTCAGAAAAATAACTAAGCCATATTACCTTGTTGCATTTATATGATGGTGAATATACAATTAACTCTTCTGTTCTGAAGGGAGGCCTGAATTTGTTATTCATTATGAATAACATGTAAAGATAATAATGTGTTCATAAGACTAACATTATGGAGAATAATTACCTTTTAAAATAGCCCACCTGTTTTGAGGGCTTTATTTGGTAAAGTGTGTAAATTACCAGAGAAGCTAGGAGGAGCATGAGAAAACATTTCAAGTATGGAAAAATAAGGGACATAATTTTTATTTGCAGGGGTTTTGCCTGACACAGAAGAACTTTCGAAGTATCTTGACAGCTTTTTATGGATGGAACCCATCCCCTTGATTGCTTCCAAATTTTTTGCTACAGAATTTCAGGATATGCAGTTGCAAAACCTTATCATTTTAACATAATTGATTTTAAAAGTACAAGACCAAATGGAGAGACTTTCTGCCCTGACTGTGGTCAGCAGCAGAAGTACAATAGAGACATATCTTCCCTCTTTCTCCATACTACCTTGACTTATTAAATGTTGCTGGTTCAAGAGACGCAGCAGCATGTCTACCTACCTGTTGTGGTTTCAGTCAGGTTGGCCTAAATCCAGGTTTTAAAGTTCAGACTAGGCCTGAAAATTGTCACCTGATTTGAGCTGGGCTGAGCTAGCTAACAGCTGACCTCTTCTAGCCAGTAATATTGTATTCCATACCATAGTACATCATCT
>JAWWEV010000095.1:10629110-10665138 GCA_035583235.1 Hafferia zeledoni
CATCACCCTCAACCCCACAGTGTCCCCATCACTCCCAGCCCCCCAGTTCCTCCACTGCCCTCAGCCCCTCAGTGTGCCCACTGCCCCCAGTGCCACTCTCAGCCCCCATTGCCCCCATCACCCACAGCCCCCCAGTGTCCCCCTGCCCTCACTCGGTGTCCCCCCTGCCACCCCCCGTGTCCCACCTCCCTCTCCGCCCCGTGCCCTCAGGGCCTCCATCGCCGCCGCCCTCGGCCGCTCCGCCTCACCTGGGGCGGGGAGATCAGAGGGGAGGGACGGGAGCGGGGACGGGGACGGGGACAGGGACAGGGATAAGGGACAAGGGACAGCGACAGGACAGCGACAGCGACAGCGACAGGGACAGGGAGAGGGACAGGACAGGGACAGCGACAGGGACAGGACAAAGAGGGGGCAGGAGGAGAGACAGGGACAGGGGCTGGAGGAGGGACAGACACAGGGACAGGGACAGGGACTGGACAAGGACAGGGGCAGGGCAGGGACAGGGACAGGAGGAGGGACAGAAACAGACACAGGGACAGGGACAAGGAGAGGGACAGGGACAGGACAAGCACAGGGGCAGGGCAGGGACAGGGACAGGAGGAGGGACAGAAACAGACACAGACACAGACACAGGGACAGGGACAGGGACAGGGACAGGGACAGGCCCCACCCCCTCCTGCTCGCTTCCACCTGCCGGGGTTAAACTTTTTAACCTTTTAATTGGTTAGTTAGTTACAGTGTCTACATTTTTGGTTTGGGTTTTTGTCTGTTTGTTTGTTTGTTTTGTTGTGGGCTTTTTTTTCCTTTTAAACTTCCCCTTTCAGCACAGACAGGTCACTGAGCACCCAGCGCAGTCTGAGCAGCACAAAAGTGCTTTGCAAGGAGAATCCGAGACCATTTAAAGAAAATCTCTGACTGAATGAACAAAGCCAGAGCAAAGACATTCTGAGCTGTGTCTGGGGTCAGCTCAGCCTTTCAGGAATTTTGGGAGGGTACAAACATCAGTGTATGAGCTGGGGAAACAAAGTGGATTTAAGTGATTAAATAGCACAGATTTCTGCCATCCGTAACATTTTCCTGTCCTGTAGTTATGTATTTATCAGCACAAATGTTTGGCTGCCCCAAGTCAGTCACTGCTTCCCTCCTTTCTGAAATACTGATTTCTTTGCTCCATGATAATGTGTAACTGAGATGTTACTGTGTGATTTTATCCTTCATCCTTTTAGATCTGGCCACTGGATCTCTGTCTTGTTCACATATACACAACATGTATTTCTTTAATTTTGGTCACAGATGTATTCACAGACTATTCTGAGTTGGAAAGGACCCACAAGGATCATGGAGTCCAACTCTACTGGGCAAGGTTAACATAAAGTTTTGATAAGTTTTTGTGTCACATTTTTTACACATAAGGAATGACAGCTTTTATGTCTTTCTATTTATTTATAGAAGCATCCATGCTTTTGACAACAGACTTTGTAGTAATCTTTTCTTTTACACTGTTTTTCAGATATAAACCCAAGCAAACCACCTAATTTTTACTTCCCACCTGGCCCAGCTGAATTGAGAGCTGGGACAATTCCTGTAGGCTGAAAAGGAAGAGAGGAGATTGAAGCAGAGCAAGAGACTGGTTTTGTCGGGGTGTTTGGTTTATCAGAAAAGTTTTATTTTTGTGACTGTTATTTTCTATTTCAAAAGGAAGTGGTGGGAAAAGGAAGAAATAAATCCAAATAAATCTGAAGTTTCAGCCTTCTAAGGTGGAAGTAAGTGTAGAAAGATTTGGCAAAGGCCTCTGTGAATGGACCCACACTGTGTATATGACTGCCCTAAACTCCAGCTGAACATCTATTGCTCCAGGTCATTACTTTTATTGTTTTCTTATTGGAAAGCTGATTTTGCAATTTTGCAAGGCTGGCAACAGGTCATCTGTCACTTGAATCTGAGGTAGCACAGATGAAGTGAAAGATCTTTGACAAGGCATCTGAAATTTAGCAAAAAGGAGTCAGTTGTCAGGAGAATTGTATTGGGACTTTGTAGTTCTGACTGGCAAATCTGAAAATTAAAACAAAAAATAGGCAGAATTCAGAATCAACTCAATCAAGCACAATCTAAAGAAACACATTTACCATGACAAAAACTGACAGCACAAGGCCCTTAATTAAGGATGAATTTGCATCATATTTATGATAACTGAGAATTAATGGAGGAAAGAGAATTAATCAGAAAGGGCTGATGGAGTCTTTAACAGAAATCATTCTTTCAGAAGGCTGAGTTTTACGACAAACTTGTCCAGGCTTTATGTTTGATTGCTACTGTAAATTAGATGTTGTAGCTTGGTGGGGATGTCATGGACACTGGCTGGGTAGAAGGCATTGAGAAAAATTCAAAAGACAAATTCAAAAGACAAAAGAACATTCATTATCCTAGGCAAGATTTAAAAAAAAATAAAAGGTGTGTAAGTTGGTTGGTTGTTTTCTTTTTACGTGTTTTGGGGGTTTTTTGTTGGTTTTTTTTTTTAATAAAGTTGCAGCAGCTTTTTAGCATTTTACAGTAACAGCATCTTCCAGTCCATCAATACATAGCTCACATTTACTCATTTCACTAAATCTTGGGGGCTTTAGTTACCAGTTTGTCATAGATACTGCACTGAGAATTAATTTGGGGTTCTTTCTTTCAATTTCTGAATATCTGTAATAATGACAAGAATATTCTCCAGGTACCCAGAGTTTTTGCATGCCTTTGTTTTTTTCCATGCAACCTTTCTATCTCTGAATTGAACATAAAATGCAAACAATGTGACAGGAAGGAGGAAGAATAGGAGACCTTCAGTGCAGTGAATGAGATTGCAAATACTTGATCACTTTGCCAAATGAATGCGATATTGAGTTGGATTAGGGGAGTAAATACCACAAGTAAGACAATATTTAGGAATCAAAATTAAAATGTATGAGAACTAATGAGAGAGGTCACAATTAATAAAGTTCCTGGACTAGAAAAAATATGATACAGTGCTACTGACCCCTGTGAAATTGTGAGTGTAGAGCTGCAATGAGATTCCAGTGGAAAGACTATGTGGAATCCCATCTGGGATGTCCTTCAAGAAAAGGCAAAGAAAACAATAGAGAAAGAAAAAAAAAACAAACAGAAGAGTAAGGTTGCTAATTGTTTTAGTGGGGTATGTAACGACAGGACAAAGGCCAAAAGATGCTCTCCAATCGCTGCAAATGTTAAAGATGTTGGAATAAAAGCACTAGGATTTAAACATATCAAAGTCACAGACGGTAGAACTGGTTACCATATGATAATAGACCTGCCAATATAAAATTTGGAAATAAGTGTATATAAAATTCGGAAATGACTCATGTCGTACTGTTTAAGCAATTGTTTTCTAATCCAGAAAAACCCTGCTCTCCTTCCCAGCAGCAGAGAGATTATGTCTTTTAAAATGAACAATTAGACATTCTTATCAGAAAGAAGATAAAAATTATTCTTTTGAGGAAAATGTATACAAAAATGTTTATTGTAGATTTATTTCAAGCAGCATGTCAGCGGCTGACAAACCCTAATGAAAACGAAGATCATCTGGAATGAGCCCATCTACACAAAACCAAATAACCAACCAACCAATCAACCCTCCAAAGAAAGAATCCCCCAAATAGAGAAGAAATGAAGACACTGAGACACCCAAATCTGTTTTCAGGGTGCTGGCAGCTGTTCCTGTCTGACCTCTGGCCTCTGGCAACCCTTCCAAGTCCATTTCCATGGCCAGGTCTGCTTGATTCAGCAGGCTGGGCAGAGGTGGCTTCTCTTGGCGCTGGTTCCACTTTGCAGGATCCATTTGGATTCCTTATCTTAAGTAGGGTTTATGCTTCCACATCTGACCCACACTCGGTTTGATTTCTGCTTTGTCCTAATCTGTGTCTCTGCCATTGAGGGGAAGGGTGTTGTGGGAACCATGTCAAAGGCATCACAGAATTCCAGATCAGTGGCATCTGTAACCCTTCCCTTGTCCCCTGATGTGGTCACTCCTTTGTAGAAGGAAACCAGTGCTGGATTAGGATACCAAAGAGGTCCCAAAACCAAACGAGCAACAGCAATTTAGCAGATCTTACACAAAGCTAGGCAGTGAGGAAAGCAGCTCTATTGCCCAGAGTGTAAGAAACTTGATGTTTGTGATTGAAAACCCACCTGGGAGTTACAGCGCTGTCCCTGGGGAGAGAGCTGGAAATGATGGGCAGGACACATCACTGCTTATGATACAAAGAAAACATGTAATACCTGTAAGATCTTCAACCTCCAAAATCATGTCAAGAAAAGACAGAAGAAAAATTATACTGGCCTCCTCCTGGGAACATGCTCTTCCCACCCAGGCTCCTGTGGGCTGAGCCCTGCCTGCAGGCAGCCCTGACACATCTCATGGGATGGCCACTGTTTCGAAGCCCCTCCGCCATGGTGGCTGCACCAGGATTTCCTGTGCCAGGAGGTGCTGTTGGAATAGCCCTGGGGGCTCTGGGGGAGCATGGGAAGGCACTGTAAGGGCAAGAAAGCAGCACCTGGAGACTTTGTCAGGGATGATGCCTGAAAAGTCTGTAAAAAAGGACTCCAAGCCAAATTTTGGTAGGAGAGAAGATAAGAGGGTAGTGACTTTAATGAGCACCCAGGCCACCCAGGAATACATCAACGCGTGTGTGGGCAAGCTTTAATTTCCATGGCTTTTATAATATGACCCATCCAATCATCACTTTACACAATTCCAGTTCAACCTTTTTTCCCACCCCAGTTCCACCCCCTCAGGAATTGAGTCTGGGGTCAGTGAGACCCCCTCTTCATCAGTCCCCCTCTTCCTCGGGCTCATGGAGCTCTTCCAATGTTCTGACTTCTGGGTCACTCTGCCCTGTGTTTATATGTTCTTTTGATATTTTTCAACCTTCTACCCTGAAAAAAATACTGAACAGCTAAGCAATTTGAGCTCCCTGTTCTGGGACAGGGGGTAGCAATAGAAAGACTCAACCTGCTAGAAATATTAACGCACTAGATCTACTTTGTTACAGCTACTGTGTTTCTAAAATCTATAAAATGTGAAAATCAAAAATCCTTCCTCCATCAGGGAAATAGTCATTTATTTGCTTTTGCTTGGGTGGAGAGTTTCTGGAGCCCTCCCAGTGCTGCCTCTTGCTGGGCTAAGGGGAACGCTGGGGACTGGAGACCCTCCTCTTTGGGGGGTGCTGGGACCCTCCAGGTGAGCAGTTCCTGCCCCGTGTGGGAGCTGAGGGGCTGCAGGCTGCTGCCCTGGGCACAGGGACCTGCCCCCACCGGCTGCTCCAGCTCCTCCTGGGGCTGCTCCGGCTCCTCCTGGGGCTGCTCCTGCTCTGCAGGGTCGGGCACAGGTTGGGGACAGCTGGGATTGCCTTGGGGGCCAGTCTGTGATGTACCAGCTTCCTCCTCCACCTTGGAGACTGCAGGGCTGCTGATGGGAGCAATCTCCTGGTTGCTGCTGGAGCTGCTGACGCTGCTGGAGCTGTTGCTGGCCACAGGCCTGATACCCTGGTCTCTGGTCTGATGGAAGCCTAGCAGTCTCTGGGTGTCCTCGCTGTGCACGATGACACTGATGATGCTGTGGATCAGCAGTGCTGTGTGCTGGTTGAGGATGGGCTGCAGCACCTGCACCAAGGCCTCTGCATTCAGCCCGTAGGTACAGAGCCCGTGCACGATGGATGCCTCCACAGCCTCTGCCCTCCACCACTGCTCCCCGTAGAGGGACGGCAGCTTGCGGCGCAGGAAGGCCCGCACGGGGCTCAGCAGGTCCTGCTGGCGACGGAACAGTCCTGCCCACACCTCGGGAGGGATGGCACCCAGAGGCTCTGTCCCTGCAGCCCCCTGCTCAGATGGGGACGGTGTTCCTTGCGGAGGACATGGAAGGAGCAGCACAGAGCGATGGGGGCTGTTTTCAGGTGGGTGGCAGGGAGTTTTCCCTGCCGGGCTGTTGGTCTCTCGTGACTTCTCCAAGGCTCTGATGTCAAACTGAATGCAATCCTGCTCAGCCCGCTCAGAGAACCTGACAGTCTCCACTGTCCTGCTGCAGAGTGGGCACGTTGGATTTATCTGTACCCACCGCAGGATGCAGCCCAGGCAGAACTGGTGGCGACAGGGCAGAGTGGAAGCCACGTCATTCCGAGTGTTGTGGCAGATGGGGCAGCTCCACTGAGTCTCTGTGTCCATGTCTGGTCACAGCAGGCTGTGGATCACTGGGAACCAGGAGCTGCTCCCACTGACAGGCACTCTGGGCAGGAATCAAGGCTCGAGGCAGTCTGACCCAGGCTCTGCCAGCACCCAGGTGTACTGCATGAGGGTCATGATGTCACAATGCACCACTCACCGATGTCACAATGGGATGTTTGGCACCCAAATGTAAACAGCAAGGAGTGCAAGGTGATTCCCCGGTGATGTCACGATCCACCACGCAGTGATGGCCATCCTCCATCATCCAGTAGTGTCACAATGGGACGTGCATCCCTGCATTCCCTTGTGCCTCCACACATACATCTGGACCATAAGTTTTTTGCTCACAGGGAACTGAAAGAAAAACAAAGGAAAGGAGAGCAAAGTATAATACCAGGTGGTTTCTACTAGGGAGATTTCAATTACAGTCTTCCATTCTACAGCTGCCAGTGTCTTTAACAAAATAATTCTTCCATGCCATTGAGTTGTTTCCATATCTAACTAGCTCCATAACCAGTTAACTGTTTACCAACTTAACAGCTCTCAGAACAATGACATTCAATCAAGTTAGGATACCAAAGTTAATTGTAATCAAAGGCTCCAGCTACTTTTCACGTTACATAGGAAAACATGTATCTTAATAGTGTTAAAATCTGCTCAAAGCTGCAGCTTTGGATTGACCATGATCCACATATATCCAATATATATATTGGATGTATTCAGTATTGTAGCTAACAAAAAGCAAAGGTATGTCTGAAATAAAACTGGCTAAAAGATGCATTGCATCAGATATATATCAGTAATATTTTCTGAAAGACTGACAATCCTTTGTAATAATTCTGAACGTCCTCAGGTGCCTACATTTTTCTGTCCTTAAAATGCAAAATCTTTCTGCTCTTGAAAGGATGAGCATTCTCTAGGCTGTTAAGTGAACTTCAAAAAAGTGTTTGTCATTTTGTAAAATTTAGGGAAAATGCTCTCTTCTTGCAAAATTCACGTTCCTGTACAGAACTAAAGCTCATTGTGCCTACACTGTATTCTTCGCTACTGTCAATGGGAACTGGACATCTTTTACTTAAGATGTATGCAGATAAGATTTATGAGATGATAATCTACAGGCTCTGGACTACAAAATCCCCATTAACAGGCTTAAATTGTCAGCCTTCAGTCAGGGAGGATTCAGTTAGAGCCTGTTACGTCCCACATGCTGCCTTTAGAACTTCCTGAAGCAGACTTTCTACTAGTTAGCCTTTAGTATTTAATTATGTTATTAAATCAGTACTTGCTAAGAGGATTTTTTTTCTGTTACTACTTTTTTTTTCTTTTTTGATAATACTAGCTAATCTCTCATCTCTTCAGAGGGTCCCCTCTCCCAGACTACCAGAGATATATTTCAAGAGACTTCTACACTGCAAGAGAAAAGGAAAAAAGGCCATGCTTCTATGATTCTTTAATAAAATAGTTAAAAAATGCAGCTTTACAACACCTCCGGCATTCAAAGTAGCCAGTTACAAATGCAATAAAAGTTTTAAAACTGGACTAGAAAAGCCTGTTTTCTGAAGTATTCACTACTGAAAATGATCGCTTACCTTACAAGCAACTGATGTTATTCTCATCACATCTTGTATGAGCTGAGATGTTGGCCATTGAATTTTGGTACACACCGGCCTGCACAGGGGTTTAAAATGCTGCTGGAGGCTGAGCCAACTGGGCAAACTGGTCTCTCCATGTTGCAGGCAGCTTCTGGCAGGGGGCACACCTGCAAGGTGTGTCGAGCCCAAAGACAGGAAACATTCACTTTGGGGTGAGTAAAGAGCACTAAGATCCAGTCAAATACAGAGATAAAATCCTAAAGGACCTCCACAGGTGCTTTATTGCATTGCCACTGTGCATTCTGCAATGCCAAAGACTGTAAACTCTACATTTCCAGCTGAGCCTGCTTACATTGTAATCTTTTAGACTTCGTTAGTACCTGTAATTAAAACAATCTCTTTTTAAGGTTCAATTTAGGAAGGAAGGAAGTCACAGAAATTGTTAACAAATAGCTCTGTGTGCATTCATTACGTTAAATCTGTGACTGCTGCTGATATACCTCAATACATGTTTTAGAAGATATCCTAAATTTTGGGCTTGTTTACTTTGAAGTTGACATTGATTTATGATGGCAAAAATGAGAAAATAATCTCATCCAAATGCTTTGATGATGCTCACAGAAAAGTTTTCTGATGGAAGGTTTAGCATGTTTATTTTCATTGGCCACTTCATTAAAATCATTAGGTACATATTTTGTGTTCAGCAAGTGTAGTGTCCTTCACAAAACAGATAATCTGAATTAACTAGATTCAGATGGAGATTACAGAATTGTTATCACAGAATTGTTAGGGTTGGAAGGCACCTCTAGGGATCACGTAGTCCAACCCCAAGATGGATTTCTAGGTTGTTTTCTATGAGAAGTGGATCATTTTCCTGAGCCAGCCATGTGCTTTTGGATGGATTTCAGGTGAGGGTGGTACACAATTCTCTGTTTTCTGCTGTGTTTCCTCTTTATACATTTATAGCCACATATTTCCCCTGAAAAATAATTTATTTTATATGATTTCTGTGGTGGGTTGACCCTGTCTGGATGCACCAAAGCTGCTCTATCACTCCCCTCAGTAACTGCACATGAGAAGTTCCTGTTCTCCTTCCCTTTCCCTTTCTCCCTTCCCTTCCCTCTCCCTCTCCCTCCTCTCATGTCTACTTACACCGTTCCTGCTTGATAACTTTCCAAGTGCATTACAGAGAGTTTATTATAAATTTTTTATAGCTGGGAGTCAGCTAACTGATTTTAATTTCACTGCATGCCAAACTATGCAGAGGACAATCCTGCAATTCTGAATGAGGCAAGTAGTTGGTCATCACTTTAGGGACACTTGCTATTGAAACCAGTAGAATGGTTTGCAGGCATGTCCTCTAGAATCACTACAGATAAGACTGCGACAGGCACACTTCAGTTTAGCTATGTGCTATACCCATATTTTTTAGTCCATGTAGGACTGGAATAATTTGTGAATGTAGTGACAAGCTGCCTAAATGAATCCAGTACCTGTCCAGAGATCAGTCCTTTCTCTGTCAAAACCAAACAGCTTATATAGATTAATGCAAAACAAATAGTAGTGAAAAGAGAGGCACAGTCATGAAACCAAAGTGCAGCAGTGACCACAGAATCCAGAAATTCCCTGGTAGGCATAGCTGCTCCAAGTGAGAACAAGAACTGAATCCTTTTCCATGGGTTGTAATGTGGTAGGAGTCAGTTAAGGTCACCTAAGAATGTTATCTATCTTTCTACAGACGCTATTTAAAGTAATATTTTAGAGTCTGAGTTATAATAACATGTTTTAAAGGCATAGTTCTTTATACCTGAGAGTGCCAGTGCACTTTGTGAGTACACAGTGAATAAATTAAGCAGTACCCAAGTGTAGGAAGATGATTGTGTGTTAGAGAAAAATGGGAAATTTCACATTCTCACAGAACTTATAAAGAAATTACGGCTTGAAAAGAACCTCCCTGGATGGAATGCAGGGGATGCCTGGAACCTGCTCCTCGATGATTTCCCACATGCACACACTGCAGCCTTAAGCATGTGGTAAGGGGAGGGTGAAATGGAGGGTGGAGCAGAGTGGAGACACCATGGCCAGGCTCTGCTGAAATCCTTATGAGATACTGAAGCAAAATATAAATGAGAACTGTTGGCTTCAAATAATGCATATTCATGATATGCATGGCTCATGTATTTAAATTTTGGGTAACTGATAAAATTGGTTTTAAAAATTTTCCTTCTTTCCCTCTTAAGAGCAATCTTTGCACAACAAACACAGTACAACTGATTCATGAGATACTCTCGGAAATTACTGTCATGATTTTCACCAGTACCACTGAAATAATGGAAATTACAGTCAACAGTTTTTGACCAGAAACACAAAACACAATTCCCCAAGCCAAAAGCACAGAAACCAGAATGAGGTTTATTCAATTGCACAGGCTTGCCTAGAAGAGCCTGCTCCATTGTCAGAAAGGATTATTGGTAAATTAGCTGAATTCTTTCAGCTGTGGAACATTTCTCATGTTTCACAGGAGCTTTAATAAATTATCCCCAGAAATTGGCTGCATCCAAGCTTGACTTAATGTTTTGCATATTTTCTCGACGTTGTTTGGTATAAACATTTGCTTCTCCTTTTTGCAGCCGTTGCTTCAGAGCAGACTTTTGCTGTTTGGTCAGCTGACGTTTTATCTTCTGTTTCACCAGCTCCTGCAAACAAACAATTCAGCATCAGAACTTTCTTTAGACCACAAGACAGGACACGATGACAGCACTTTTTTGGGACCAACATGAACATGATGTTCACCTGGACTGCAGAAATGATGAACAGAGTTGCTTCCTTGTAAGAAAGTCATAAAGCAGCTCAGCTGACTGAAAAGGGAGATTGCCTGCTATGGACAAGGTCTGCATGTGTGTGAGATGCCACACCCCCAGGACTCCCAGCATCTAAAGAGGCATGGGGTTACCTGTGCTATTGTTTTCTCATAGACTTAGGTCTAACAAACAGCATTTTAAATCCTGCCTGACGGAGTTTTAAGTGTCTTTCTTGCAGGGATGAAAAAGAACCAGCACTTCTTGATGCAAAAGACATTCCTTTGACAAAAATGTAAAAGCTGGTAATAATCTAGAACACTTCACATCCAGCAGTAATTATTTGGTCTGTGCCTATTTTTTTTAGCACCCTGTTTTTTCTAAAGTTCAGATTACAAAGACCCGGTTGATTTTCATGGAAAACAACAACTCTTCACCACAAGTGTGGCTAAAACAGGCAGGCAGTCAGGAGCGATTTACAATTCCTCCCCCAGTTTTCCCGTTGTGAGGCTCTCTGCTGTTAATATTCACAAGGTCAGGGCTGTCTCTGCCTCCACAGCACAGGCACTGGAACAGCAACAGTGACTGCCACTTCACTGGAATTTATGAGATTTAGTCTGTTACTTGCACCTATGCTTCCTTCTGGATTCTGCTCTCCTTTATGGTGGCAAGAGCAATCCATAATAAAAACAGAATGATCTGGTATGTTGTGGCATGATCCCAGCTCAGGCTGCTGCACTGACACCGAATGCAAACTTGCATTTTTGTTTCTTGGAAGAAAAAGAGAGATCAAGTTATTTAAATCTACTTCACCATGAGGGAATTGTACCTTGTTGGAAACCTGCTAGAATAAATTTTGCAAGGCAGATACCATTAGTCTTTGACATGTAAATTCACCCAATTCTACTCCTCAACCACAGCACTTGGTGGGAAGACTCACTCATAAAAAGCTTCTACAAACACAGAAAGATGCTTTACTTCATGTGGAGTAGCCAATTTTCCAAAATTCATGGGGCCTTCTCTTTCTGGCACAGTCTGCAAGTTATGACTGCACCTACTGCTGCTACTGCCATTGTTTACATGTGCCTGCAAGAATTTGTCTGTCTGATCAATTTAAAATGTGTTGATATGTTTTCTCCTCTGAACAGAAAGCAAGCTGCATAAACAGATAAATGCAAGCAGCATAAACAGGCATCAGCTCTATGCAGCCCAGTGGACCTCACTGCAGTGCCATTACTGTGTATTTTTTAGCTTTGTAATTATTTTCCCACGTTACAAATAGCTTGTTATACATATTTTTTCTTTGGTTCTAACACTCAGAAGGTGAAATAAGATCCATCAATGGGCAGAAAGGTTACTGTACTCAGCATAAAAGCATGTAAGTGGAAGCATTATACAAGTAAATTAGTGAAGAACAGAAGTTTTATAAGTGGATCAATCTCTTGAAAGCTTTTCTGCTAAGTACTTCTGTATTTCTTTTAGAACAGAAAATTGGGTATGTACAAGCCATTCATATATTTATCTTAAAAAAACCCCAATGCAAACATGAATGAGTAAAGCAGCCAACTATTCCATGACTATCAGAGCCACTGATAGACACAGTGTGTAACACAAAGCTGTTTCACAGAGTAACACATCATTTAATGGGACAGAAGCAAAGCCTTTGTTAGAAAAGGTCTGAGGCAGTAGCAGATTGAGAAGAATGAGGTTTTAGATACAGTGGTATTTCTAGAAATACTACTCTAATTAGGCAACAGAAATGCTGTGGAGAGACAAAATTTGAAAAAGTATGTCTTTACTTTTGCTATGTATCATGAAAGAGCTGAAATTACACTAAATAACGTGTTCCCCAAACTGCATCTTTCAGAGCTTCTGCTCTTAACTGCAAATGAAAACAAGACTTGACACACATAAACCATATTTACAATGGCAAGTATGTATTCTGACCTAATTAAAACAGTAATTCCTGGTTTAGCTCTCAGCTGAAAGCAGTTTCTTCTGTTTTGTATGAGAATATAGTTAACAAAGAACACTGGACTTTCCATCCTTTAAAATGAAAAGCCACTTTAAAAATATTTCACAAGACACAGACATGTTGCTTGCTGCATAGTCTGGGGTTGAAGAGAAGTACATTAAATTCTGCTGAAAATGTCCTGATTTATATAAGGCAGAAGGCTCAAATTTAACTTGTTGTAGACATCACTACTGAAGATGAATTCATAGAAATCTTTCAGAAAAGAGTGTCAATAAATCTCCAAGAAGACAGTTGAAAAGGGCCAAAGTAATTCTTGACTCAAGCATCCATGTTTAAAATAAAAATATTAATCGTGGTTAGTAAGAAAAATGAGTGAACTGCTGCTGTTAGTTCACCAAAACACATTAACAAAAATGAGCCTGTTATTGGGCACATGAGAGTTGTGAATGCTGATGTGGAGCCTCAGTGAGACAGCAAAGAGCAAAATATGAACGACAGGGCTGGAAATCATTCCCTGTAAACAATTACAGCAGTCTCAGTCCAGTCTTTCTGTGGGAATGGAAATGCCAACTGGGAGAGGTGCATGTTAAAAGCCTTTGTAAAGGTGATAAATGCCAGAGGACAATTTACAAATAGGTGTTAGCAGCCATGTGCAATTGAACATGGTCTGAGAGTAATGAGAACATAAGAACAACAACAATATTTACCGGAGGAATGGTGGAGCAGCTCCCAACACTTCTCACTGATGAAATACTTTTAGTCCTTGTTCTGTATCCAGCAGCAGGAACAACACACTCTTCACTAATAAAACACATAAATCAATGTGTTATTCCACTACCAAGATAAACATCCTTTGCATTTACAAGCAGTATTTGAGTGTTAACCTTCTGGGATATAACATGAAAGCTCACAACAGAACATGCAAGTGCTTCAAAACATTTCTATTTTAAATATTAAGACTAGTTTTTCAAAATAGGCACTTTATGAAAGGAAGAAATTTGTTCCACAACAGCCACGTGTGTATCAAGCACATGAAGAGAAGCCTCGGGTCAGAATGTTCTGACAATTCATTTAACTGAAAAGCAGAAACCCGACGAGGAGTGTGAGCTTGATCTATGCATTCAGGTACATGGTGGGCTGGCAACCTTAAGAATTAAATTTCACATACAAGGGGCCAGTTGGAAGGTTAGCAGGAATTTCTAAGTGTGTCAGGAGAGGAAGTAAAAGTCAGAACAAATCACAGTGCAATACAGTTTAATAACACAGTCCAAGGCACTTGTTCTTGCTAACTCCAGCTGAGTGAGCAGCAGAACATTTTGACACAGAGCATTTGAATTATAAACTTAGTTATAAAAGTTATTTAGTAGTATTTTAATATCAAGAACTCCTCCACTACCAATATTAACTGAAATAAAAAGGGGAAAAAGAATCCATGGCAGAAAGTAGGTTGGTCTAAGAAGTGCAACATCTGTTTTCTCATTAGATACTACTACACAGCTGGACAGTCATGAAATCAATAGGAAAGACATTCACTGCAACATTTTCAAAATAAATTGTATTTTTAGCCTGCAGTTTAAAAAAGGAATGCTGAAGAGCAGTCCCTCTTGAGCTGCTTGATTTACACTTATTGGGGGGAGGAACCACATCTACCCCTAGTTAGTAAACATGAATCTTTACCTGTAATGCCTGAATTCCTCATTTAAAGTTGATGAGTCAACCAGCTCAGGGCACTCGTCTTCGTCCTCCTTGACCTTACAGCACCCTCCTTGACCTGCCTGATTTTCCACTTCGGCAGCATTTTCACTTGTGCCTTTGCCTTTAAAGGAAGTAATGGCAGAACCCTCTGCATCCTCACTGGGCTCCCAAAGTGCAGCTTGCTCTCCAGCTTTCTGCAAAGCTGAACTCAACTCTGACATACTCAGCCTTTGTGTATTTTCTTCACTTTCAGCTGTATCAGCCTCTCCTTCACTGCTGCACAGGTCGTTGTCAGAGGTCCTGCTTTCAGAGATGAAGAAGTTGAGCTCATTCTCAGCATCTTCCACAAGCTGTAGTACCTCTGTGGTACTGTCATCCTCGTCAGAACCTGGTGGGCAAAGCAGTTCTCCATCCTCCTGCATCTCCTTTGTGTAGCCGCTGGCAGCAATCTCTCTGTCAAGGGAACACTCTCTCCTGTGGAAGAGGTATGTTTTCTTTTAATATGCTAAATTATCAGGCTCCCAGTATGCTGCATTTTGGATTAAAAATACTAACCAAGTTATACTATAATTACCTACACTATTAACACAGAGGACCTACTCTGCTCAAACACACAAAACACCATGTGATGGTGCTGAGCTTTCAGTGAAGTATTAACAGAAAGTAAGCTTAGAGAAGAAAACTTCTACAGAAGATGATTCCATCCCCATAACCTGCATTTATGTTTGTTTACAGGAAATTGGTTTACTTTAGCAGGAATACCTGTTGGCTGAAGTTCAAATTGTGCTGTGGCAAGCAGAGTAATAAAGAATTGCTGATGCACAGAGACTGATTCAAGTGAGGGAGCCCTTTGGAAAAGTGCCCAGAGTGAAATAAAACCATTTTCATTGCAACATCTTCGGTCTTAAAATGAGTGAAAATTTACTTTACTTTTCCAAATGGAAAAAAGACATTAGGAAGAAAAGTTCAAACGTTATAATGCTTGAAAAGACAGTCACCATATTACAAGTATTCTAAAAATAGATTTAAAATTGAAACCCAAATTAATCCTCCATATACTGGCAAATAGGGTGATTCCGCATCACTGTTAACCTTTCCTGGACATTTATCACTTGGATCAAGCTCAGATTGATCTCTCTTCCTTAGCTGCAATAAGACAAAGGAAGCAGCAGAGGATTACAAAGAACACTCTAGCTTTTAACAACTACTTGCAGTAACTTCGGTTGAAGAAAACACAACAGAAATGGCAAAAATATAATTTAAAATGACATAGTTGGGCCCATTTTTTCATTTCTCCTACAGGCATCTCTCACAGGCACCCATTTTTTTTCATAAAACCAACACTAATGCCATAAATAAGAGAACTCAAGTTCATCTGGTTGTTTCTACCTGATGTCTTTGAATGTTGGGAAGAGCTCACTCTCATAGTTGAAACGTTTCTTAAAGAATTCCTTAATACAGTTAACATCTCTGTCAAAATACCTGTAAAAAGCACAGAATTGTACAAACAAAATAAGTAAATCAATGAAGTCTACTGCAACGAGAAACTTTTACTCTACATTTCTTGTCTTTTACTGGTTTTATTTAAAAATTATTTCTATCAGTGACGTCAAGACAACAGGCTAGGAGGAAAAACTTAAATCTAAGCATTTTTTAACTGAACAGTATCATTATCTCTGAGAAGCAACTAATTATGTATTTATTCTTCAGAGACATTTCTACCTGTTCTTTGTTTGGAATGTTACTTGTGCTGCATGACAACAACCACAGAAAAAGAAACAGCCTTATGGAAACAAGCCATGATTGCCTGTTTGCTGTGAGCAGAATTTACTTAGGAAACACCTCTAAATTTGAACCCACCATTCAGCATTTGCATGTGATGTTGACATCATCTGAGGGAAGTCAATCAAAGTGGCATGATCATCATTATCCAAGATGAGATTAAATTCATTGAAATCCCCATGAATCAGACCATGATTGGCAAGTTTTACAATCAGATCCATTAATTCACTGTAGACAGCAGCAGGATCTTCCATTTGGCGCACCTGGCACCTGAAAAGTTAAATAAAATAAATGTTTCAAACCTTGAAAGACTTAACTTAGAAATACAGACACATTATATGAAATACATCTGACAGAATTCCATGGTAATTCAAGTTAAAAGGGCCTCAGGTCTCTGTCCAATACCTTCCTCAAAGCTGAGTCAACACTGAGACCAGATCAGATTGCTCAGGTCTCTGTCCAGTTGGGATAGAAAAATTCCAGGGATGGAGAGAGACTGTGCAACCTCCCCAGGCAACCTGCGCCACTGCCTCTCTGTCCTCAACAGGGAAAATTGTCTCCTTATATGCAGCTAAATCTCATTTAAACTCACACTCACTTGGTCTTCCACCAATGGCCACTGTCATAATGCATTACTTAAATAAAGGATCAGTACACTTTTATGTCTCTCCTGTTTAAGGTAATCTTATGGTCTCAGTAGGAAATAAGTCTTTTTGCATTCAAGTTCAAATGTCCCATGACATTTTCATTTAAAAAATCATATTTTCTAGACTAAGTTAGAAAAAGAAAAAACAATGGAAAAGTTTAAAGCATCCCTGAATTGAGAAAGCAAAGTACCTAAAGTGGCAAAAGCAAATCAGCTGGTCTTTAGAAGCAAACCATGTAAAAATGCCATGAACTGTCAAGAAGTGGTCAACTTCTTGAAATAGAGTGAAATAGTTTGGCCTGAAGGCAGCCCTACAGGATTATGAGAACAGATTATTTGTACAATGCAGAGAATGAACAGTGGAAGCCCAGCAAGTCTGTAACAGGCTCCTGTTGGACACCTTCATGGCCACACCAGAACTGATTGGGGACACTTCTCATAGCCACAGGTCTCTAAATATTCCACTTTGAATCTGGAAGTCAGGAATCAGAGTTCTGAGACAGGAGCCCCAGGTCCCAGGGGGAAGGTTGGTGCAAAGATGATGCACCCGTGGTGGAAGAGCAACAGCTGAGGGAGTATTTAAGCAAACTGGACACACCCAAGTCCATGGGTCCTGATGGGATGTACACCACTAAGAAACCTGGCATGTTGAAGAGATTGGAGCACCTCTGCTATGTGAAAAGGCTGGGAGCTGGAGAAGAGAATGCTCAAGAGGTCTCATGAATGTATATAAATACCTGAAGAGAGGGTATAAAGAGGACAGAGCCAGGCTTTACTCAGTGCTATTATCATGGGCACAAACTGAAACACGGGAAAGTCTCTCTGAACCCAGGAAACACTTCGGTTTTTTGACTGAACACTGGTACAAGTTGGTCAAAGCAGCTGTGGAGTCTTCCTCTTTAGAGATATTCCTAAGTCATCTGGACAAGGCTCAGGACAACCAGCTGAGTGGCCCTGCTCAGGCAGAGAGGTTGGACTAGGTGAGCTCCCAAAGTCCCTTCCAACCTCATCCATTCTGTGACTCTGTGACATGTGAAATAAAGCAACAGAGCGAGAAAAACCAAGTACAAATTGGCAGGAACGCTGATAACTTGTTAAAGACAGCATAACAGTTGTTTACCATAAGTCACCAACTCCACACTAGTTTTCCAACTCAGGCAATGGACAATGGAAAAACTGGAAACACATTCTAGGTGGCCCTGCTTGAGCCAGGTGTTTGGACCAGAGGACTCTTCCAACCTCTGGTATTTGGAGATTCTTTGGCACAATTGAAATAACTCTCATCCACTACTTACATCCTACGCATGAAAGTGCTTATGTGATGGGTTTGGAATTACTTAAGAAATCAAAGTGGGGAGACAGAATACAATGAAGTCTTTTCCATATTACTCTTCAACTGTTACACTTTGGAATTAATTCCCTTCTGATTAAAATGTCCACTTGAGATCTTCATTACTATAAAAGAGCATGGACTGGTTTGTTCTACAACTTGACACTTTAAACCTCTGCATAAGCACCTGGGTTAGTCTACACAATATCAAATTATAGGTTTTTTGCATTCAGCTCTGCAAAAAAAATGAACCAACCCTTCATATACAAACCTCAGTAATACTTAAGGTTTCTACATGTTGAAAAACTGAAGCAAAATAATCTTCCTTGAAAGTGCAAAACCAGATTACACCTGGTATTCAATGAAAACAGTGGAGAAGCTCTACAATACTGAGTTATAAACTGACCTGAATTAACAGAGCAAGGGTCACAAACTGGAACTCAGAACATGACAGATATTATATTTAACATTGTATATACTAATTAACATATAGAATGTGCAAATTCTGTGTAGAAAATAACCACACAACTGAGTGTCACAATGCTTTTTTGATATATTCCTTACTTGACTAAGAAAAATAGCATTTTTCTCTGAATAAAAATATGAGAAGCAAAACTATATTAAGTAGAATATTACTGAGCATGGGCTGGAGGGCACTATTCACCACGGTGAACTCAGAATTCATTCACAAGACAAGGAAAAACACTAACCCTGTTACCTTTCTTAATTTGGCATTGTTAAAGAGTGTCTGTAACACAGAGAATTAAAGCTTCACTACTTACAAAGGATAACCATCAACAAGCTCCATAACAACTGCATGCCTGTTGTAGTCTATGGGTTTTGGAACAGGAAATTTTCTGTCATGCAAAGCCTGGAGAGAGGTAACACATTGAAAAATTAAAATTAAATAGTTCAGGAAACATTACATATATTGAGTTTTTATGGGTTCCTTCTCTTTTTACTCATTCTGTTGCTATCAATGATTTTTTTCCCTATGAGAGAGTCCCAAGTTAAGATAATATAAATACAATGTAAATACACCTTTTGTTATTTAAGTATTACACTATTACTGCTTCTCAGCACACAATTAATCCACCCCCAACCCTCTGCTCAGAGAAATTGATCCCCACAATTATATACCCACAAGTTCTGACCACATAAAGCTTTACCAGTTGGAACACCTGGACCAATACAGAGGTTCTAAATGAGAGTGTTTATTTTTTTCTCTCTCTGTGAAGGCCACTGGTAGAGCCCACCATTGTTCTCTTTTAGAGAAACAAGAAGATTGTATTTGTGCTCTTGCGTAGCACAAAAGAAGAAGGAAAAAACCAGTTTCTTAAAAATAAAAAACTGGAACTCTGAGAGTAGCAATCTATTCTTGAAAATCAAATATTTTCCCACAGTGCAGACAAAAGTGTACCTTTTTGGATTAAAAAACAAAGATTTCCAACACCACAGCAACAGCAGATTAAAAAATACATGAATTTTAAGAAATTGCAGCTGTTTGAAAGCTCATGCAATGAATTTTAAGGGAAAAGCTGCAAAGTTGGTGATATAGAGATTATCAATCCATAAATAACAATGTCTAATTGAACTTCACTGACATGTCCTTCTGTTACACATGATTTCCACAGGAAAGCTTCATTTTGGCACTGGAAATTGTACGGAACACAGTACTAAAAGTTTCTGAAATGTATATTTTAAGTCCATTAGGGGAAAGAAAAAAAATAAAGCATAAATCCTACCAGTTCTGCAAACACTGACTAAAAGGCACATTCCAGTCTGTCACACCACTGCTGATTGACTGAGTGGCCACATACCTTCATGTAGGCAAACTCCTTCATTGCTGCTATCCGAGAGAGATACAGCCACGACATTTTGTGTCTGTGCTTGTGGTAGTCACGTTTGTTCTTCAGACTGCGGAAGGAGGTTCTTCCCAGCCGGTGCAATTTCAGTGCAAACTGTTGTTCCTCTGGGTTTGCAACAATATAAATGTCTAGAAGACACACAAAGGCACAGATCTAAGAAATAAATCATAACTAACAAGCCAGTGTAAGTTTGTTATCTCACTTCTCACTGTTTCTGGCATGTCAAGCTCTACTACAGTCAGTAAAACCAGCTAAATTTACAGTATGTACCAGAGATCTGAACTTGAAGAAATTACTGCAGAAGAGTTCATGTTCCTCCACCAGAAAAAACACTGATGTGATCTGGAACATCTTTCAGAGTTCATCTTTTCAGAGAAACATCTTCCAGCTTAAGGTTCCTCCATTCAGGTTTAACATCCCTGGACTATCTGCACAGCAAAGGACAAAAAGAAACTATTCTTGAGGCAAATCTAGGGCAGGTGTTGTTTTCAATCATCTGAGCCACTCCTTTCTGCTGAGTGGACAACCAGCCCAAGGGGCCAGATTGTTAATTTAAACACTGCTGACAAATAACCTGTGTATCACTTCAAGCATTTGCCCCCAATAATACCCTTCTCCAGTGACAGAATTACAGTCTTCGTCAAATTTCATGAGCATAAGAGGAACCAAGACAGTATTCCAATAGTTTTGAGCCTATTTTACTTTACTGCCTTACTTTTAAGTGGGATGAAAAAGCTGAAATTTTCTTTTTGCTAAAATGGTTTGAAACCCTTCACAAACCAAGCAACAAGTGGCATCTGCCTGAAAAGTATTTTTTTCAGTGATGGACTAAGAACCAGACAAAATGGGCAAAGTACAAAAGCATTTTTACTAAGAAATATTAAAACAAAAGTATTAAAAATGTTATTGTAATTACCTGATTCTTTGCCAACACCCATCTGGTTTCCCACAGAATTGATGACTTGTCGGGAAGAGAGAGTTTTCAGAGCCAGGTAATCATATCCTGCATTAGTTAACCGATAACCCTGGACAGCTGGATAAAAATAAAGTACAAACCAATTCTATGCATCCATCACATTTAAAATAAACCTCATTTTAGTCTTGTTTCAACTTACAGTTCACAACACCCAAGTAATATTTCACCTCATAGCTTCTTGGCAGCCCAACCTGACTGATGGCAAAGACATTGGAATTCCCACAAGATTTGAAAACTGAGAAGTGAAAAAGACAGAAATGATGCCTGTTCCTAAGAGAGGCAATGGCAGTACCTTAAACAGCCTGGGAAAAGACAGGATTTGGGAAGATACATGTACAGGAGACACAGTAAGGACCTGAGACTGTTTTGATGGACTAGAGAAGAAAAACCAAGTTAATTGTTCATGTCTTTTCTCCCTGTCCTCCCTAGGGGCACGCACAGCTCAGCAGGCACAGCTTTTGGTGCTGTACAAAGTCCAAGAGAAGGCAAGACAAGTGCTCACACAACCTGAGCTGTTGTTCAAGTACCACTGAGGGTCAGAATGAGAGTCCAACATAAAACTCAAACTCACTTTTGGTTCGTTCATAAGCCAGAAGTTTGTGCTTCACCAACTCTCTCAAAATTTTGTTACAGCCACCGTGTTTAAGGTTGGCAATGGAAGCAATTAAGCTAGCAGGAACAATTTCATGGTTCTTCATGCCCATTTCCACCTAAAAAGAGATAAACAGAAATCATTTGTTAGCTAATCCAGCCTTGGGAATACCTCAGTACCAGCCGGAGGAGGAGAGTGGTTCAAACAGTCCCAGCCACCATGACCTGATGATGCTGCTGGTGTCACCTTGCTGGGGGTGTGTGACTCCTGAGCATCCCCAGAGACCACCGGAGCATCCCCTGGGCATCCCCAGGGACCACCTGAGCATCCCCAAGGATATGCTGGGTATCCCCAGTGACCACAAGGCACACCCTGGGCATCTCCTGGGACCACCTGAGCATCCACAGGGATTCTCTGAGCATTCCCAGGGACCACCCGGGACCCCTTGGGCATTCCCAGTGACCACCTGAGCATTTCCTGGGACCACCTGAGCATTCCCTGGGTATCCCCAGGGATCACCTGAGCATCCCCTGGGCAATCCCAGGGACCTCTTGAGCATCCCTGGGATGTCCTCAGGGACCACCTGAACATCCCCTGGGACCATTTGAGCATCCCCTGGGCATCCTCAGGGACCACCTGAGCATCACCTGGGTATCCCCAGAGATCACCTGAGCATCCCCTGGGATCACCCAGGAACCCCTTGGGCACCTCCAGCGTCCACCTAAGCATCCCCTGGGCATCCTCAGCGACAACAAGAGAATTCCTGGATACCCCCATTGACCCTGAACATCCACAGGCATCCCCTGAGCACTCCCAGGAACAACCCTGTGTATCTCCTGGGACCACCTGAGCATCCCCTGAGCATCCCTAGGGAATCCCTGAGCAGCCTTAGCGACTCGCTGAGCATTGCAGGGATACCCTGAGCATCCCAGGGATAACCCTGAGCATCCTTAGCGACCTCCTGAGCATCCCCAGTGACGCCCCCGAGCATCCCAGGGATGCCCTGAACATCCCCAGCGACCCCCTGAGCATCCCAGAAACGCCCTGAGCATCTTCAGCGACCTCCTGAGCATCCCCAGGGACCCCTTGAGAATCCCGAGGATACCCTGAGCATCTTTAGTGACGCCCTGAGCATCCCAGGAATACCCAAGCATCCTTAGCGATATCTTAACACCTCTAGAGATGCCCTGAGCATCCCCAGCGACCCCCTGAGCATCCCAGGGATACCCTGAGCATCCTCAGCGACCCCCTGAGCATCTCAGGGATACCTTGAGCATCCTTAGCGACCCCCTGAGCATCTCAGGGATACCCTGACCATCCTTAGCGATCCCCTGAGCATCCCCATCGCCCACCAGGGCCCCTCTGGCAGCCCCTGCGATGCCCATTGCCCCCTCCCAGCCGGTCCCCGTCCCGCTCACCGCCGTCAGCACCCGGAAGTGCTCCCGGGACAGGTAGCGCAGCATCACCACGTTCAGCTTCCCCATGGCGGCGGCGTGCGGGACCAGAAGCAGGAAAAGAGGAGCAGGGAAAGAGCAGGAACAGGAAGAGCAGGAACAGGAAGAGGAGGAGGCAGCGGGACGCGTGCGCAGAGCAGCGCCGAGCAGGTCGCGGCAGCTGCGTGCGCTCTGCTGACTCACCCCGATCCTCCCGCGCTTCCCCCGTCCCCGAGCCGGGATCCGCCGGGATCCACCGGGAGTCGACACCGGGAAGACCCCGCTCCCGGATGAGCTTCTCCTCCGACCCCCCGGCTGCGGGGGCTCAGCTTTGCGGCGGGCACGGACCTGCCAGGACCTGTCCCGCCGCGTGGGATGTCGCGACAGGGCTCTGGCCCAGCGCGGCCGGGCACCGACAGCAGCGGCCAGTTAAGCGAAACAGAAAGATTACATATATATCTAAACATACATAAGCATACAAACATACACGAACGTACATATATAAACATACAAACATACAAAAACATACGTGCATAAACGTACGAACATGTACAAACATAATATATAAGCAAACATACAAACCCATAAAAACATAAATGGATAAACATGCATAGAAAACCAAATACAAACGTATACAAACATACAAAACGTACATAATATAAACACTAAACATGTATATAAACATACATAAACATACAAACATAGAGAAACATACAAACCATACATACAGAAATATGCAAACATACAAAAACATGCATTTAAAAATACAAATATGCACAATATATACAAATATGTATATACATACAAACATACAAACCATGTAAGCATATATAAAGATACAAACGTGTGTGAATATCTACAAACATACCAACATACAAACACAAAAACATACAAACATGAACACACAAACCTATGTACATGAAAACATACAAACATACGAACATACATGTAAACATAAATAAGATAGAAAACTACAGACAAAACCACAGAAACACACATGAACATACATAACTATGCAAACATAAACATACAGACATGAAACATAGAAACATAAAATACATACAAAACACCCAAACACATAAACCTACGTACATACAAGACACAAACATCTTCAAATATAAACCTATAAACATACAGACATACAAAAATATACAAGCATAGACATACAAGCATGTGTAAACATACAAATATAAACATACAAACATATACAAGCATACAAACCATAAAACATACAAACGTGAACATATAAGGGATAATTACTCTCATAGGCTTTTTTAATTAGAAAAAAGTTTTAAGCTCTGCAGGTAAAACAAAATTCTGTAAAATATTATATTTGCTCAAAACTGACATATTATCAATTATATCAAAACGTTCTTTATGGAAATGAGGTTTTTCCTGTTCCAGCCAGAGGAAAATGAGAATGTGCTTAGAATGGCTATGGCAGCAGTACTGGTGGAAACTGGAATTCTGCTAAAAGCTCCTAAGCCCTAATTTTCCATTAAACATGCTTTTTATAATTATTTTTACTTCATTCATTAGAGCTGCCCTCCACTTCCTGTTCAGTTGTGCAGTGTGTATCACTAAGTTACCTAATCAATTACAGGAATTTGTGTGATGGAAAAGTTGCATCACAGGAGCTGGTCAGAATTGGCCATGTGGGACCAGTAGAATAGCAGTAAAAATTCAACCTGAAAATGGAACCTGTCAGTGTATAAAAATGGTCAAGTTTTCATGATATATTTAACATGAATGTTCAAATCTTTTCCCACTAAACTGATCTTCTTCCCTATTCCATATCAAAATTGACCTGCAGGCTCACAAATGTTCCCTTTTTTTTTTTTTTTTTGCTTGCTTGGTTTTGATATGAAGAGGTTTGCATACATTTAAATATAAATTTATAACATACAATTAATAAGTACATCAATAGTAGATTGTCTTGTTTCATACACTGCATAAAAAATGCACTGACTTTGACAAGTATTAAAATGTGACAAAATTTGTATGACTTCAAATTTTATTATAATTCAACATTATTTAAAGGAATACAAATATTTCAGCACAGAAACGAATGTGGTGGTCATAAACTGGCTGCATTTAAAAATGTTCTGTACCAGAGGTATTTTGCAATGCATTTAAAGAAGTCAGGTTTTCAAGGATGCCAGTTTGTTGTTCTTTGGGTTTTTTGATTGGTAGTTTGTTTTGAGTTTTTTTGTTTTGTGACAGTTCTGAAAAGCAGATTTTGAGCGTGTGTGGTGATTTACAGCTGGAACAATGTTGCCCATCAGTTTGGTGTGAAATAATCTGTAAGGAAGTGATCATCAAAATAGTCAAACTAATCAAACTAATGGCTCAGTGTGTGTATTTGTACATGATCACATCTTATTTTTTAATCTTTTTCTGCTTGGAAGTCTGAAAAAACCCCTAGTGCCTGATGTGCCACTCTTATTTTGCACTTGGAGGAGAAATGCTTCATTAGGGTGAGCAGTGAGGATGCCGGAAATTAGGCAGTGGTGGTTGCCAGTGAAGAATACCCGGGAGATGGCATCAGGAAAGTCATGCCTGTATGCTGTAATTCTGCCACTTGCATTCCATCCCACTGTTCTTTTCATTACCCTAAAATACACAGATACAATGCAAGTCTTTTATTTAGGCTGTCCTTATCTCTTGCTTTGATTTGGGGCACTGTATTTGCCACAGAGCAGAGGGTTCATCCACTTGCTAAGCCCCATTTTTAGTCCATTTAGTCTTTTTCTAAGATCTCTTTTTCCATTGTAAGTGCAGCAGCTGCTTCTAGGTGAAATTTCATCAGGAGAGGGCAGCATTGCATTTATTTTGACAAATAGTTTCGCAGCATTTCACACTCAGAACTGAAGAGTGCAGCTCGTGGGGCCCTCAGAACATGCTCTGATGGGGATTTGCCTTTCAGCTCTGCCCACGATTTGGCTTCCAGAACATGATATAAGCAGTTCTACAGGTAATGAACACATTTCCCCTTAACCTAATTAAAAATAATAATGTCAACCACATCACCTTGAATTCAAAAAGTCAATACCCTAGAGGATTTTTACTAGGTCCTGGGGGAATTTTACAAGACTGCTTTCTGTGCACAGTTAAAATTGTCTGAAGTTGCATAGTTTTATGCAATTGCATAAAATGCATCTCATTGATAAACCTTCCATTTTTAGGGTTGTAAAATACCTCACCTGATGGTCTACTTGGCAAGAAGTTATTTGCAGGAAGAGGAGTTTTAATTCAAAAAGTAAAAGTAGATATAGAAAAATGCATAATATTGTAGTACCCTGGAGCATTTGACCATGGACCCCAAAATAATCCATACCTATTCTGTGCACATGTCTCTGCAAATGTATATACAGTCAATGTGGGGCTACAGAGGATCAGTCAGTCGTATACATATGTCTGCTTGCAGGGAAAATGTTTCTGAAAGAATCACTTGGCTGTGGGGTGAAGCAGTGGGATTTTGTTCATGGGGTTTTTTTGGCATTTTCAGTGTTTTATATCAAACTACATACCTGGAATTTGAAAAACTATTTGCTTGGATGGATATTTTTGCTAACCTCTGAAGTTTTCAGCTACAAACTGGAAAATGTATCTGTATTCATGGGATCAAGCTTATCTGACCGTTGATGTAGAGAGGTGGGTTGACTGCAGAATGCAGCTGATCACAGAGCTGGTCTGTAGAAGGGAAGGGTATCCTTGTAGAAAAAGGAAAATTGTGCAGGAAATTTCTTGAACTGCCTGAAATAAGGAATTTCTGTGGTATACATTTCCAGATTCTGGATGATACCTCTTCCTATTCAAAGCTGCAGAGCCTTTACAAAGGACTAGCAAGAGAAGTTCCATAATAAATGTTACTTTGTTTTATCTTTTTAATAACCCAAGTGAGAAAAATGCTGCACTTTCCTCTGATGTAAAATTACAGTGCCTCCCCAGCACAATCCTCAACTCCTTATTTTTCCCACTGTTCATTAAAAATCAGTAATTAACCTTACTTAACATTGCATGATTCTCAAATGCTCCCTGGTTTCAAGCTTTGACCTAATGGTTTGGCTGCAAGTGTCAGTTCATGTTTTCCACTGCAAGTTGTGTAGAGCTTGGTATTTATTTCATGGGGAAAATCTGGTGAGGAGAAAGAGCAGAAGGAGAGATGGTAAAAGCTGTGGTGTCAGTGGGGCCTGGCTGGAGGGCTGTACTTCGGTTTGTGCCCGTGGTGTGTGGTTCTTTTGCTGGGCATCACTGAGAAGAGTCTCTGTCACCATTATTGTCCCCACAGGCACTTCTTAGTAAGATCCCTGGAACTCTCCTTTTTCCAGGCTGAAGGGGCAGGTTGTCCTAAGACAGGAGATGCTCCTGTCCTTTCCTCATCTTCATTGTCCATGGCTGAACTCACTCCACTCTCCCCAGAGCTTCTGTCAGTGTAAAAGCACAGACACTTGGCTGTTTGTCATGGCAGCAGTGCAGGTTTTAATGTGAATGATCTGTGGTGCGTCCAGGTCTGCTCAGGAGCTGTGCCTGATGGAAATCCTGCTCAGGGATGTTTCCTGCCAAAGCTGTGTCCCAGCAGATCCTGGAACCAGGAGTATTCATTGTGTCTGTGGAGAGCCTGCACTGGAGCCAGGGAAAGCCTGAGAGGGACAGAGTGGCTGAGAGATGCACTTAAGTGCTGCCTGATCCCCATCCTTGCACTGGGGTCAGGGGGAAAGGGGTGCTGGGATGTTCACCTTGGCTTCTCAGCAACCACATCTGTTTTGTTTGGCAGTAGATAAGGTTAATTCTTCCCAAGTGGAGTCTGCCTGGCCTAGAACAGTAGTTGTTAATCAGCCTCCCTTGTCACTACTTCACCCCATGAGATTTCTCACCCTATGACCTGCCCCATCCTGGGTGGGACCTCATCTTTTCACCATGGTTAGTGCTCTACAACCTTTACTTTGCTGCCAGACACATATTTCATAAAGCCTGTTCCATGAGACCTGGAAGAGCACAGAGTGAGAAGGGCTGGAATTGGTGGCTCAAATGAGTGCCCTTTGTTGGGGTAGACCAGGACTTTATTAAATGGCAACAGTATTACAAACGCTGGGTGGACAAAGACGCTGAAGTCTGAGATCCTGGAACCCCGGACCCTGAAGCCCTGCAGTTGATTTAAAAGGACTCTTAATGATTTTAAGGCTTATATAGGTGTTTCCCCAGCTTAGTGTTATATGGTTATCATGTCTACCCTATGCATTTTTCCCTTAGTCATCCCATCCAGGTTTCTTCTTCCCTTAGGATTTTCCCCGCCAAACCCTTAGGATAATCCCTTAGGATTTTTCCCGCCAAACCTTCCCTGGTTGACCCCAGTTTGCCGCAGTGCAGTGTTTTACTATATATGGTTGTGGTTTCATCCTCGTCTCCCATTGGTCCTTTTCTTGATCCTTCATTTGTATATGTTCGGACCAATGGGAGGCTTCCACCCTGCCCTTTTTCTAGAAAGCTCCACTGCTGGCTTATATAAGGCCAGGCAGTTCAATAAACCTTGTGTCTCCTTGTTGGCTCCTGTCTTGTGTGGTCGTCTTCCTTTGGGGGATTGGCGCCGGGACAGGAGCAGGAGGAGCCTTCCCTGTGCTTCGAGGGGCTGATACTAAAAGAGCTGATTTTACTAGAGCCTGTTATCACTTAGCCCACAGAGCTGAAGGCCATTGTCACCGTATTGGTGGCGTTTCAATCCACCGATAATAGGCGCCCAGCTGTGGTTGCGTCAACCACCTACGGTGATTCTCAGCTGCGGGACAGGAAGAGTCCCTCGGTTGTCGGTGGACCCCAGAGTCAGCAGTTCTGGACTGGCACCCTCGGCATTTCCAGCAGTGCGCTGTGCATCCCTGGCTTTGTGGGACCGAGGACTGTCCATCACCCTGCCGTCTGGATGACTGTAGGTTGCACTCTGGGAAGCCCCTTCTTTATTCACCTACCTTCTATAGTCCATTTGTTTTAAAACGGGAGGGATTCTCTCCAGGAGAGAACACCCTGACTACTGCAGGCTTAAATCCATCATTACCCAAGCCAATTGTCCTGTAGACAAAGTGGCAGTGAAGTCCCTCACAAAGTGTATGTCAAAGAATAATTATTCCCTGCCCTTCAATCTCACATCTGGTGAATGGGCCTGCTTGGGGTGTAAACTGAGGGTGGCGGAGAATCAAAACGATTGTAACGCAACGCATGCCATAGTGGCATGGACACTAATTCAGGCAATCCTCGAGTTAGCACAGGAGGAGGAGATCCAGGGGGCTCCAGGACCTGAGAGAGAGACAGGGAGCTGCGGTCGACACACGTGTACAGTGTCGAGATCAGATTGCCCAAGTAACACCACTATGTCCACACACGTTGTCACCGTGGGCTTCTCAACTAAGCGACATACCAACTTAACACCATCTCACCGTGATTTCAATACCGCCCCCCTGCATAACATTGCACAAAGTGGCACCAAAGGGTGCGCGGGTGGAACTCCACAAGATGGAGGCTGGGGGAAAGAGAGGGAGGTTGGTAGGAGCCAGCCCTTCGTCATCAGGGTGGTTCCTTGGATCCCCTACGTCATGCCGCACCTCCTTATGCTAATGGAGACCCCCATGACTTCCTTCACCTAGCCCCGCCCCATGCAGAACATCCTAGCAACTCACATCAACTTCTGGCACAATATGGTGGCACCCGTGGCCAGGGCCTACCATCGCCCACCGAAGACACACCATACTTGTCTTCGAATAATCCATTTAATCCTAACTACACAGCATCCAATTCTACCAATACTTTTTCTTCAGCCACTCAGCAGCCACTCCATTTGACCCGTATGGATGGCAGTGCTAGCAAAGCCAGTGATTTCAACAATTTACATGCCATTCAGGCATTTCCAGGTTTTTGTGATGCTAACAGGGCACCCTCTTGGGAACCACTACCAGTACCATTGTTAAAAGATGCGAAAAAGGTGATCACCAAGTATGGCTTGGGATCTGCCTTCGCTGTGGGAGTCCTGAATTCCTTATTTCAAGCTCATTCACACCAAACGGTCTTAAAGATCTCGCATGCACTTTGCTGAACAATATGGAGGTTAGTATGTTTTTAAGTCAGTGGCTAGCTAACATATGAAAATATGCCCACGAGGTGGTTGGCACTACGGGACACCTGGTGCCACAAACTATAGATACGCTTTTGGTATCGGACCTTATGCCTACAATGTTGTCCAAGCACGCATCCCAGTGCCTGACCTTATAGCCACAAAAATGCTACCCTTTCAGGCCCTGCAGACCATCATGGAGACCTCACAAGTGACACCACGCTTTCAGTTGGTTTTCCAGGGACCTGATGAGCCCTTACAATTTGCAGAGAGGTTAAAAGAGGCGATAGCGCGTGAAACTAAAGAAGAAAACCATCCAAGACATCCTGTTCAAACAGTTGGCCATTTTGAATGCTAGTGCACAATGCCAACTCTTGCTAAGAGCTTTAAAAGATCCAACTCCACTGGAAGGGGTGAAAGCCTGCAAGATCATCACTTCCACTGATAAACTTGCTAATACCTTAGCGCAGGCACAAGTGTCAATGGGGAGCCAATTAGGCTCTCAGATCGCTAAAACAAATAGCTGGTGAAAGACGTCACCAAAGAAGTCACCCCAGCCTTGACTGTGGCCCTCCAACCAACAAAGATAAGATGTTTTAGTTGTGGGGAAAAGGGATATTTCAAGACAAATTGTTCTAAGCCGCAGGGGCAGAAGCTATCTCCACCTGGTTGGTGCCCCAAGTGCTGTAAGGGAGGAACTGGGCGTCTGAATGCAGGTCGCAATTTGATCGGCAGGGACGCCCCCTGACGCCGGTCCCAGCTCGAAAGGAGCGACCTTCGGGAAACCCCAATTAGAGCGCTCCAGGTGACGCGACGACACAAAATGCCTTCCATCTGCAGAACACAGAGTCGCGTCGCCTTCTACCTGCAATTCTGGAGGGGGAACCCTCCCAGATGGGTGTAAGCTGGGGCTGGCAGTTACCAACTCAAAGTGCTTGAGACGTTTTCTATACGGTATTAATGACTACACCAACTAACACCGAGGTCCTTAAAGGAACATTTCTAGTGACAGGAATGGCACAAGCAGCGTACATGGGCCTAGTGATTGCGCCTACAGTGCTAACCGTGACTGATGCGAACAATTTCTCTGTTTTCATTAAACCTTCCTTTTTTCCAGTGGAGCTCCTACCAGAGGACAATATCGCGCAGTTTCTCCTATTGAAAGACGTGCAGCACAATAAAGACTTTTCACAGGTGGCCTGGTCACAGGCCTTAACAACGGACCGACCAATGCTCGGTTTTTCTCTTACTTTTCCCAATTTAGATCAGCGCATCAACGTTAATGGACTTCTAGACTCAAGAGCTGACGTTACTATCATGGCGGACAAGGACTGGCCACGGGAGTGGCCCACCCTTACACCCTTGATCGACATCTGAGAGGTGGGGGGGGGGGGTTCAAATACCAAAACAGAGCATGTTCCCACTTTTAATCCGTGGACCCGAAGGTACATCTGCTTCATCGCGTCCATTCATTCTGGACATCCTGGTCACCCTGTGGGGGAGAGATGTTGTCTCTCAGTGGGGACTGTCTCTTCAAATACTAAATTTGTGCTGAGGGCCACTGGGGTGCCGCAGGCCCCTCTCCTCACCTGGACCACCAGCACTCTGGTCTGAGTGAACCAGTGGCCCCTTCAGGGAGAGAAACTGCAGCAGTTAGATCATTTGATCAGAGAACAATTAGAGAAACAGAGACTAGTTCCCAAGGACAGTCCATGGAACTTCCCCATTTTCACCATACAAAGGGCTTCAGGGAAGTGGAGCTCCTCCATGATCTATGGGAGGCCAACAATTTGATTGAGCTTATGGGGGCATCGCAGACGGGACTACCGTCCCCTGCCATGCTCCCAAAGGACTGGCCAATGGTCATCATGGGTGTCAAGGATTGCTTTTTTAATATTTTTCTGCATCCTGATGACGCCCATAGATTTGCCTTCACCGTTCCTTCGATGAATGCGGCAGAGCCCTCCAGGCGATACCATTGGGCTGTCCTCCTGCAGGGTATGAAAAACAGCCCAATCATTTGCCAGACCACGGTGTCCCGGATCCTGAGCCTGGTGAGACAGAAATACCCTGGAGAAGTCGCCTACCATTACACAGAGGACATCCTAATTTCTGCACCTGATTTACCTAAGTTAAAGTCAGTTCATGATTTGGTAGCAGAAGCTTTGGCGGCCTATGGATTAGAAGTGGCCTCAGAAAAAACTCAGACCACCACTCTCTGGCAATATTTCGGCCCGCTCTTGTCCAATAAAATATTCGTGCCACAGAAAGTTGTAATCTCTACCAAAATTAAAACCTTGAATCAGCTCCAGGTGCTGCTTGGAAACATCAACTGGCTTTGCAGCTACCTTGGACTGTCCACTGACTTTTTATCTCCTTTGTTTCGGCTGCTAAAGGGCGATTCAAATCTTTCATTCTCTCGTCAGTTGACGCCTGAGGCCAAGCAGGTCCTCGATGTGATTAACCAACGCATCTCCGCTCAGCAGGTCTGCTGACAGAGACCGGGATTACCTACAATGTTGATGATTTTCCCAGGGATACGGCAGCCTTACGTGATCGTGGGTCAAGTGGACCTTGCTAACCGAGACTTTTTATTGTGGAAATGGTTTTTTTTAAGTTTTCAGTTTAACAAAACTATTACCACCTGCCCAGAGATGCTGGCTAAGGTCTGCCACAAGGGTTGGCTGCGATTCTGGGAGATCTTCGGGCAGGACCCTGATTTATTTATGTCCCGTTGACCAAGTCTCAGTTGCAATATTATGAAGTTCATATGTTTGACTTTCAGTTAGTAATGTCAGATTTTGCTGGTAAGGTCATATATCATTTGCTGTCTATTCCTTTCTTGCTGTTTTTATCTATTTCCCAGCCTAGGCTGAAGTTGTTGTTTTCTACTATTCCACTCTCTGATGCATGGACTGTGTTCACCAACGGATCTGGGAGGACTGGGAATGCCGTGCTGGCCCGGTGTCATGAAAACCAGTGGTATACTGATGTCTCCACCACGTGCAGGGGTCCTCCCAGCTGGTAGAATTTTCAGCTGTGCTACGCACTTTTCAGCTCTTTCCAGATTCTCTTAATATTGTCTCAGATTCTTCTTATGTCGCTGGAGTTGTAACTAGGATTGAAAATAGTTACCTTAAGGATTTGACCAACAAACAGTTGTTTGACATGTTTTCTGCTCTGTTAAGGGTCATTCAACAGCAGGAACATCCGTATTTCATCCAGCACATATGTTCACATACAGATCCTCCTGGCTCGCTGGTGGAAGGAAACAGAGTGGCTGATGCTGCAGCGAATTAGGATGTGATGATAAATTTGGCTCCAATTCCCAATAATTTTGAGAAGGCAAAAATTTCACAGAAATGTTTTCATCAAAATGCTCAGGCACTGCAAAAGGAAGTTACTCTGTTGGTCACTCAGGCTAAGGTGGTTGTGTCCTCTTGTCCAGACTGCCAGAGGGTGACTCCAATACCACCAGAGGGTGTCAGTCCCAGAGGGCTCAATCCTTTGGACCTCTGGCAGACAGATGTTACACATGTGCAACAATTTGGCCACCTTCGATATGTGCATGTGTCAGTGGACACCTATTTGGGACTTACCGCCACGGCCAATACCAGGGAGAAGGGGAGAGATGTCAAGCGACACTTCTTCTCGGCATTTGCCGTTATGGGCGTCCCGAAACAGATAAAAACAGACAACGGCCCGGCCTACATTTTCTCCTCAGTGAAGGAATTTTTTAACCTATGGGCCATTAAACATCTTACAGGTATACCACACTCCCCCCAAGGCCAAGCAATAGTAGAGAGAGCCCACTTAACACTCAAAAATATGCTCAAAACCCAGGAACAATGGGCTGTAGGGCTCTCAAGGATGACTCAACAAAGCTTTATATGTCTGGAACTTTTTGAACAGAGTACATGAGGATATTCCTGCTGTTGAAAGGCCTTTCAGAGTTGACAAGTTAAAAAAAGGGGAAGTGAAGGTATGGTTCAAAGAGTCGGCCCTGTGCCCTTACTAACATGAGGAAGAGGCCATGCTTTGTTTCCACAGGGTCTGCCCCAGATGGGTCCCATCACGGTGTGTCCGTTTCCACCACAAGGATGCCCTCGTGGGGTGCGCCACGTCAGAGGAGGAAGGAGATTGGGGGATCACTTCCCTTTTTGAGTCCTGATGTTGTTCATGATTTATGGATTTGGCTTGGTGAAAGTTCCAGTGCTGGAAAACCAATGGATACCAGCTCCCATGGGAACCAAGGCTGAGGTCCAGCCAGTACCAACATGGGCCTTGTTGTCTTCACAAAACATATGGCTCAGTCTGGCCCAATTGCTGGGTACAGACTCGATCTGCCTATCCACCATGGACCCCTCCAACCCCTTTAAAACATGTTTGGTGGGGTGCCGTGGGCATTAGGAGAATGGAAAGATGATAACGTTAAGGACGTTTTAGGTGATTGTGGGGACCAAAGCCCACTTACAAATCCTTTTTTTGATTGCGTTATTAATCCCACCCAATCGGCGTTTTGAGATTTATGTTTCAAATACAAATGGGATCGTCCTGAAGAATTAGAAATATTGGGTAGTTTAAGATCTCCTTTGTGTTTCTATTTTGAACCCATTAGTAATGTAGCCCCAGAATTTTGGTTTAATATTTCTTCTTCAGGCATCTACTCTAACTTTAGTTTTTGGTGCCAAGATAAGGTTTTCATTTCAAGCACATGTCGTTAGCATTTCTGTTGTGTTGCCAAAAGGGGTATTTTTAATTTGTGACATGAGAGTATGGAAAGCCATCCCAAAATTCGCTGCCGGAGGTCCGTGTATGTTTGGGAGACTGACACTCTACAATCCCCACAGTCTTCATGCGATCTACTGCAGGCGACATATCTAACATTCAGCTGAAAGACCAAATGTGCTCCTCGGATCTACCTACCCATGCGCTTAGGAGATCCCTGTGCAATAAGAAACATGTAGGCTTTGATTATCCTATAGCCAAGAATCAACCGGTATTAACCAGAGAAGAGGAGATAGCTCCTGATTATGAGGACGAACCGGAATTGCCCCCACCTAGGCTGTGGGAGGAGAGTCACCCTACTCCGTACTCTCACCCAGGACCATACCCCTTGCAAGAGATGCAAAATTTACAGGAGTTCACTAAAGAGTGTGATTCAAACATGCAGTTTTGGTCCCATGGTAAGAACATTGTGGGAAGTATTTTTATTCCCGCAATAGGGATCACACATGCCCTTGATTTACTCACCAAGATGGGGTGCTGGTTGGTAAAGGAGGTAAATGCCACCAGCCAGGCCCTGGAGGAGTTTTTGTTAGACACTCAAACCTATAAGAAAGCACTCCTTCAGAACAGGGCCACAATAGATTTTCTCCTCTTGGTGAATGGCCACAGATGACAAGATTTCGAGGGCACATGCTGCATGAATTTCTCTGACCATCCCACCTCAATCCATTCCCATATAAATCAATTAAAAAAACTTTAGTCCATCAAATTAAGGAAGACAACGGTTTTACATTTGACAACTTACTGAATTGGTTGCCTTTTAAAGGACTATTGGAAACTGTTGAGAAAGTTATTGTTGTTGCACTCATTGTGTTGGGTGTTGTTATCATGTTCATGTGTGTCTTCCTGTGTTTTTTCCAATGCCTTAGAAGTTGCAGGGTTTCTCCATCTCCCCAAGCCTACCCAGCTATACAAAACAAAAAAGGGGGAGATGTCGGCGTAGACCAGGACTTTACTAAATGGCAACAGTATTACAAATGCTGGGTGGACGAAGACGCTGAAGTCCGAGATCCTGAAACCCGAAGACGCTGAAGTCCAAGATCCTGGAACCCTGGACCCTGAAGCCCTGCAACGGATTTACAAGAACTCTAATGATTTTAAGGCTTATATAGGTGTTTCCCCAGCTTAGTGTTATATGGTTATCATGTCTACCCTATGTATTTTTCCCTTAGTCATCCCATCCAGGTTTCTTCTTCCCATAATCCCTTAGGATTTTTCCCGCCAAACCTTCCCTG
>JAWWEV010000095.1:10665238-10703784 GCA_035583235.1 Hafferia zeledoni
GACTCCCTGGGCAGCTGTGGCAGATGGTCCATTGTTTGTGGGAAATGAATAGAGGAGGTAGAATACACGGCCTTGATCACCCCCACACAGTGCCAACTGGTCTCACCTGCTAAACTAGGACACAGATTCAGCTCACTGTGGAGTGAACACGTGTACCAGAGATACACAGCCAGTCAGACTGTCACAGATCAGGTGCTGCCTTCAACAGCTTGTATATACAGGACTCATAAAACAAAAGCATAGACAAGTCCCTTCCTTTTCAGCTGGTAGATGCAGAACGTCACTAATGCAGGCACACACACATAGCAATCCAGGGTCACAAGCACCCACAAGTACCAGCACACTCCTCTGGTAACCCCTGCGGTTCCAGGCCCCTTTTGCCTTCTTCACAACCAGGTTGCAACTGCAGCTAGCACTTATTCTGTGCAGCACACATACACATGGGGTAAAGAGTTAGATTACATGGAGATAGTTAAGAAAATATCTCATAAAAAGATATAAGAAGATAGGACCAGACAGGCTGCTGTGATCATATGTAGGGCTGAGCCAGACAGGTGTGTACTGACTGCCCACATTTTACATGTGACTGGCTCCTTTTACACCCTTCTCTGTCTAACCCCAGTTTGTTCATCCTTGCTCTCCCGGTCCCTGCACATCACTTCTGTGTTTGCACAGCTCTGTTGATTCCCACAGCACTCCCAGTTCAGGATCCACCCCTGGTTTACCATCTTATCAGTTACAAAGTCCTGGTTGACCTTCTGGGAAGTGGTGCCTCTGGTTTCTTGGAAGCCTGTCAGCTGTTGTGACTGGGGAGGTTTGCTTCATCTCTTTGTTTTGTTAGATCTGTCTCTGTGTATTTTGTTTCTGGTTTCCTCTTTCTCCTGCAGTCTCATAACATTATTGGAATAAACATTCTCACAGTCTCATGTGCTCTCATCATTTAGTGTGACTGTCCAGGTTTTGTTCTCATCACTGCCTCCTTTATCATTTGTATGCCAGGTTTGTATCTCTCTATGTTTTGTGTTACTTCCTTCTTCTTAGCTCTTTCTCTATTGAAAAAGGTCCTTGACTGGAAGCCCTTGAGGGAGCAGATGCTCTCTGTCCACATACCCTGATATATACAACTGTGAGAGGCTGATGTTTCTACTCTGACAAAAGATTCTATGGAATTTTCAAGCATTTTGACATTAAGGTCTTGATCTTACAGCCCCTTTCAATGCTCCATCTGTCAGTAATGCCCTGTCCTGTCAAAAGAACATGGACTTTCTTTTCACATGCTTTGAAGGCAGTTTCTTCAGTATTTCAGGGAATTGTGGGGAAAACAGGCACTTCACAATGTTCAGTCCACATCCTTGTGTGAAGTGTCATTTCTGGTTTGTCCTTGTTGTAGCTGGAAGAACTGAGGCAGAGGGTGAAAGAATTGGAAGACAAAGAAAAAAAGGAGAGTAAAAAGATGGCTGATGAGGATGCCCTCCGCAAGATCCGAGCAGTGGAGGAACAAATTGAGTATTTACAGAAGAAACTGGCCATGGCTAAGCAGGTGAGAAGTTTGTGAAGAGCTCTGTTTTGGCTGGGGCACCTGTGAAGGAACTGCCTTTGGGTTAAAGCCAGGGAGATTACCTGAGAGAAGGAATGTCTGTCTCTGTGTGGGTCAGAGATGGGAGTTTGGTCCTTGTTTATTGAAGGGAGCAAAAGTGAAAAACCCCACAACTGGAGGGTGTCAGAGACCCAATAGCAGGTGATGGTGTGGAATGTTTAATAACAATTAAACACGTGGCCTTGATGAAAAGCACAGAGGGGCTAAATCAGCCACTGGGGGAGGAGGTTACGATTTCTTTTTAAAAGTTGTTGTCTGTACAAGTTCATAGAATGAATATGTTTGCATGCTCTCGGTAAACATCTTTTACAGAAAAGGGCTTAATCCAGTGAAAGAGCAGGACCACCTCAGCAGGGCAGAGGCAGGCCCATGACTTGACATGTACTTTTCTGGAATTCAGGTTCTTTCAGTTATGGAACGGAACTGCTCAATCTTGTCACTTATTGTTGAAGTGGTACAAGTGAGTTTGAGGGCTTGGCAGTATGTTAGTTGGAAGCTGCTGAGCTGTCCACGTGTAGAATTCCTGGCCTGGTGTATCTGACAGCTGTCCATGTAGCTGCTGGAAGCTGGGAGTTGATTTCTGCCCAGTTCTGGCAACGACTGTGCTGCAGCTGATTCTACCAGCAGGCAAGCCACAGTCCCTGAATGCTTGTGCACATGGCCACCTCTTCTCTACACCTTCAAATTCAGAGTATCTCCACTGGGGTGCATATTTCTAGAGAGCACCTTTTCTGATAGTTGGGAAGATGCTGTTCTGATACTGAGACATTTTCTTGCATCCCTGCTAGGTTTGGTGTCTCTGAGTGAAATGTTGAGGGTCACTGTGAGGGATGCAGGAGACAGTTTTGCCAAAGCCTGTGATTGTTTTGCAGGAGGAGGAGGCCCTGCTGTCTGAAATGGATGTCACAGGCCAAGCCTTTGAAGACATGCAAGAGCAGAACATCCGCCTGATGCAGCAGCTGCGGGAGAAGGATGATGCCAACTTCAAGCTGATGTCAGAACGCATCAAGTCCAACCAGATCCACAAGCTGCTGAAAGAGGAGAAGGAGGAGCTGGCGGACCAAGTTTTGACACTGAAGACACAGGTAACCTGGGAAAAGGAGAGAGGACGACAGCACTGGTGAGGAAAGGTGGAGATTTTGTGGGTTATCTCAGCTCCACACACTGTGGGATAAAGGAGAGAATCAGAAGGGCAAAAGTGAGGAAATGGGTGAGTTGAGTTAATAGCAGTTAACAACTAAAGGACAGGTGCACACAGAAGCAAAGGAAAAACACAATTCACTGCTTCCCATGGCAAGCAGGAATTCAGCTATTGCCATGAGAGCAGAGCTCCATCATGCATAATTGTTAATTAATAAACACCTCAACACTGAACATCCTCCGACTTTCTTCTTTCCTCCAGCTTTTATTGCTGAGCACAGCATCGTACGGTGTGGAATACCCCCTGGTCAGGTGGATCAGCTGTCCTGGCTGTGTGGGATCACAGTTTCTTGTGCACTCTCAGCCTACTTGCTGGTGGGCAGCATGAGACTCAGAAGGTCTTGATGCTGTGTAAGCACTGCTCAGCAATAGCTAAAAGAGTAGAGTGTTGTTGACACTGTTTTTTTCCCAAATGCAAAATAGAGCAGCACATGAGCTGCTATGAAGAGAATGAACTCTATCGCCACGGAAATCAGTACAGCAGGAAATACTCTTTTAACAGACCTAGGAATGATGTGTCACACTTCAAAGTCTTGGTATGAAACTGCGACTGCTGTATGAGCATAAAATGTCCTAGAAGTTCATTGCTATGGGGAACAAATGGGAAAAAGAAACCAGGAAGTAATTTTCATGTTGTAGTGGTAATTTCACCTGTATATTCTACCTGTATACAAGCAGGAACAGCTGGAAATTGTGATTCAATTAGAACTATCTCAGACATAAGTACAAGTACAGGCCTGGAAAAGAAGTCATTGAGAGCAGCCCTGTGGAGGTGCTGGTGGGTGAAAAGCTAAACATGGACTGGCAGTGTGTGCTCACAGCCCAGAAAGACAAACATGTCCTGGGCTGCATCACCAGTAGCGTGGGCAGCAGGTGGAGAAGGGGATTCTGCCCCTCTGCTCTGCCCTTGTGAGACCCCACCTGCAGGACAAGGGGCAATGGTTTTAAACTGAAAAAAGGGCAGGTTTAGATTAGATATAGGAAGAAATTCTTTACTGAAAAGGTGGTGAGCCACTGGCACAGGTTTCCCAGAGAGGCTGAAGGTGCCCCATCCCTGGAAGTGTTCAAGGACTGGTTGGACAGGGCTTTGAGAAACTTGTTGTAGAGGAAAGTGTCCTTGCCCATGGCAGGGGTTTTGGAGTGAGATATCTTTAAGGTCCCTTCCAATCCAAGCCATTTTACATTTCTATATTCTGGCATCCTTGGAACCAAGGTGGAACTGTTCACTGCCTTGCAGCAGTTTTTTAAGCCGCTGCTCAAAAATTAAGACCTCTTTATTGCAAATACTTGACTGCTGAGTTTTAAAGTGTTGACCAGAGATAGGTGGATGCAGCCCTTGGACTGCTGGATGGCTGTTCAGGGAGAAAAAGGCAGCCTGAAGCTCCTTGGTGCTGGGGAGGCAGGGATAGTTTTAGCATGACAGCTCTGAAGACCCCCAGAGCATGAATTTCATTCCTTCGGTATCTCCCCTCCTCCTTTCCAAGGTGGATGCCCAGCTACAGGTTGTACGTAAGTTGGAGGAGAAGGAACACTTGCTGCAGAGCAGCATTGGCACCGGAGAGAAGGAACTGGGTCTGCGAACACAGGCCCTGGAGATGAACAAACGCAAGGTGAGTGATTTCCTCTTGGGCTGTAAGATGGAGCTGTTGCCTTGCGGGAGGCACAGAAGGCTCTGAGCTCTTACTGGTGTTAGGGTACCTGGCATTCCCTGGTTTTGGACTAGTATACCAGAAGGCTTAGGAGTCTTGAAGAGAATTCGGATGGAGGTACTGTAGACTGAGGTTTCCCTTGACCAGGAGGAGCAGGTCACATGTGTTTCTGTGAAAGCCTGGTTAGGGAGATGAAGTGTAAGGTGCCTTTATAGGAAAGCTGTTGAGAAAGATGAGGCAGCAGCCAGATGAAGTTAACTGGGATCAAAGCTTTTGTAGGAAAGATAGGGTAAATAAAAGGGAAATATGGCTGTTAAGACTTTAAACAAATGCCTAAGATGAGGTAGGTCTGTTACCAGTAAAGTAAGACCAAGTCTCATGGTTGATGCTGCATTTGTTGTTAAAGTTTTAGTAGAAATGCAGGAATGACATTAAAATAGGCAGAAAGGAAAGTAGAAATAGCACTGTGAAGAGGAGCTGAGGGAATTCAGCACAGTCACTTACTCTTAATATGACAATCTGTGGTATTAAGGGAGCTTGATTAGAAGGTTATAGGACAATGGGTGAAGAGAGAACACGCTTAAAAACACTTACCTTGTGCTTCTGTCTACTTCAGCTATAGAACCACCTCTAAACAATGTAATAGAGAAAACGTGGAATAGAAAAAATAGAGAAAAAGCTGAAGGGCTGAAAATACATGAAGAGGAGAATTGTGTGGTCTTTAGTGTTTTTCTAAGTGACATGCTGTGCATTGTGACAAGATTTGGCTCTGGTGAAGAGGGATCTTGAAGCTAAATGATAAGAACTTGTTAATAATGAAGGTATTTTGACATTGAAGTGATGCTTAGGGAATAATTCCAGTTATTTCACTTGGAAATACTAAAAATGGATAGAAAAACAGATCTGGGTCAGCTTGAGGAGTATTTGTGAACAGTCTTGGATTGCCAGGTAGAGGGACTAGAAATCACTAGACCTCTTTTTGCATGCTTGGTTACTTCTATACTGTTTTGGGTTTTTTTCAGGCCATGGATGCAGCCCAGCTTGCAGATGATCTGAAAGCTCAGCTAGAGCTGGCTCAGAAGAAATTGCACGACTTTCAGGAGGAGATTGTGGAAAGCAGAGTAACTAGAGAGAAAGAGATGTTTAACTTCAAAAGGGCTGAGGTATATGTCCTATGCACAGTCCTTCAGTATCTGTCTGCTTTAGTGTTCATCTCCTTGTACACTGAGCTTGGAGTGTGTTTCGACTACACTGTTTTGGTGTCCAGTTTCACTTTGACTTCAGCTTCATCAGGTCTTGGCTCTTTCAGGTTTTGTCCACTGATAACAGACAATACTTGTGGCCTAAGATGATAATGTTGTCTGTTGGATTACTGGGGATGGAATTACGGGTGGCATGACTTAGGTGCACTGTTGGCACGTTCTCTTTGGTCCCTGAAGAAGCTGTGACAGAGAATGTGCTGCTCAGTCATTTGTTCTCTTGTTTTCATGCAGGAAGATATTTCTAGATTGCGCAGGAAGCTGGAGACCACAAAGAAGCCTGACATGGTTCCCAACTGTGATGAGATACTGATGGAAGAAATCAAGGATTACAAGGTGAGTAACTATCAACCTCCCTGCTTTCTTTAGACAGAAAGCTCTGTAGACACAGAGCTTTCAGTATTTCACATCTCTTGTCTGTACTCTGGCATTGAAGAAACTGCCTTCTCCTGGAGAGGAACAGAAGGGCCTTCATCTCCAGGCATCTTTTAGCACATCCAGTGTAACACAGTGTGCCCTCACGGTGACGTTTGTGTGTTGCAGGCCCGGCTGACCTGCCCGTGCTGCAACATGCGCAAGAAGGACGCTGTGCTCACCAAGTGCTTCCACGTCTTCTGCTTCGAGTGCGTGAAGACGCGCTACGACACTCGCCAGCGCAAGTGCCCCAAGTGCAACGCGGCCTTCGGCGCCAACGACTTCCACAGGATCTACATCGGCTGATTCCTTCTGCCGGAGCCACGGGAAGTCACTGATTACACCGACCACCCAGACTCCCTCACCTGCTGTGGCTGCCACCCATGGGGCACTCAGAGCTTCTGTCAGCTGATCTGCAGTTTCTTCTGGGAAGTGTGTTTATGGCAAGAAACAGATTCTGGATCTTGATTCCTTTCTTGCCCCTTTCCTTCTGTTCTTGCCCTCATTTTTTGTGGATAGTTTATGCCTGAGAGGAAATTTCCCATCCATCACTGTTACACTGCCAGGCTGGGAACAGCTAACTGAAGTCCTGCCTTGATGGGATGGAAGCTGTGTGTGGTGCAGCAGAGATAGTGAGACCAATATTATTATGAGGCATTTGCTTTGATGCTAATTAAATCCCATCAAGGTATGGCAGTGCTGCTGAGAGAATAGTTTCCCAATTAAGAGGCCAAATAACTGAATCTTTAGACTTCAGTGGAATGACTCCTTAGACATGTATCCTCCTCAGTCAGGGCAAGGACCTTTGAGGGCTGCTGTATTAGTAAACATCCTCCCTAGCCCCAAAAGCACACACACATCTTAATGTCTAGGAGAGGAGAGAGATAAGACATCAGAGAATCTTTGAAAATAGCATTCCACTGATGAACCCTGGTTGATGTGGACACCTTCCCCTAGGCTGAGGCATCACTGTCATTGTCCTTAGAAAAAACGGATTTTTAGGGGTTCCTTTGTTGCAACTTTACCACGAAGATTAATCTTTTTATGCACAATAGCTAATTAAAGGTGTTGTTTGGGTTATTTTTTTGGTTTTCTTGCCTCTGGTAGTATCTGCCTGTGCTCCTGTCCTTTGTCCAGTTATTTGAAATGGTTTTTACAAGTTTTAAGCTTTTAAAGTAGAGAGGCTAACTTCTTTCTTCCTCTGGCTTCACAATGTGCTTGACTAAAACAAGTTTTGTCCCTTTGGCTATAACTCCAGTATCTTATTCCTGACAATAGAAGGGCCAAGATGCTGGATTATTTCTGCAGTCGTTTTGACATGGCTGCAGGGAATTTTGTGAAAGGATGTGGCATGGGTTATAATTTCTGTGCTTCCTGTGGTTGGAGGCTGTATTTGAATCTGTTGCTAAAAGCAAAATTGTAATGGGTTTGATCCATGGCTTTTTTAGAAACCAGGGTATGCAAGGAACTAGACTTTACAAAAATGTGAACTCATTCATTTGGAACATTCCTTCACAGGGTGTAGTGTTTTTCCTGTAAACTTAGTTTTCTTGGAAGGTGCACCTGTCAAGAGGTTTATCTTGTGTGTCTCTTCCCTGAACCATAAAATCTGTACAACCTTCCTGTATTCACCACAGGAAATAACAGAAACAACAGTAAAGTGAATTAATCACAGATTGTCTTACAGTATGCATTATTATCTTTCTGAAAACATTCAGAATATATGAATAAAACCTTGTAAAATTAGGAACACTGTAAAGAGAGAAAGAACACGTGGCCCTGCCTTTCCAAAGGGAAGCTGGGATGCTGAAACTTCCGGTATGGTGTAAGTGCTGTTAGATGAAAGAAAAGTAGAACCCCTCTCCCCTTTCACTGGGAGTTGCTCCCTGGATTCCAGTTTGTGGCATTAAGTTGGAGAAAGAACCCTGTGTTAATGCTGGTGATAGAGTTTGAGGTTCAAATAATTGTTCTTCATAATCAGGACCTGGACCAACTACAAACTGCATCTTCAAACAGCGTTGTTACAGCAGCAAACTTTCTTTGACAGGTGTGAACAACCATCTGAATTAAACAGATGCAAAGCCCCTTGGTCCTTTCCCGGTCATAAAGTTGCATTATCATTCTACTCAAGTCAAGCTTGAAACGTCTGTGAGTATGTTGGCCATGTTAGGATCACTGGTCATGACAGGAAACAGATACTCAAAACAATCTGAATTAGTTTCACAGATGAGATTTGGAAAACTATTTTCTCTTTCCTTACCAAGAAAGATGCTAGTGGGTTTTTTTGTTTTGGTTTGGTTTAAAATAGTAGTTTATTTCAAGCTCATTTTGGAATTGACTGCATTTCTCTGTACTTAGAATTTAAGCATTGAGAAACAGTGAAAATTTTAGATGGTGTGTTTGCTAGAATGAGTGGAAATAATTAATTAAAAGCTTATCAGGACTAGAAGTGTGCAGGCCAAAGAAGTAAAGGGGTGACAGGTATTATGAAAAATCTCTCCAAATTTAGTGTCACAGATGACAAAGCCCCATCTCCAGTTTCCAGTGTGCCTTGTCATAGCAGATCCTCCCTTGTGACATGTCACTGACATGTCTGAGAGACTCCCCAGCCCATGGAAAGCTACAGCAATTTTTTTATGTCTCTGAGGGGATCAGGCTGAGCAACACAGTAGTTAAGAAAATAACATACCAAAATGTCTCTGTGGGGCAGCGACAAAGATCTTCTCCCAAAAGGTTTTCAGTTGGTGCTGCAGTAATTTGGAGCAATCCCTATTCTGCATTTGACATAGGAGCAGCCCCTCAGACACCCACCAGATATAAAGGTATTTGCTTAACATTCATTATTATTAGGTAGTGGACATTCTTACATTTTTGGTTTCAAATGAAGGCTGATTTTTTTGAGGATTTGATGTTTGGGTTGGAACTTTGAAGCAAAACATACATTTTTGTTTAAGATATCATTAACATTTTAAATTACGTTTTTCCTTTAAAAATCTGTTTCTGGGCTCATTGATGTGGAGATAAAGACATTAAAAACTTGATAAAAATACATGTAAGATCAGACTGAAATACTTTTTTCCTAGTGTTTTAATGAAAAGAGCAGTGTTCATCTGTTCTAACCAAGTGATTCCAGAGGTTGTGAGGTACCAGGTGCTACACAAATAACGAGCTCTTCCTAAAAAGCTGATGGGCAGGGGAAAGGAAGGGAAGGCAACAAAAGCAACCTCAGTGATTTGCCCTCTGGCTTGTCAAGGAGCAGGGAAAGTATGGACATCCCAGGTCTCTTAGATGTGCAGGGCTGTGGGTCCCACTTTCCTGTTTTATGTCCCAATTTCTCTTTTGTGTGTTACTGACTGTATTGAAAGGAGTAGACACAACTTGCCAAAAGCCCAGTCTAAGGACTGAGCAGGGAATAAAATATGAACTCTTGAGGCTAATTAGTCAGTAGCTCTCAGTGGTCCACATGAAGCTTTTCATTTGTAAGGGGTTTTTCAAAGGTTGAAGGCGCAAAAAAAATAGAACATCTTTTTCAGACCCCAGAATAGTTTCAGATCTGCTGTAGCTGTTAAAACAGTGCCTGACAAGAGTATCACCCTGGGCAACATTCATGCAGGTATTTGGAGACACTGGGAAGGCAAAGGGTATCTTGGAGACCAGAGTTAATTCTGATGGTGTTGCAAACATTCTTTTTCTCTGCAATATTGGATGCATTGGGAAGTGGTTTTTAAAAATTGATAGAAATCCTGCTTAAAAAACACAGTCAGTTGGGTTGATGAAGTATTTATTCAGATGTACAACAGCTTACCCTTCCTTCCCCTCTACCCATCATCCAGGTGGGAGAGCGCTCCACTTGTTACAACAATACCTTTGAAACCACAGCTCTCATTCTTCATCCCCAGGGAGGCATTGGTGACTCCCTTTCACTTTGATGAAATGAATAATGGAATAGATCCCCTTTATGTCACCTCGTCTGAGAAAGAGCCCTCCTGTCAGCTGCAGACAGTGAATATTAAGGGAGTAGTTTCACACTGGCAAAATATTTCACTTTTTGAGGTAAACACTGATGTACAGTATTGCCACCCCTCCCTTCCCCTTCCCCTTGCTCTGTGCCACTGTGAATCCATCCCTTCACACCTGCTGGTGCAGCTGTTCACGTGGCTTCTCCCTGGGTGCACTGGAAGCCAAGCCTGGGCTCAGAAGCAGACGGAGGTGGTGGTTTGGTTTTTGACACGTTATTTTTAAGCTGGGTGAGTTCCTTCACCACAGTCTCAGAGCAGCCTCATCTGCATTTGTGCTGACAGAGTTGAGGGAATGGTGTGTACTGGGTTTGCCACCAAGGATTTGTGTTGTGAGCCTGTAACATGAGGGAAGGACTGCCAACACAGAACTAGCACCTGGCATAATGAGGCATCCACAAGGAGCCTTCACATGAACAGAGACTAGACCCACAGACAACACAACAAAAATGTACCAGTAAGGGACATGCTTCCAATGAGCAGTTCACATTTTCTTCCTTTTTTTTTTTTTTAAGTATTTTTTTGAATTAATGCACAGAAAGGGCTAAAAAAGTGGGAACCTGGTCAAGTGGAGGAACAGATGCTCCTTGTCTCTCCAGTCCCTTGGGCATGGCTGGTGTTTTGCAGGAGAATGAGAAACTTGTGAAAGGAGGACTCAGGAGGGTGGCAGTGGCTGTGGGCTGCTGCAATCCTGCTCCCATGAAGAGCATGTTGCTTTGCACCTCTTCCTGGCATTACAAAACTGTGTTACAAATTTCACAGAGAAAGGGGGGAAAGGAACAAAAGGTGGAAGGGCCCAGGTGTCCTGGCCTAGGGCTCTGCAGTCCTGTTTGTCCTCTGATACTCTTCCAGCTCTGATTTCCTGTCCATGGCGAGCTGCAGCTCCTGCTTGATGATTTCAATCTGCTTCTCCAGCTCCGTGAGCTCTTGCATCACTGAGGTCCTCGTGATGCTGAGGGACTCTGCTTTCCCGTTGGTGGTTAAGGAAGCTGGAGTCTCTCTCCTCACCTGTGGCAGGGGGATGTCCTGGTGCTCACGGATGGTCACCTCATTCTGCCCTTGATCTGTGCAGATGTATTTTTTCCGGTGGCAGTTGCCCACGTTCGCTGTGTTCCACACGGCATGCTGGCTGTTCCCTACGTGGGACCTGAACAGAGAGATGAGGGTTAATGCCACATCAGGCCTGCTCTGGTGTGTATGCAGCCCACCCCTGTGAGCCATCCTACTGAAAAAATATTAGGCTGCTGTTACATATTACATAGAAATATTATTCCTTTATCCCTGGAATTATTTTTCTTGCAAAGCACAAATCATGAGAATAAATGACCAAATTTTCATGATTAAACTACAGCGGACACTAGAACAGAACCCTAAATCTTCCCCAAAACTCTTTGTTAGTTGTGAAATTACAGTTGGCTCAGCTCCAGCTCAGGAAAACGTGAGTCCTTCAAAGCTTTGTGAAAGGTTTTGTGATTGTATGCCCAGGTTTATCACAGTGTTAGTCTTTTGCATGTTAGTGCTCTGTGCTGGCTTGGGCATTTGCTCACATGGAGGAAGAAAGAGACTGCCTAGAGATGGTGTGGAGAGGTGAAGGAGAATGTGTGCCCTTTGGATTTGATGTCTTGGAGAGCTGCTTGCACTTTTGAGTGTGGACATGATGATGTGCTGTATCCAAACCTTGCAGTTATGTTCATGGTGTTTCCTGACAGAAGAAAGAAACCTTGGAGTTGTCATGTTAGGGGAAAAAATCCCATTTGGGGACTTCGGCAAGTGCTTCAAGATTTTTTTTCTGCAGAAATATTTCCATGATATTTTGATTCCAGAGAAGTTTTTCCCTCTCTTTTTTTTTTTTAACTTCATATTGCCACTCTCCCAAATCAAGACATTTCCCATGGTTCATTCCCAAACCGGAACACCCTGTGGCCTCTGCTCTTCAACTGGAACATAAGGAACCACAGAGTTTGCTGTTATGAGAGAGGAGCCTTACCTTTCCTACCTGCTTTACCTTTGTGATAGATCTGTGTGTGTTCATTTATAAACTGGGGTTAAAACTCTGAAGTTTAAAAGTGCTCCATCACAGGGGTCTTCTCTGTGGGTATCTTTGGACAAAACACCTATTAGTGTGAGCCACCAACTGGTAGATTAAGGAAGCAAGTTAACATTTCACAACTGGGACTGCCAAAAACAGTTGGTTTCAGGAGGAGTCTGGAGCTGGGAGTAGATACTTTTCTCAGCTGCCTGCAGAGAAGGAAGTTGGGAAGTGGAAATTGCTTCAGAGGAGGTGTTGATTGGGAGTGTTCTCGAAGAGACAGAGATGGCAGAAGCAGAGAGTGGGGAGGTTTCAGGCAGGAGCAGCAGCCCCAGCCTGGGTCACCCTCCAGAAGACTCAAGTCTTGTGCTAAACTGGATGTGTGTTTTGTGGTACAAATTAGTCCCCTGAAGAAACGAAAACAAACAAGTTCCTCTTAAGCCAGGATTAGCCTGGCAAGGAGAAATGGGCAAATATTTCCAAGGCCAAGAGCAAAAGGCCACCACATAGTATTTCCATACAGGCAGAGGGTCTAGACAAAGAAGGCCACCACTGACGAGGGGCTGAGGTGCCCAGAACTGCCTCCTCCTGTGCAGCTCAGCAGAGCCCATAGTACTGGGGGTCCTGGGCTCCAACTTGCCTTGGAGAAGAAGCACCTGTCTCAAGAGAAGCTGTAGCATTCTGTTTTGTAAATATTTCTCAAAGTCTAAAAGTCCACTGTGTCTGATACATTTTTCTCTCCTCTGGTAATCAAGACAGCCTTTTGACTAAGTATTAGTAACCAACATAACTTCTGCTGGTAGTGGTGCTTTTGGCTGGGGGTCTGGGCAGGTGACTTTAACAAATGCCAGAGTCCACAGTTAACAATCAAGTTTCACCAGGTCAAAAAAACCATTTACAATTCAGCTGCTGATGCTTAGCAGCTCTCCTATCTCCATGAGGATAATAGCAGTAGCATAATGGAAATTCTTTCCACCTCTTTTCTGTGTCTTAAGTGTTTTAATAGCACCTCAGTCCCCATCAAGAATAAAATAAAGTGTGATAATGTAATTCATGAGAGAGCTCTGTGTTGTGCCTTGCCACATCAAGGCTCATGACAAGCTGGACACCACATTACTGTGTGTGTTGAGTGAAATTCACAATAATTCTGTGCCAACAGTAGCTCATACCATGAGAAGAGCAAGGATAGCGTGTGTGCACACACACACATGGGCTGAATGCTACGTGGGCAGAAGTTCTTGGACAGCAGCACATCTTCACTCTGCATCAAACACTATTTGGATCATTTTCTAATGATGTGTCATTCTTTATGGGCCATCTCCTTATGTAACAAAATTTTTGCACTGCTCAACACCTGGCAGATAAATCATCATCGCGCTTCTTGTATCATCAGAGATAGAGCCCTTTTCCCTGGAAGACTCTATCTGGCTGGGTTAGTGCCTCAGGCTGTGGGAATGCTTGCCCCCAGCATGGAGGGTGCAGGAGGAGGAAATGCACTGCAGCAGTCGGTGCTGCTACTGCTGTTCACAGACCAAAACCAAAGAGGGGCTAAGTGCACAGAGGTGCCATACTATGTAGTTTTGGGAGGCTCTAAGATGAAGGAATGAGCAGAGGAAATAAACTTCATGCACTTTCATATCCTTCTGTGTATAAAGGCAGTCTAGGATCTTGCAGATGCTTGCTCCTTACATTTGCTGCCATTAGTGAAGGAATGACCAATAAGCACAACATACATCTGTGGGGTTCAGTCATGCCAAACATCCAGCAAGACCCTGAAAGACTTTTTATAGCCTGTGGCTGAACTTATCTGTAGAAAAGCAACACTGCTGCCTGTGTCTTAAAAAGTGCACTAATAGTTCTGAGTTACTGAGCAAATGCATAGTTTTAATACAATGCCTTGTGTTCCTGGTAGCTGTAGATAAGATTGTCTCCCCTTCCAGAAGACACAAGCTATGAAAACAAGGCATGGTTTTTACCTACTTTTTTCCTCCAACGAGAGTTGTTTGACACAAAGGTTTCTGAAAGGACTGCATTTTTCTCTTCTCAGCTTTTTTATTTCTCATTCTAAAAAGTAAGAAAGCTGAAAGAGTTTCTAACATTGGTGTCTGATCTCTCATTCACTGTGAAGCTCTCACACGGCTCTAATTACCTGCCAGTGCTTCAGTATGTGAGTAATTAATTACCTAAACGCAAGGGCAGTGGACTTGGTCTGCAAAGCCTGTCTTTAGAATGGGAATGCTTTTATTAGCTGTGTGCAGAGTCACAAAAATAACAAAATTTCTGGGTTTAATACTCTCTATTGGAAAAAATGAATTAATTTCTGCCTCCATCCCTTGTCACCTCTATCTTGTTTCCTTTTTTTTTGATTCTGTTATATTAGGGTTCATTAGATCCATAACCAGATATCCAGACACAACATATGTAAGTTCAAATTAAGTTTTACAGTTTGTATTTTAAGGCATGGAAAACTCCTCACCTCTTTTCTACTCGTTTTTTCTTAGGCTGACGTTTTTCCTCAATAAATGAACTGTTCAGAGCACGGTGTAACCTCTAGAGGGAAAAGAGGAAAATAAATTAGTAGAGGCAAGATTAAGAATAGCTCCATAAATAGGTAAACAATTTGGGCTTTGTGTGATGGACTTAAACATAAATTATTTTGCACATTGAAGGATACAAACAATGTCTGTGCTTTGTCATTACAAGAGATTTATTTTCCTGTAGTTTCCCAAGGAAGGGCAATCTGAAAGGTTGATGAATAGTTTGCAAACAATTCTTCGTGTTAAAATTCCTCATTTAAAAAAAAAAACCGCGTGTCTTGGCAAACTTCATTATGTTGTCAAAAATTCCTTCTACTGTGCAGCTTTGAAGCAATGGAACCTCTTCCCTTTTATGCTTTTTGCTGCAAAGTGACTTCTTCCTTTAAAGCAAACACCTACAGCAATTTTATCCCATTAGTTTCTCTAGAATAATGAAGGAGGTTACCCAGAACTTCCTTCATGGATCAAAAGTTTGGGAACCTGTAACAGTGAGATAAAATGTTCTGGTAGCCAGTTCAAGATAACACCACTGTTGCTTCTGTCATCCAAAAGGGCTGTTAGGTTACAAGTGCAAATGGAAAGGTCCCTCTGTGAACTTCGCAACTGTGAATATTTGAACTGTTTCCTCTGTGCTTCCCATTCTGTCATTAGGTAAGTCTTTTCGAGTTTCAGAAGCTGCTACCACACTCCAAATGCCAATCATCAGTGCTCTTAAAACCTTTTACACCTTGTTCTTGTCCAGGCTCTCTTAATCGGCCACACGACTTTCACAGTGTCGCTTCGAAATACGCACCTGACTTGTGTGTAGCCAGTATTTCATCTTGGATTTCTTCTTGATTCGTGGCAGGACCAGTCTGTACACGATGTGTTCCCCAATGGTGGTGAGAATGGACAAACCAAACCCAATGCACAACATCACAAAGAGCCCTGAAAAATGCTTGATGCCCATTTGTAGTGTCTGTGAATAAAATGAAAAGGAGACATTAATGCAGGAGGCTGTTAGTGCACCCTAACATAGGCTTTGTTTTCTCATGTGGAAATGTGGTCTGACTGAAAAGTGATGAAATCACAGAATAGTGTGGATACAGTTAACAACAAAGCCTCTCTATGCTGTGGAGCTCCTTGCTCAGTCAGAGAAAAAGACCTCGGAAGAGAATCTGCCAAAGATCAGGGAATTCATGCCATTTTCCTAATGAGATGAAGTGTTAAACATGTACAAAAATCCACTGTTTGCAGTGTCTTTGCATTTGTAAAAGCAAATACTGCTTGACAGAACACAGTCAATGAACTGTAGAGCAAGTCCTTCATCATCAGGGAGCCAAGACCGGCTGTTCACTGTCCATATTTTCTGGGAACTGATTGTTACCTTCCCCTTTTTGTGCTTTACCCTTCATGGAGAGTCATGGAGAAAACATTGTGAAATAAGTAGCACAAACATGACCCCTCCCCACTACACACATTAATAGGATTTTTGCTGGGAACCCCAACTGCAACTGTGAAAAACAGAAACACTCCCACCTTTTTCTGCCAACCCCCCCTTTTCATGTAGGGTAGGAAGCTTTTAATTAGTTTGAGTGCCTTATTGGCATCATTCATGTTTGAACACCAACAAACCCTGTACAGCAGCAATGTGTACAATGAACACCTGCACTACAATAGGTGCGTCAGGTTTGTGTGTTCTGTATAGTTTTAGAACCTTTATTATCATGCCTCCATAACTAAGCTCTGAGTTTTACCAATAACTAAAGTCTCTTGCTAATAATTAGTTGCCACAGGCTGCTATGGAAATGTTTTCAATAATACAAATTCTGCTTGTGTCTTCCTATCTGTCCTAGTTCAGCAGCCAGGGCAGGTTTATCTCTGTGTAGGTGTGATCAAAGCTTTGTATTCTAAACCCTCTACATAATTTCCCAAGAACTGTTAACAATGGACCATTTGCAGTAGCTGCCCAGGGCACACCTGACCCCTCAGGGTCTAAGCTGGGTGTGAAAAAAGCCTGTGAGAGAGGAGCTGTGATAACTCCCCTCCAGGGAGTCGTTAGCACCTTCATACCCATCCTGAGGGGTCATGTCTGCTAATGGGCCATCAACGATTCCAAAATACCCCATGACTCACAGAGTCAGATCACCTGTTGTAGAACTCCCTGCCCTAGGGGAGGTACTGAGGATTCCCACCTGAACCTGAGAGCATATAATCTGGAGTTTGGGGACTTTTGGGACCACTTGTTGGATCCAGAACCATCTGCACCAAGTTTTGTTTTTTCTTTCCTTCCTTTTACTTCGGACTCAGGGGAACAACTGTGTTTGTGCCCCAGGGTGCCAAGTTATAGTTCTGGGGTTTGTGGGTTAAAACTAATTTCTCATATCATTGCATTCGTTGTAATGTTTTTATTAAATTGTAACTCTGACTTATACCCTCTTTTGTGTTGGGTTCATTTCTCCTGCTGATTTACATGTAAACCAGTGCAATATTACACAGCATTATTCCCCACATAAGAAGAAAATAGGAGAAGGAAACTGCTTGGGTAGCATTGTATGCCAGGAGATGGCGCTTGTAATGCTGTTACTCTGGACAACTGACGTGTTGTGTTTCCTGTGTTCATTTGGTACATGGGTAGTGGTGGACATTGTGCTGTATTATGACTATCTGTGTAATCCTGAAAGAGAAACCTGGATTTATCACAGAATATTTTTAAAGTCTTGTTATGTGGTCATTTTAAGCCATAGTTGATTTGTGATGAGTCCACTGAAGTTGAGGGGCTTGGAAGTCCCTTTGTGTAGTTTTGATGGGTGATTGTGAGCTGCATTTCTCTCTCCTGATTTGCACATTTGATTGGTGGTTTGCTCACTTGATTTCTGTTCTTTAAAATACAATGGTATGTGATAGCATATCACAGGCCTTTCACAAGAACAGAGTGAGAACTTTTGCATGTAGCACTGGCAATGAACTCTTCTTATGGGGATTCTCTGCCAAAATCAACCTGCTTGCCCTGAAACATACCAAGCAGAACCCTAATTTTCATACCAGTGAGTAAACACTTCCAGGCTATTGAAGGGTATAATACAAATGTAAAAAAAATTCCAGAAGAAGTTTACTGCAGCCTAGAAAGAAAGTGGAAAACCACAATAGAACAGCTCTGGGGTAGAAGTGTGTCAGAGTCTTGGCACAAGGGTTTTCTGATGCTGAGAATGCATCAGTTCAACCTAAATTCAAGACTTCCTTTTCCACATCAGAATTTCTTATTGACAAGAGCCTGCTGTCCTTCCAGTTCAGAGAACAGGAAGACGACACAAAAATTATAGGTGGTAATGTTTTAAACCACTCAAAAATTGTTTGACTCCAGGTCTGGGTTACCTGTTTCTTTAAACTGGCAGCAAAGCCCAGCTTTTAGCCCAGGTAGCATAAAATCAGAATGATGCCCCAAGCCTGACCTTTTTCTCAGAGGTCTCAGACTTGAGACCTCTGTATGGCCCCAAAAGCAGGGCAGATCTCCTGGTGTTTGGATGCTGGATGGTAGGAAGCACTTATATTGCTCTGAGAATAGGAACTCAGTTTAATGTATTATCATAATTCTTCAGCCATTCAAAGTAGTAATAAAAATGCCTGTTGAAGTGGGGATTCCTGCATTCTGAGATGTCTTCCCCAGCCTGAGCTCAGTGTTTGATGCCATTCCAGCACTGCTGCAGAGAGAACACTTGGCCAACTCCTTATATGAAAAATAATTCCCTTGTCTTCAGCAAAGCCCCTCTGATTTATGCTGATGAGGTTCTGGCTCCCTGTCCTGTCAGCTCTGCAGAATTGTTTTCTACCTTCCCTGGAAACAGGTGAAAGAAATTCCAGCACTGTCAGCTCAGCTGCATTTTTCACTTGTAATGGATAGCTTTTGAAATTGTCCCAAGCGAGACATCTTTTCCTAGGAAAGGAAATGCCAAAACAAAGCATCAATAATATTTCATCTAGCAATAAAGAAGATAATGCATTGAAAGAGCTGCCTAATAGAGGCTGCACAGTAGAGGCAAATATTTGAGACCAAATTAAGTGGGAAAACAAGGTAGGGAAGAAATAATTAGCACAGTGTGTTTTATGGTGTATGGAGGGATTATTTATAGCAATATCAGCACATTTACATACCATTGTAAAATGGCTGTTTATCAGCTGTTCATAATTACTGTAGACACACACGTGTTAAATAATGAAGGAAATCATCTAGAAGAGGCACCTCTCATTTTCATTGCTTCATGCTGATTGGAGCAGCAAGACCTACTACTTATTTTGTAGTTTGTATGTGTATTTAGGTGCATATATAAAATATATGTGGAAAGAGCAGAAATAAATGATTTTCTGAGTCACTGCTTTCCTCTCTGCTGAAGTTGAAGGGGCCAGGGGAATGTGTGTGTGTGTGTGCGCGCGCTGGGGGTGTGTGGTGGCAACAGAAAACAAAACAATGAATTTCTCTACTGCAATACCTTTCTTTTTATTTTCTTTTTTTAAGGAATAAAAGCCCATAATGTGATGTATTCTGTATTAAGCCAGGATGAAAATGCAGTCCTTGCTGCAACTTTGTGATGATAAATTCATGAGCTAGCTGCCTGCATTTTAGGACAAGGAAGTCAATTACACCCATGTGGTAGTTCTGAAGCAATAAGCAACCCTAGTCAATCCTGTGATGATTACAGCTAATGGGTGCTAAGCACTGCAGTGGCAACAGCCTCTAAGTTGCTTCCCACTTGCAAATTGGAAAATTGGCACTTTCAGGAAACCAGCAAATACAAGAGCAGAAGTGGAGGTATCTGCCTTTTTTTTAATATATCCCTGGAGAGACTTTTCCGATTCATCAACCCATGTCTTCAATTGCTACCTCAACATCTCCTGCTGACTCCACTGTAGTTTTATGCTTTTTTTTATATTATTTTTTAATTTTTTTTTGAAACCTGAAGAGAAGTAAGGGGATACAGGGAAGAGATTCTGATATTTGTGCTCACTTTGGATGGGGAGCAGAGACCCAAAACAGTACTCAGTGATTTCATCATTTGTTTTTATAACAAAAACTCCTGTTTTACTCCCTACTCCAGGAGTTTGTAAATGCTTTACTCTCCTTGGTTGTACTGAATAAGCCAGCTTTGATTCATGAGAAGACTGTAAAGATCTTTGTGGATACTCTGCAGGTTTGCAGCACAGCACAGATATTGGTGCTACATGCTGCTGAACCCAAACACTAAATAGGGGTATTGTGTGTGTGCTAGCTGTAACAATAATTTTTTTTTTTCATTGCATTTCTCCCGTAAGGATTTTGAAATGCTTTGCTCATAACAGGAAGGTAAATTTTGCAGCACCTGTGTGAAGAAGGAATTAGTAGGGATAAATGGGTACGAAGGGCAGAATTCTAAACTCATTTACACATCTCAGTAGGCTCACAAAATCCTACCAATGCGATGGTTCTATTTAGGTAACTAAGTGGTATTAGAACATCCCTCTGTCCATATTGTGCCATTTCTTGTAGCTGTGGAAAGGCTGGTTTGTTTTTACTTAATTTTCATTCTTACAGCTTTCTGTGCTCTCAAAGAAATTGCAGCATTGAAATAATACATATTTAATCTCTTTAGGAAGATTATCCTTAGCAAAGACTGGTGATCATGGCTTTAGAGGTTTCAAGTGCCATATTTCAAGACAGTGTAAATTATTGTCTCGCATTAGCAAGACAAGCTCCTTTCCCCCTCTTGTTGTGAGGACTTTTGCACAGAACTGGAAAAATGTTCCATTTTGTAATAAATGTTTTTCTTTCAACTCATCCATTTTCCAAGCCCTGCCAGTATCTCCTCAGATAGTCAGCTTTGATTTTGTTGTTTTTGTTTGTTTTGGTTTTGTTTTCAGTTTCAACAGATGGATCTAAATTTGTTAATAATTTCCAGAAGACTCAAAACATGATTTTCCTGACTGTTGTCAGACTCAATATTCACCCACTTCTATCTACAGGACCATTGTGCAAAGTATTTTTTTCTGCAGTGCAAGTCCAGAACCCAGTGCCTCTTCCGACCTTTAGATGACCCCTTTGCAATGCAACATCTGTCACTCTGTGACACCCTTTTTCTTAATAGTCCCAGTCCTCCAGTGGGCAAGGACCAGCTCCCCTTCCCAGATAGCTTATGTGCAGGCTGCAATTTTCTTGTCTGCAGGATCATTTTTCCTATTCTTTATGTTTGTTTTTCACACTCTGGTAACAAGGTACCATGAAAGGTGACTGATGGGCAGCTGATATTTGTGGCCACAGGGTAGTTTTTTTCCTTTGTGGAAGTGTCTGCGTGGCCTCCCCTTGACACCTGCAGAGCACCAGGGACAAACTTAAACCAGAGCTTCAAGGCAATGGCTAGCAAAGTCACTGTTGTGTTGTCAGGTGATCAGTATTAACAAAAAAGGGAACTAAAGGTTGACCTTTAAGGGGACTAGGCAAAATGCAGAGCAGAAAACCAGAATTTGCTCGGTGACCACTGGATAAAATCATGGCAAGATTAATAAGACACTGTCTGATTTTGCGTATTATGTGATGCTGAGGACAGAGACCACCAATTTAGGCAGAAGCCATGGCAATTTTGAGCAAATTCCTTCAAAAACTCCAGAGAGGAGCTATCAATGGGTCCCACCACTGACGACAGATGTCACTATCCCCGCAGGGATTTAAAAGACAGAGATGTGGCACTTAGTGACATGGTCTAGTGGTGGGCTTGGCAGTGCTGGGTTAATGGTTGGACTGTACGATCTTACAGATCTTTGCCAATGTAAATGATTCCATGACTCTATGATGAAAGGTCTTTGTCTTTGCTGTGTGCTTGTCTGTATTAGATGGAAGCCCACAGACAATGACCAAGCCCCACCAATAGTAGCATGGACCTCTCCCCTAGGCACTGTCAGGAGGTTCATGGCACTGTACCTTCCCCAGCATCAACACCTGAGGAAAACAGTGGGCCTGCAGTGACAGGATCAGTTTGGGCTGCCACTGTTTGTGTGTTTCCACATATTGTTATTTTAATTATCCAGTTAGAGACCATTTGTGTGAAGCATCAGTAAGTTGGGATAATGTTATGTAACAATATATAATTTTTTCCCCCCGTGTTTTAGTTGTTATCTGACTGAACTGCCAGTCAATGGGCAAATCAGTTGAAATTCTAGAGCTCCAGTTGTCCTACAACATTTGCAAATATAGTATGAAGAATATATGAGCCTTTCAAGTGACACAGAAGATACAGTTTCAACAATAACATTTTTTAAAAATGTAGCTTAAAAGTTATGAAACAGCGTGTATGCAGAGTTAACTTTTCCCAAAGCAAAGGTTGCTCAGAGCCCCATCCAACCTGGCCTTGAATGTTTCTAGGGATGGGGCATCCACCACCTCTCTGGTCATTGTTTTTCCACCCTCATTGTAAAAACCTTCTTCTGCAGCCTCTCCTGAGCTTCTTGGGTGGAGCTAATGGGATGAAGGGAAAAGTCCTAGGAGACTGGCTCCTTCTGAAGAGGTGTGAGAGTAACCATAGGGTAGAGGAAGGGCTAAGTGTAATTGTAGAAAAAGTGAAAACGAATTACGTTGATCATGTCCAGATGTAACATGAGCAAATACAGTTCTGCCAATCTCTATTCCCTCCTGCACCATGCTCTGCCCTAAGCAGGGACCTAGCAATTTTACCACAAAGAAATTCATTGGAAACTAAAGCACAATTTAAAATCAAGAGTACTCATGCAATATTGTGTGTGAGTAGCACTCAACATGAACAGCCACTGCTACCCACAATTACCTGTGGTGCAGAGGGGAAGATGGAATCACTGCAGCAATCCATTCCAACTCTGAGTTAGCTGCATCCCCCATGAATGATCCGATGGGTGCCTTGGGCAAGTGGTTTTGCTGGAGAGGCTCATACAAAACCACAGAGTCAAGTACTGACCTCTGCACTTTCAAACTCATCTTTATTGGTTTCTCAGCTTGAAGAGTCACTGCAAATTTTCCATCCCCAGGCTGAATCACACCTTTCCACAACAACTTTGTTTTGAAGTGCAATTTATAATGAGCAAAGTGCTCATTATGTGCTGGATAGAGAGAGATGGAAAGAGAGAGCATTTGAATTCTGCCACTGAAAATATAACTCCTCACTGTAAGATTAGTAAAAATGATGAGTAGGAAAATGAATCTCAAAATAAAGTTAGAGAAAAATTACCCTCTGTGGGCAGGAGTGGGAGTGGATAAGAATCAGGTAAAGCCTAAGAAGTGATGTCAAAAAGGAACGATGGATATCCCACCCATTTAAAGGCTATACTGATCAGTATTTCACCTACATATATTTGCATTTTTGCGTCATTACTCTTGGTCCTGTGTTGAACATTGTCCACCCTTCAGTGAATCTGTTAAATGCTTGTGACTGACATCAGGGAGTTGAATACCAGAGATATCTGGGCTGTACAAGAGTAAATGATACAAACTGACTTAAGTCCAAGAATAATTCCCATGCCTCTTGACATAACAGTGGGGAAGATCTGCTTTGGAGTGTCCACTCCTTGAACATTTAGTTTAATAGATCTGTCCCAATTATGAAATTGCATATCCTAAAACCTGCAAATTCTTGGCCAGGAAGGAATGGACAAAGAGGAAAGTATGCACATGGGAGATGTGTTAGAAGTAGGATACTTCAGGAAAATGAAGATGTGGACTTAGCAGAGCTTACCCCACAAAGACACAGACTTACAAGTGGTGTTCTGTTTCTGCTCACTCTTTCTGATTGCAAAAGGACCTTTGATAATGTGAGGAATTGTTCAAGGTCTTGAGCAACTTCTTAAGATTCACAGAATGCTCAAATAGTTTAGTTTTGAAGAGACCTTAAAGACCAAGTACCCTGTCATAGGCAGGGATGCCACCCACCAGAACAGGCTGCTCCAAGGTCTGTCCAACCCTGGACACTTCCAGTGATGGGACATCCACAGCTTCTCTGGGCAAGCTGTGCCAGGGCCTCACCATCTGAAAAAGTTTTTAATTACTGTATCTCAACTAAATCTACCTCTTTCACCTTAAGGCATTTCCCCTTGTCCTGTCACTCCATGCCCTTATCAAAAGTCCCTCTCCAGTTCTCTTTTGCCTTTAGCCCCTGGAAGGGGGTCTAAGGTCTCCACAGAGCCTTCTCTTCTCTAGGCTGAACAATCCCAGTTCTCTCAGTCTGTCTCCATAGCAGAGCTGCTCCAGCCCTCCAATCACCTTTGTGACCTTCTCTACTTGCTCCATCAGGTCCATGTCCTTCTTATGTTTGGGACCTCAGAGCTGGATGCAGCACCATAGATCAGGTCCCATGAGTGAGCAATGGACTGGCTGAAACACGCCCTTGACCTGCTGCCCACACTTTTACTGATGCAGTCCATGACAGTTTTGGCTTTCTGGGCTGCCAGAGCACGTTTCCACATCATGTTGAGCTTCTTGTCCACGAACACCCCCGATCCTCCTCAGGGCTTCTCTCCATCCATTCTCCTCCCAGCCTGTATCTGTGCTTGGGATTGCCCCAACCCATGTGCAGGACCTTGCACTTGGCCTCACTGAACTTCATGAACTGAGTCCTTCGGTTAAGTCACCTGAACCAGCCCATTGGACCTTAGTTTCTGAAGAAAACCTCAGTTTTGCCTTTGGGTTAGTGCAGCTGTAGATCAAATAAGGACTATGGTTAGATACCAAGTCTTAGAAAAGCTAGACCTATCCTTCTTTTTGGCCATCACATGGAAGTTACACTAAAAAGATTGAATCACTTTAAAGCACAACATGTCTTCCAGCTGTGAACCATCTATAAAGACTCCCTTAAAATGCCATGCTTAAAGCTTATTCAACACTGAGTAAAAAGAATTCCATGGGACTGTTGACAGTACAAAAATCTGACTTTTCAGACTGGAGCAGCTATTCTCCCACCTCCTCTCCTTTGATTGGTAGGTCTTGAGGAACTTTGGAGAACTTAAAATATGTCACTGTTTTTCCATGCCATGAACACAGGAGTGTTTAAGACTTACCTAGAAAACAATGACACTCAGTATTGCATCACTGGACATTAAGGGGTTAAAGAAAATGTAAGAAGGTGAAAGAACTGGATTTGCCTCAGAGACAACATACCAGCCACACCTGTACAGGAAAATGGTACAGTTTTTCCTCCAATTTTTAAATTGCAAAGTGCTTTCAGAAGAGTAGCTGCAAAAATGATGTGCCACCTATCAGGTTTTTAACTCTCCAGTTTGAATGCAAGATTGATTCTCTCTTTACTCATGTTCGATTTTCTTCATAAAAACACAAATCCAATTGGTTTTATAATATGACTTCTGCAGGTGGTCCTGCCAGGGCTGATATACTGTACTACTGTATTTGCTATGGCAGTAAAAAGGTTTCTGTTTCTAGGCAGTCTTGAGAACCCAAGGCTTAGAGCAGTATGCTCCAAATTGTTTTTGATCACACACCTCTATTGGTAACTTTTGAGTGTAGCTACTTGTGATTTTTACATATATATATATATATAAACCCCCTTGATTTCTAATACTTTATTCTTGCAACCCAGTGGGTCATTTCATGCCCTCCACCAGGGGCTGTATGAAACAAACACTACAGACCACTAGATGGAAGGAGCAAATATATATTCTAGGAAAGAAACCCAGTACAAATTGAAGCCATATTTTTAACTGGAATTGATTCTATGTCTTAGCTATTTCCATAGGAATACAGAGCAGACAGACCTGGATGCATTTTCTGGGGTGAAACGCTCATGATCACAGGAAGCTCCTTATGTCTCATCACTGGGGAAATACCAGGGAGGTAAGTTTTCTCTGCTGTAGAGTTTTGAGTTCTAAGACAGTTGAGGTAACTACTATCATTACCATCTGGTAATTTTCCTGAGATTTAATTCAAAAAATCTTGTTAAAATGTAGAGTAACAAGAGGTCATTGAATGAAGTGCTTGTCAGGAACAGATATATTAACTATTTTAAAAAGACAATTCCCTTGTTAGATGATAATATAATCTTCAACTAAGCTAGCAGTGAATACATACTTTTGTTTAAATGTGCTTTCTTGTCTTGAATGAATCACAAGAAAGAAAAAATTGAATAAGTTGAATAAAAATAAATTGAATTTTCTCCTATGAAGTTTGATGTTAAAATGTAATTTGTTTCATATTGACACAATTGTAATGAAAAAGCTAAAAATGTAGTAAGACATGCAGAAACACCCCAGTAATCTAGATATTAAAAGCACCAAATAAAGACTTTCTTTGTCATATCTCTAAAAGATACTGGCTTTCTAGTGATTTAGTCAGCAGCCAGAGGTTTGCAGGCAAGATGCTCAGGTGACCATGGAAAAGTGGGTGTCAGAGCCCCAGGAAACTGGGATGCTTCTTTATGGGAGGTGGCTGTGCCACCACTTCCACAGGGAACAAACAGTGTTTGTCTGGCATTTGGCTGAAGGCTCTGAGAAGATGATGCCAGTGTTTTAACTACATGTTTTCTATCAGGGAGACTATGCAACCTACCTCTTTTGGAAGACCTTGAGCTAAAGGTATATGCTTGAAGCTTTAGACATTGCTGGAGCTTTTGATCCCTCAGTACTTCATCTTTTTTTAGTTGACAGTCTAGGAACTTAACAAAAAAATGCTATTCTGATAAGAGTCTTCTGTTTCTCATAAATAATGGCCTACATCTTCAGCTGCCATGAGCTGGCATAACTCCTCTGATCTGATAGGACATAAATCCATACAGATTTACTTCTGTTTCCTGTAGATCTACATAGAATTGAGACCAATTCTCATCTCTTTTAGCATGGTATGTTAGCAGACCATTTCTAGGTTGAAATCCTCTCTTTGGTACAAGTAGCTGCCGTGTTAGGAAATGATCAGGGTGTATTATGGATTTGGGATGTACTGAATTCCCTGTCTCTGTGGCTGGTGATACACACACAGCTGAGTGGAATCAGACAGGTTCGCTCTGTAGTGTGTCAGACCACGTTTTTAGCGCCCCTGTTTGTCTCCAGAAGAGCTCTCTGACACACACACTGCACACCCAACTTGGCAGAACAGTCTCACTGATGTTCTTCTCATGCTCTGATCTGATCTCTTGGGATTAGCAGCTCTTTCTTGTGAAGCCTCAAGCTTCCCTTCAGCTACCACCCATCTCTGCCATGTGGGCATGTCCACTGCACATAAAGAAATCCTCACTTACGTCCTCACTTACGTGACTCAAGTTCATTGCTTACCTCTGTGACAGCAAAGCTTCTTTTCCCACATGGAACGACCTTGTACCACTTGTCGTGCAGAACATCCATGAAACCGTGAGATTTGTACTGGCTTATCAGTTCAGAGATGTTTGAGGTGAGCGGAGAGTTAGGAGGAAGGCCAATGCCGTATCCTAGCAGGAAAAACAGTACAATAATCTCTCTCTTTCTTGTTTGCTTTTTGCTAAAGGATGTTCATTTCAGTTGTCATTTACTGGTGTGGATTGGCACTCTGTTTCAGGCAGTCAGTTCAACAGGATACTGCCTTACTGCAGACTGAGAATGCTGAGACAAGGCCTTTTGCTGTGCAAAATAAAGTCACTCAATATAAACAGGATATGCAAATTCAAAATTATTAAGGCCACAGAAGTAGTATGTAAAACTGGCGGCTCAAAAATTTAAAATGGAAGTACAGATGGAAAAATAAATCTGTCTTGTCTCTAGAAACACAGACTTTTGCACGCCCTTGCCATGGGTTCCTTCTTTTGTCTTGTTTTAGCAATGCTAAAGGGTCTCAATGTCACACAAACCATTCTGTGATCCCTTTACATTGTTAGAGCAGTGGATGTGACTGCGGTGTCAGAGATGTGACATTTTCTTCCTATTCATTTTCTGATGAGGAGCCATATGCATGTAAATGTATATGATGGGAACAGTCTGCATTGTTTTCATCTAGCACTTTAAAGCCTGGGGGCTACATTTTCAGTTCCTGCATTTCTGCTCTGGCAGTGACAAGGACCTTCAGATACTAATAAATACAGTTTTTAGCCACTGTGTTGTCTTTCACCATGTTAAAATGCTGGTAAAGGACTCAGTGTAAGTGAAAATGGATTCAGTAACTCTCTGAATATGGAATTTCTATTTGCAGAATCTTGAGTTTGACTTCAGAAATTCTAAACAAATACAAATCATGCCTGGAAGACATGCAGTTGCATGCAGAGATGTCCTGCCAATTGTCTGCAGAGATTTCTTTTTAGTCCAATGTGGAATTTTGTTTTTCAGTCCAGAATTCAGAATTTCAGGCTGTCTCATTAAAAAACTCATAACACCACAGGAAGAAAGAAAACACCCCCACAAGTACACAAGTGGTGAATTTGCCATGACAGTGGCTTGCCTTTCACAGAATCACAGACTATTCCGAGTTGGAAGGGACCTACAAGGATCATCAAGTCCGACTCTTAAGAGAATGGCCCACATAAGGGATTGAGCCCGTGACCTTGGCATTATTACAACCAAGTTTTAACCAACTGAGCTAATCTCAGAGTCATGAGAGATACAGTGATATGTGTACCTACAATGCAACAGTCTCCTTTGCTGCTGAGTTTTTGAGCATCATGCCTGAATATTGCTAATATTGATAGATTTATTTCAGTGAAGGCACAGCTAAGATGAGCATCCCATTTTCAGCATATTTCTTTTGTAATTGAGTGACATGAACTCCAGTCATGCAAAATAATACAGTTTGGGGTTTATTTGTTGGGTTTTTTCTATATAAGTCTGATTTACTTGATTCAAAGTTGTGGAAGCTTTTGGTTTCCTTCAGCAGAGCTGTCCTTACTGAAAGGGAAGATTTATTGGGTTGCAGGCACATGGTGAAACACGTAGCTGCTCACACACAAATTCTACTGCAGCCTGAGCAGCTCTCTGCATGTCTACACTCCCTGATAACAAAAAGAAAAGAAGTAAATTGATTGCTTTGAGGTCTCTCATGTGAATTCATACAGGAGACGCTGACAAAGTACAGCAAAAAGGAGTGTTCTGCAAAATGCCTGGTCCTGGTGACTTGTGGTTGAAATGATAACACTCAGCTTCCTCTGGCCACCACTTCAGGTACTTGCGTCCTCCATCAGGTCTGAACATTTTGAAGGAGGTTGTTTTAATGTGTGATGGGAGTGGCCAGAGCAATTCCCCTTGGAGGGGAGGAAAGTGGGAGCATCAATCCCTTTCACTGGCCATCTGTTATGGGTTTAGCTAGGCCTAAATTTAAGCTTTAGTTTTCGAGCAAGCCTTGGATTATCAGTTGACTCTATCTGGGCTGGGCTAGCTGACAGCTGACCTCTCTTGCCAGTGGTATCCCATACCATATTCCGACATCATCTCAAATATAAAAGCAGGTGTAGGAGGGGCTTAGTTCAGTTCCTCAGGGCTACTCGTCTAGGAAAGACGTATTGTGTTGTTTTCCTGGACTAGGCCCTACTGCTGCTTGCTGCTATGGTATCTTAGGAGAGTAAAATGTTTGGCCTTAATTTTCTCCCTGCTTGGGTCTGTCCCTTGGGAGATTGAGTTCTCTTGGGTGATTTGTAGCTAAAATAGTGGGATTTGTGTTTGATGGGGAGTGGGGAGTTATTGTTTATTATATCTAACCTGTGTAGGTCTGTGTTATATTGTAGTCTACTTTTAATTTTCTCCTTTTTTGTGTAAACATGTAAGTAGTTAAGTTCAAGTTTAAGTCTTGGAGGTCTTTTTCCCTCCCTTTTTTCAGCAGGGGGAGGGAGGCTCTGACACTGTGTTGGGCAGTTGGCATTTTGGCAGCTCAACCCAAGACACCTTCTATCACAAAAGTGGTTCCTAAATTCTCATCACTGCCATGTGCTGGAAGCAGCTTTACACAAGCTTTGCTTCCAGGCAGCCTTTTGACCTGTCCTTCCTAATTCCTCAAGGCTGCAGGAGGCTGCACACCAGGGCAGGCTCCCTTCTCAATTACTACAAATCCAGTGGAAATCTTGAGCCAACCTTGGAACAGCATTTGTCTGCTTCAGATGAAACTGTAGAACTGCATTTTGGACATGTTTCACTGAGTTTTGAGCATGTGTCAACAAAGTAAGCTGGCAGGAAGGAAGCCTCATCTCAGAGGCCTCTTTAATTCATGGTGAGCAGTGAATTGGACTGTGCCTCCTACTAGTCTGGAGACAGACTGTCTTTGAGTAATTCCTAATTAGAGCATGGCAACAGGTCATAGAATCACTGCATAGTTTGGGCTGGAAGGGACCTTTGAGATCATCCCATTCCAAACCTATCGGAATGGGCAGGGGCACCTACTAGACCAGGCTGCTCAAAGCTTCATCCAATCTGGCCTTGAAACAGATGATACAAGAGATGAGAAAGCTGAAAAACCACCAAAAAAAGAAAAAAAAAAGGAAAAAAGAAAAAAGTAAAAGAAAAGAAAAAAAAAGGCTGAAGCTTTCCCCCTGCTTAATTACTGAGGGTTTTATTATAATCCTCAAGGGGTCCACCATTTCACCCCCATACTTTCACTGAGAATAGCACATCACAACACAGCAACTGTGACACATGAAGAACAAAGCAACATGTTTTAAAACTGATTATTACCTTCAATGGCAAAGGGTTTTCCCACAGTTAGAAGCTTGCAGTCAGCATCTATTGATACTTCATAATCTAAGAGCGCTTTATCCATGATGAAGGCATCAAGTTTCTCTGGATCATGCCTGTATTCAACATGAAAAGACTCAGTGATGCTCACAGAACATTGATCTATGCAGTTCTCTGCAAGATTACTGTATGAAAACAGAGGCCAGGGACTGGTATTTGCACATCTGCACTTCAAATAGAAATGGATTTATATTTTGAAGAAGGGAATTGTGCATGGAATACAAACTTGGTGCATTTAGAACAGGGAGTTTAGGACTCATTTTGCTCCCACAAAATACTACTGGTTTGAAACATGGAAAACACTACAATATGCTGGACTTTGACTCAGTTGAAAGGTAGCATAAAGCTTTATTGGAAAAGATCAAAAACTGCTAAAATACTATCACTGTCTTGATTTGTGTTGTTAAAACTACAGGCATTATACAAAAAATGCAGGAGGATAACTCACTCAGAGATGTTCCTCCTCCTGTCTCCTTGAATACGAGGTAAATTATTTCCTTTGCCTGATTCAGCTTTTCTCTATGTTCGGTCTTCACGGAGGATTGATTTTGACTAACATAATAATTTCTCAACTGCATGCTTCCATAAAATAATGATACAAAAGAACAGTTGCAGTGCCTGCTCTCATCTGATCCAGGACTGCGTCTTTCATTCCTGTCCCCTTAAAATCTGGGCGTTCTCCTGATATGATTACTTCATTGATTTCCATGAACTGATTCCAGCATAACTCAAAGAACTGCCATGTATCTTAATTATCATTAGGATAGGTCTGGGAAAACTACATACACAGGAAACAACTTCTGATGAAAATTTCTCAGGCCATCTGTTAGGCAACTTCTATGAATAAAATGAACCATTACTTCAGGTATATTATCAGCTCTCCCGTTTCCTGGACCCCAGACTTTTAAGCCTCATGGTTCCCTAAAGCGAGAATATTTCTTGTTCACTACTTTATAGCAATCTAATGCTTCTTTTATTCATCTTCATGATAAATTAAGGTTCCTCTCCGAGAACCTTCTTTCCTTCCACCAGGCTGAGGAACCTCACTGGCAGGTTTTGCTTGGGCTGTGATTTTTTTTTTTTCTGAATGTTTCTCACTGCCTGACAAAGGGCTCCCAAGTACAGAAACCTGTCAGGACTTAATGCCTGTGCTTCCCCTGGAAATACTCCAGCTTCCTCTCCAAGTGTCACTCCCTCCAAGTGATGATGTGCTTCCTTGTCTGCTGCACTCACTTCAATGACTGTTTTGAGGGATAAGTGACACTGAAAGTGGGAAATCTGTCACCACCTCACTGCCATGCTGCCTCACTGGCCAAGGGACCAGATCTGCAGAGGCTCACTTTAGGTAGGCCACTCCATCTGTGGTTGCAGGGACGTTGTACCGCCGCATGTACTCGTGCATCTCCGGGAAGCTCTGCCTCACATAGTCCTCTGCGCTGCTCTCCCGCACGGTCCCAAACCGAAACCCTTGGGATGGGTGGTGGAGCTGAGGAGAGGAAATCAGAAGAGGTTAGCAGAGTCATTTGCCTTCGTCACATCTGGTGTCTTGGTCTTGTATGTGTGAACAATTTGTCAGGAACTTTCAGCATTCATGAACCTGCCTCCCTCTGGTGTTTTTCCTGCAGCTTTCCACACCCCAGAAAAATTTGGAAAAGACTTAGAAGATGACTAAACACCCTGTTTCTGTACTCTCAGTCTTTTCTTAGAATGTGAAAAACATTTCCCATAAAATGTCATGAACACTCAAATCCAGGTGTTTATTGTGATTATTTACCTTTAAAACAAATAGTGTTTCAGGAAATGTTATAAGAAGCCTCTGGGTTGGGTACAATCCCCTTTCTGGGGGTCTGGATAGCCAGCAAAAATGTCTTTTACTGATTTCCTGAAGAAGAAATTTAGCTTTCTGCAGGAGGGCAGCACCCTCAGTTCATATCTAAAAGCCTGGACACCGTATCGCAGTCTTTGCTGTCATTCTTCAGAGACAAACCAAGGACTGAAGGGTTGTGTACAGCAAAAAGTCACCTCTGGCAGTGAGGAGGGAGAATTATCCTCTATACAGCAGAAAACAGGCTACAAACAGTCAGTTTTTGCAGTTGTGTGTCCTGTCCTTTTCACAACTGGCTCCACCATGTGTATTTAAGCCCCAAATAGTCTAGTTCAGGTTTCACAGACCTCTGTTTTTGAACTGCCTTCTTTGTCTTTGGAGCATTTAGGGACTTCTGGAGAAATTCTCAAGCTGCAGTAGAGGCATCAGGCAGTCACCTCCACTATGCCAAGCACTTCCTTGAGCTGACCAAGTGTTGCCAAGCCACACTAATTGGAAAACCTTTAGAAATGTATCAGCCTCTAAAAGGTCGAACTTTCAGAGCACAGGAAGCCAAATAAAGCTAAGGCTGAAGTAGTCATGCTCTATTTGCTTTCCAGGAAGCTCATGGTCTTCACAGCAGCTTGCAAAGATGATCTCACCATGACTATGCTCTGCTGTCCAAAGACCAAGCAAAGAGATCTTTTCTGCTGGTCCATCTGTGTTACCATCTTGGTAGAGCAGAGTGTAGAGAACATAAAGCCACAAAAAGACCATCCTCACTGTTCTCTCCAATGACAAGAGAGTCTTCCTATCTTTCTTAGGAATAACAGAGGTAGGATGTAAACTCAAAGTCACCTAGTTTAGTCTCAAAAGGAACAGAAAAAGCTCTTTTGGATGGTATTTTGATGTCCTGCAAGTTACTAAAATATTGTATTTCTGGTAATTTTTATCTGGAAAGTGGGCAGGTCATTTCCACCTTGTTATCTGCTGGTCTGGTCTTGGGTTGTAGCCCAGGAATAAGACCTGCAGCTAAATGCAAGATTTGTGGGCATGGAGGGAGTTCTGGCATGTTTTTTTTATTGCACTGTTCCAGACTAAATGACTATGGGACAAGTGAGGCAGGGTGTGCCTCGAGCCAGAGCTGGCCATAGTGATACTGTGGCAGAAGGACTGTGGGCGCAGAGGGAAATGTTCTTGCCTGGGAGTGTGGGAGCAGCATTCAAGTGCCAGAAGACATAAATAACAGAAGTTAGACTGTGACAATACCTCATGGAGACTTCCAGCACAATGCTGTCAACCCAAACCTTGAGACACTGAAGATGACCCGCTTAAAGAATGAGGTAGGAGCAGGCTTCATGCACTCTCTGTCCCAGCACGCTCATCATCACAGTCAGTATTAATTTTTTTAGGTTTTATTTCTTGGCGGTTTCAGTGAGCAGACTGAAAATCCCACCAAGACTCAACATTGAACCATCTTCCAAGACAAGTTAGGTGTTTGTTGTGATGTTTGTGGCCCACCTAGTGATGGTAACTGTGGTGCAACATCTGATCTGCAGATAAAGTCTGACTGGAAGGCATCTCTCAGTCAGACTATCACCAGGATCTACATCTAGCTCAATATTTAAGCCTCTATTCAGAAAGGCTAGTACAAAGACAGTAAGCTGCACCTCCATGCAGTTTTCTATCCCAAATCCTTTATTGAGGAGTACCCACACTTTCCGTTGCGTTGGGCACATTGTCAACTTTCACCACAAATGATGACAAAACTGGAATGTGGATTAGATCTAAAGTCCATCTGGCTTAATATCTTGTCTCCAGCAACACCATATGTCTGGTAGGAAGTCATGGAAAGTCTGTGTAATCCCTTGCATCCAATGCTCAACTTGCTTCTGGTAATCTCTCCCTTTTCTTAAGCATCATTTTGCATCTGCAACTTTGTATTTGATAAACCTCAACTCCTTTTACAAAGGATAAATGTTAATAGTGCTTTAATCCTCTATGTCTTTTGGGACTGTTTTCTACTTACTGCTGCTTAACCACATGAGAAAAAGGCTTTCTTGCAGCTAAATGATAACAGTGGATTGACAATGCAAAATGCTGCCAAAAGCATTTCACTGCTGATCTGCTAAGACTGCTAGGGGTTACTTGCTTCAACAGAAGGTACAAACTTCAGGATGGAAACAAGACTCATCAGTTGTCACTGCTGTTTTCATACTTTCTGTAGTCCTCTCCAGGGAAGATTACGTGAAAAGCTGGAAACCACAAATATCTCTGTTTAGACAGGTTAGGTAAATGTCATAGTCTTCCTGTGAGTCTTGCCTTACTAATTGTCTCCTTTTTAAAAAAATCTTTTCTGTTTCTCATGCTCTGTTTCTTTTGTGTTTCTTATATTTTAAAAGTTATGCATTGAAAGAGTCTTTCTGTTTTCTATAGACCATTAACAGAATTCTAATGCCTAGAGCTTAGAATCATGAACTCTGAAAATCAGCATCTGAAGAATCATAATTTGAAGAATCAAGAACAGATTCTATATAGATATTTCTTTTTTGAAATGGTTGTTCAGAGGAGACAATTACTTGCCTTTTTTGTCAGTAATAGCAAACAGAAAGGCTACCTAACTGAGAAAAAAACAGCTATTGAAATTATAGGCATTTCTGCCATGCAGAGACTATACTTCTGTGTGTATACAGTTTTTGCATTCAAAGTTCATGCTGCAGTCAGTATGAAAGGTGAATGACCATCACAAAGCAGGTAAAGGGCACCAGGACCTGTTGATGCTTTTTGCATCCATAGAGTACCTGCAGATTTGATGGTGGTGCAAGTACATACAATTAAAAATAAATTAATGAAATAGCTACAGATTCATCTCCAGACATGAGTTTTCCTGGCACTCAGCTTAGATAGTCTTACAAAGTCCCTCCAAAATCAGGCATCTATGGCTGTAAGAAATGGCAAGAACAAGGTTTGTTTCAACCAGACGAGAGGCTTTGTGGCAACAGTGAAGTCCTGGCTTGACATTTCATTAAACAACATGTGAAATAGGTATACTTCAAAATAGCAGTATCTTAAATAAAGGTATTTAAGTTTTTTTTAACTGCCAGATCATTGAATCACAGAATCATTTAAGTTGAAAAGGACCCTTAAGGTCAGGGAGCCCAAGTGATAACCCATCACTGTCAAGTCCATCACTAAACTGTGTCACAGTGTCACATCTACATGTCTTTCAAATCCCCTCCAGGGATGGTGACTCCACCACTTCCCTGGGCAGCCTGTTCCAATGCCTGGAAACCCATATGGTGAAGAAATTTTTCCTAGATCTCCCTTTTGAAGACCCATTAGGGTTTAGCAAGTAACCCTTTGAATGCTATCCAGCAAGGCCACCACAGCCAATTGCCTGGGCAGTGTAACAGCAAATCTATGAATATATCAGTGGAGTAGCTAAAAAAGAATTGAAAGCTATTAGCTATTATTATATTTTAATATTTTGTCAATTAAAACTGAAAAGGGGTTAAAAAAGCGATTTAGTGTTGCTGTTTAGTAGCTCTCCTAAAGAAGATGAGAGCTCCAGCAGCTGACAATACCCATTTTTGCATCTCAGATACTGGAGATCATGGCTTTTCATATGAGTGAGCTGAGTTTTATCTGTGAAGCACAGGTGTATAGCATGAATAGCTCTAATACTTATGTGCACTTCAAATTTTTAAAACCACCTAAACCCGTTCAAGTATCACATGAAGTTGTGATACACATGGTGACCCATATTTGGATCTGGGTTAGTACATGGGACAAGCTCAAGAGATGATCATGACAGCCCTTACAGCAGTGGGATATAGAGCCAGAGAGGCTGCTGAGGACTTGAATACTGAGTGCTCAACTTCAGGGGTTCAGGGCTGTGGAATGCCAGGACCAAAGGATCTTGCTGCATAGGTCTAGGATGGATGGTTCCAGAGAATGCCCCATCTTCTGGGAAGACAGAGATCTTGGGAGGGAGGACTACGAAGTGCTGCTGGGAAGTAGAGGATGAAGGTGCAGGAGCAAGGCTAAAGAGGTTTGGAAGTGAATATGCTTTCTGGCATTGGGGTACCAGTGCTGTCCCTGTGACCTCTAAGGACAGTATCTGCTGTGGGACACATGGACTGTCCCAGTATTTCCAAGAACGAGCCTTACTGTTTAAGGAAACACACCATGGATAAGGAAACAAACAAGAGGTAATGTTTTCTTAGACTAAGAAAACAAGGGGTGACGTGAATCCTGCCAAGCACTGAGGAAGTGAAATGGTTGTTGGGCCACTTGAGCACTGAGACAGGAAGTCCATGGATTGTTTAAGGAAACTCAAGAGCTTTACAGTACATCCAGCTTCTCTGAGAGTTCCAGAAAAAGCTCTGGGACTTCTCAAGTCTTCTGTTCTTTGAATAAAATGGTGCTACCAGACAAATGATGTTTGTGCTGCTTACTGCCAAAAGTAAACGCTGCAGCTACCAGTCTCCCTGGCTTGGCCCCTTACTTCTAGATTTTCTTGGTTTCTGTCTGCTGCTGTTAAAACATCTGCTGAGTGGGAAGCAGAGAACTTTATTTGGGAAGATGTTGAGAATTGGGCATTTGCATACATCTGTGTCTTGGGGTGCCAATTATGCATGAAAATACCAATGTGATAAACACCAGTGTGACAAAACCACAGGAGCAGAAAGAGGAAAATACAATCCTGAATGACAGGGATTTTGCATTACTTGGCACATTCCATTTTATGTAATACAGTGCCATTGCATTCAGCATCACCAGCTAGGCTGAGAACACCTAGACTCCAATCTGAAAGGAAACAGGCCTAGAAAATCTCTTATGCAGGTTGAGATTTCAAACAGAAAATGCCTGAGATGCTTCCAGAATGACATATTCAAAGCTGTAGGACTGGGGAGTTTTGAGGTCCTTCTAGTAGAAGATTCTGGCTTCAGTATGACTTTTCACTTTCCGCAAAGCTAGAAGATTTGCCTCAAAGACTTTGCCCCCCTCTATGCTCTGGTTGTTATGTTTACTACTATTCTGAAGTTTGATCACACTTGGTTGTCATGGATTTTTGCAGTGTGTAAGAATCTCAGGTGTTAAGAAATTAAATATAGAAAAAGAATTGTCTCAGCTCCAGAAAAGTAGGCAATACAATACTGCCTTCTGATCTCACGGAGTTTGAGTTTGCCTTTGCTGGGGGCTGTGAGAAAACAAGGAAGATTTAAATAGAGCAACTTCTGGGAAGGGAAATTATGGCTATTTTCTATTACCACTGATATAACCAAAATCTAGGAAATGCTTTCTCAGCATTTGATTGATGGGGTGCACTGTCTGCCTCACTGAATCTGGTGCATCTTGATATGTGACTGGAGGAAAAATGCTTTGGGAACTCCATTTCTAATCATGATCTCAAATCATTATGAGTATTTTATCATGCATTCAGTAAGCCTCTCCCAAATTCAATACCCTAACTATTTTTTGAGGAAAATGAGGAAAGGGCAATCTAGTATGCAGCTGAGTGCAGTGCCAGTGACTGCACCCTGCAGTGACAGATGCAGAGTCAAAGTGGATTCAGCTTTTACCACCACCTACAATACTGCTTTTTAATTTTAATTGAGTATAGAAAGAAGGAACATGGCTGAAAACACTTTCCTAACTTCTGCAGCAACTTCGGAGGAAAGATTATTGTGCAAAAGGTTTCAGTAGCTCCCTATCATGACAGTGCTGGTGTGGGTTGATGGCCCCTCTGATAAGGCCTGATGGGTTGAGGGAGACATCTCAGCCTCCTGGAGAGATGCTCTTGGCTGAGGACAAAGGCTTTCAAACTGATGGGATTAACATAGGGTGGAGTGTTAAGAAATAGCACGGCTTCCCTTTGTATCTTCTATGACTGCTCAAGGGCCCACCTCTCCTCAGGCATCTGCATCACCATCACCCCCGCAACACATTGACTTTTAGCCACAACAACCACATGGGAGAAAAAAAACGGTATAAAAACTGTTTGGAGTTTAAACTCCAAGAGGAGAGAGGAAAATGCCAGTGTGTCTCTGTGAGGGTAACTGCTGCAGCTTGTCCTGCCTTCTCCTCCTTCTGGAACAATGTAAAGGTGAGACCACGTGCTTTCTATTTTTTCTAACTTTACTTTCTTAACTTTACTTTCTTCCTTTCTTACTTTGATTCTTACTTTATAAAAGCATTTCCTTTACTAAATGTGTTTTGCAACCTTAATACTAATAACAGTAACTTGCTTCACACTTTGCTACTTTATATTGGTTACTGCTTTTTGCTATTCTTACTTTTTAAGACCAGGTCTGTTTTGCTCTACAGTAACTTGGTTCACTTTCAAGGTGCAGTTTCTTTTTTCAACATGTATGTTGATAAGAAGCA
>JAWWEV010000095.1:10709216-10726539 GCA_035583235.1 Hafferia zeledoni
ATTAAAGTGCCTGCCCATTATCTTATCTCATACAAAAACTTGGCTCAGAGTCTTTTTTACAGACTTTTACGGCAACACTAGAAATTTATGACTGGACCCATCAAAGAATAAATTATATATAACTGAGCAACCTGGTCTAGTGGATTGTGCCTCTACCTATGGTAGGGAGGTGGAACAAGGTGATCTTTAAGGTTCCCTTCCAACCCAAACCATTCTGTGATTCTATGATGAGACCAGCCCAAAGGCAGGCTGCTGGTCATACCTGTAGGCTGAATAACTGACCTTGTAAAGAATCAACATATACAACAGTGTACCTGGTTTGCCAGGCACTCTAACAAAGAAGAATGTTGTCATTTTTTTGTGCATTCAAAGATGTGACATGAGAAGAAAAATTGAAAAAGGCTTCTGTGATTCAGATGTGAGAAGGGATAAAAGCAGCTTAAATGATCCAAATGCAATGTCCTTTTTCTCTGTATCTTTCCCCTCTATCTCCATACAAATTTTTAAACTTCTTTGCCATGTACTGTAGAGAGCTTATTAAAGGGAATCAGGACATGGATGCAACTTCCTGTTGGGTAGGGAGCCTGTTCATCCTGGAGCTATCCTCTTGTCCTCAAACAGCAGGCTGAACATGTTCCAGTGAACACAAAAGCTGTGTTTGCCAGTTTCCACTGGCAAGAGATGAAGGGAGTGTGGGAGAGGGGGCAAAAATCGCCCCATATTCGTAGAAGAACTAGATTTTAAGGTGGCAGGCTTTAGTATCTCTGCAATTTATTGGCTCCTGTTGTAGCTCTTATAGTAAAAGGCTACCTGAAATGTGACCCAATAAAGGGGTCAGCCAGCTTTGATGGATTCTGCAGGTGTTTGGCTATAGTGACTTACCCTCGTTAAGGTCCTTACACAGAAAATACATACCAAGTTCCCCAAATTCAAGACATATTCCAGGAACTTAATTCTCCTTCCTCTCACTGCTTGCCTTCTACTCTGGTTTGTCTTGCCTCACTGGCTGCTCTTCCTTTCAGCAGCTTGATAATATTTCCATATTCTCTTCTATATCATTAGTGTCCAGCTGAGCCTAATGCTGTCCTTCCTGACTGTTCCCAATCTCAAATGGGATTTGCCATTTATGGCTGACAGCCTGAAGAAATTACATGTCTTACATCACCTCAAGAAGGCTGTTCCCCTGTTTTAGGCTTTGTTTTTTGAATAAATTTCAGAAGCACAGTACAAGGGGCACATGCATACTGAGAATAGCAGAAGAATGTTTAGAAGTACATTTAAATTTAAAAGATTTTTTGTGCCTCCTGCTGCCTTCTTTTTGAAATGAGTCTCCACCACTGAAAAGAAAGAGGTAAGCAGATCTGGGAAGAAAACCCCAAACATCAAATATTTTAATCACATATAAAATGCTTTAAGTAACTAACTAAAATATGGTGCCTTACCTCTGTGACTGTAGTGTCCCAAATATCTCCTAAACTTAAGCCTTAACTCTTAGAACTCTGAATAGGCACAGCTCTGGCTTTGTGTGAGCAAAGGTTAAACCAGTGCATTTTCTATTATAACTGGTCTTTCAGACTGTGAAGGCAAATGCATGAATGAAATACATAAAACTATTTTACAGCTCATGTAATGACAGGCAATGATCTTCTTCCCTAAAATGCACATTGTCTTATTCCCACAATGGGAACTAGTAACTACTCAGAAGTTTAGATCTGGTCCATGAAACAGAGAAGAGCTTATCTAGGAAAGGCACTGACTTAATGGAATCACTGAGGTTACTGACCATGAGTTGCTGATGTTTCTGTTCTGGACTAAGACCTGTGTTTACAACACCTGCACTCAGTTTTGTAGCTCAACAGCCAAACCTTGTGTCTTGGTTTGAGCTGGCAAACTGCCAGCCCTCCAAGACAGAGGGTTAGAGCCTCCCTCCCAACAACACCGAGGAAAGGGTGGAAAAGAGAGAGGGGAAGGAAAGGAAAAAAACCTCTAAAATGATGTGACACAGATTAGAGGGGACAGGTATCATCTGACTTAAGCAGCCAAAGAGGCATTTCATATCATCTGACATCATCAGGAAGTGTCAGGGAGTATAACAAGCAAGGGGGGAGGAGTTTTGGTCTCTTTCGGTCCATGCTTCTGACCAGGAGGGTTCCTGCTCCTTAACTCCTGAGATTAGGCCCACCTAGGTGAAACCATAACACCTTGCAGCCCAGCTTCAGAATAATTTGATTTTCTTGCAGTTGCAGAAGTTTCCCAACACCTGTTTTAAAAACTCCACATGTAGTCACAATAATAATGGTGAAAAATAGAATGCAATCTGATGCAGTTTGATTTAATGTATGAGGATATACATATGCAAAGAGTAGAAGACTAACCTCATTTTCAAGACAACATTACGGTTCAGACAACAGTGTAAGAGATGGGCCTGAAGCTGGGGAAATTCAGCTGAAAGCTTTCATTTGCCTGTTCAGAATGCTTTGAATAAAACATACACATTGATTCCTAGACTTTTGTGCCTTACATTGGTAAAGGTACTAATGTAATATTCATGGTATTTTTTTCTGGGAGGGGAAGGGCAGACTAGTAGAAGCAATTTGCTTTAGGCTATAAATCAATTTTAGAGTGCCTCAGACCAACCACAAAACCTAATGTTATTTGTTTAAAATATTTTTGGTAGAAACAACATAGTTAACATTGAAGGAAGTGAGTCAGATAAAGTCAAAACTGTATGGTCATTAGTCTGAATGCAAGGTTTTACTAATGTAACAGATGGAGCTTGGCCCTTGCTGTCTGGAGGGACATATGTAACATTCATTGACACAGTTTATAAAATCAAAATATATGTCCAGCTCTTGAGCTACTAAAATTGCTTTTTACAGGCACAATATTGCATCAATTCAGTCACCATGGTGCATGTTTTCTGTACCAGCAGTGAGGTCATGAGTATAAAACAGTGAAAACCACCTCCACTGCAAAAAGTGCCACTTGAGCAAGGGAAATTTGCTGTTGCCACTCTGTCCCTTAGAGTGGGTGAAGAGGATGCTCTTGTGTCACCTGCAGCCATCTATTCTCCCTGCAAACCATTCTGCCACATGTTTTCATGATCAGTGCCAAATAATTAAGAATAGTCTTACAAAATGATTGGACTTAAATTGCAACTGAAGATCCCTGGGGAAAGGGGAGAGAGCAGATTGAGGCAGTAACTAGGAAGTCTGAGGCCTTTGTAGATGGGTTGTCTACAACATTATTCATCTCCTACCATGACAGTTCTCCAGCAAAAACAACACTGCAAATCAAATTCTTGACTGTGAATTCCACTGTTTTGATGCATAAGGCAGAATTTTTCAAAATATTTCAGTTTTGCTACATTTCATTTTGCATTCTTGGCGAATTTTGCCAGTAATGTCTTTGCCAGTAATATCAGTGAAATACTTGCAAAATCCTACCCAGAGAACATCAATGGTTTTGTCTTTGAGCTGTGCAGCTGTTTTGTTTGAGTAGATCTCATGATGACCTGAAACATACAACTGATAAAAGCAACTGTCAAAGGGACTTGAATCTGAACTCAAACCCTTACTCTGCATGTAGAAGCCACTTTTCTTCTCTGCAGTGGGAAAAACCAAAATATTTAACGTTCCTCCTCATCTTCAATCACTGAAATCCTTTCCCCCATACTTCTATGGGTGTTTAAAGGTCCTCTCTTGCTGAACTTTCCTACTGAAATGCCCTCAGGTGGTAACTGATTGTAGTGCAACCACTGTTTTCTATAGACTGCTTTTTGTTTTATTAGAAACCATAAATCATGCAGCAGTGAATTTTAAGTGGAAAGAAGAAAAGGCTGAGTTAATAATAGCAGATATGCTTTACCTTTGGGTCGTGTATTCCAGAAAGCTCTTCATAGATCTTCTCTCCTACCATGACAGCAGCCAGGTTGGCTGTGTATGTGGACAAACAAAACAGGCAGAAAATAGCCCAGAGATTCATTAAGAATCTTCCAGTCCAGCATTTAGGGGGTTTGATGGCAGCTGTTCTTCCAAACAGGATCGCATAGCAGACATTCAGGGCGGAGGAGAAAGAGAAGACTTTGTTCCTATTCCTTCCCCTAGGGGTCATCCCGAAAGGGCTTTTCCACTCGTATAAGGTGAGGAATATAGCTGTGATGTGGAGAGCGACAAATATCCCCAGCCACATAGTCCAGTGAAGTGGCCACATGAAAGCTCCAATAGGAGCTGCCGTGTCCCTGGTCCTCACCAGGATGCCCAAGCTGGTTGAAAAGAAAGGGCTGGTGAAATCAATCACTTGGCTGCGGGCAGTGTTGATGCTAAATGATGTCACTGCCATGTGAGCTGTCCCAGCAAGAAGGTCTCCCACCAGCCCTGTCCAGTGGCCGTTCTTCCAAGCTCCATATTTTCCATCACCAACAATGTACAAGTCAAAATCGAAGTTCATGTCCTCAGCCAGCTTCTCGAGCAGGTCAATGCAGTACCCGTAGCAGCACTTCTTCAGCTGAATGGGAACGGTGTCATTCCCCCCCTGGAGGGTTTCAAACAGGTTATCCAGCACACCTGAGTCATTGGTCAAGGGGTCCAGGCACAGCTGCCCTGCTGGGCAAAGACCTTCATCATCAACATCTCTTGTAAAGACAAATGGATGCTCAATCAGAGTCACCACTCTGAGGTGCAGCCGGGTGGGGGGTTGCATATGACTTTGATGTCTCTGTGCCTGCTCTGGCCATATCCCATAGTCCATGATTATCTTTCCTTCTTGCCAGCTCCCCAGACGTGTCCACATTGGGTTCCCGAGAGGGTCATGCTGCAGATTCCAGATGAAGAAGTTGTTTTCTGAGCTGACAATGGAGGAGCCCTTCACCTTAATGCGGCCACTGAGACCATCAAAAGTTGTGTTGGCTAAAAACCTGTTGGAGGGAAAAAGCAGAGCAATCAGAGCCAGACAGCTGAGCCGTGGATTTATGTTCCTGAGAATAGATGGCTATGTTGCTGAACACCTGGATCATTAATAGCTTTCCTATGGCACAATAAACCAATCACATAATTTATGACAGAAGTACATGGCAACACTCCCCAACTTATCTCATGTAAATGAAAACTCCCCACGAAAGATACCCTTTTCACTTACTAGAAAAAAATGACTAAGAGAACTGCAATTTTTTTCAGTTACCTTTGCCTCATGAATTGATGAAACATAGGTTAATTCTAAGCTGAGCTCACCAGATCTGTTGTCAGTTTCCTAGATAAAAATATATATGAAAATAGAAGAGTGGAAATTATGTATGAAATGTCCTTCCAAGAAAAATGCTATAATCTCAGTAAGATCTAGCTTACATAAGAGGGGCTGTCAACAGCTTTCAAGTACTCTCAAGTGAACCAATCTGGATTCAAAACTGCAAATTTGGCATTGGTAAATCACTGTTAGCCACTTCAGAAAAAAGTAAAGGAAGAAAGTGAAAGATGGTTGCTCTAGGACAGTCAGTTTTAATTCTTACAAAAAAAAAAAACCAAACCACCAAAAAAGGTCTAGTTTTTAAAAAAAAACATGACAAAGTAGTGTTATTAAAAGTTCCATGCTGTCACTGTGGCAGATCTCATGAATTGTGCCAGTTTTCCACTGCACAATTTGCATCGAGAATGCTGAGCTTCTACTATTCCAGATATTCACAATTAAGTTGAGTATTTTCTTTGTTTTGGAAGGCAGTGTTTGCTAGTACTTGTCCTCCTTGTATGCTGAATTCAGCTTCTGGAACATCATTATCAAAGAGGCTAAACTGACATGGATAAAGGAGCAGGGAACTCAGCAGGAATTAAATGTTAGAAGTGGAAAATCATTTTTAGTGCAAGCACCATGACCATCTGAACTGCATGTTGTTAATAGGAAAGCTGCTACACATTTTGCAGGGGCTGTATAAGTCTTAGTATGGCGAGTCCATTAAAAACAACTGAGTTAAATTGCTGTTAATATGGTGTGAGGTAAGTTGTGCATTTTTTTTCCAGAAAAAGGAATTCAGAAGACAAGACTATTTAACTGTTGTAGCAGAATATAACACCTCACATTAGTCCTGAGAATTGGATGAAAGTAAGTGTTGAAAAAAGCATAAAGGCTATAGCTGTCATTCCAGGCTCAATAAGCAAGACATAAACTTTTATGTGCTGTTAATGGTTTGCCAATAGTTGCAGAGGGTAAAAAATAACCTTAAATTGATTGGAAAAGGATAAATCGATTGCAAGTGTATGTGCATGCATACTTCTGGCCAGCCTCTACCCTTTGTTTTGATGAATTTTCATAATTTTTGATGGAGTTTCAGCAGATAAACTCTCAAGATCATATAAATTTTTGTGCTCTGAAAAGGTAAATTAATGAAAGCAAGTATTTTAGTTTAGAATGTGATTGTGTGTGTGTCAGCCTTTTCTGAGACAGCTTCACACTTCTTCTTATACAGTCTCTTTAGAGGAGATTGGAGAAAGATGATACAGACTATACTCTCAATAGCAATTGATGTCTATATGTGTTAGTCTGGGCCTGGGAATTATGCCTAAAAATGCATATATAAAAATACAATGTTTATAAATTAGAAAAGTGGTTCTCATATTTTAAATCCTTTACCCTTTAGTCTAGTGTTAACTAAATGATGCCATAACTTCATTGATCAGTGGTGTCTGTCCCTGTTTCCCCAGGCCCTTCTTCCTATCTTTCCTTCCTATCTGATTTCATACTTTCATGTTTGTGTATGTAAACACCATCAAGACAAAGTTTATTGGAGAAGGCAATCTTAAGCACTAAAGAAAGGTTTATGTGCCCATAAACTTGTTTGGGTTTTATCTCTCTTATTTTTATCTCTCCCAATCTCTGTAAAAAATTGTGCAACTCCTTTACAAGCCTTGCTGGGTGTATATGCTGAAGGCATCACTACGACAGTAACAGTAAAACCATTCCATGTGTGTAGATGGATCTGTATGAAACTTTATTTTTTTTTAAAAAATTGTGTGTAAAATACTGTTAGCAGTTTACAAAAAGCCAAAACTAGGGGAGATGAGTCCTCGAGTGCAATAAGCTTGCAGAGTTCTGATGAAATTTGGCCCCATGTTGCTAATACAGCACACTCTGGGTATCAGAATGCTGCAGACCAGGTGCTTTGGGAGTAATTGAAACTGTGGAATAATGCATTAGATCTATTTTTTGAAGGTGGAATGAGAACACTGGAATTTATGCACTATGTTCTCTTTCACTGTAGAAATAAGTGCACCCAGGAGGGTACAACAAGCCCTCTGTACCTGTCCTGTCGTTGTGTCAGGAGCAGGCACCTGAGAGATTTAGTAGCATTTAAATGTGTGACTTCACTACCTTGCCAAGTGAGTGGCTTACTTTCACAGCTGATTTGCATGTTCTATATTTTTCATAGTGACAGGACATGGATCAAAATAAATGATGGGAACCATGTGGGAGAAACATCTTAACAACACTTTGTTTTACATGCAAGCAGCTGTGGCTGCTGAGTATTTGCATGCACTGTATGGAGCACCACTGAAATCCATGCCAGGGACTTAAAAACTCCCTTACTCAAAAACTTAAGGAAACAGATAAGAGGATCTGACTACACTACTTAAGCTAGAAATCTCTAATGTGAATCTTTGGGAATTACAAGTGCTGGGTTTTGCACACATCGGGAATGTCAGAGAAGTACTGTATCAGGGCTACTGATAAATTTGTTTGGAAAGAGAGTCTGTACAAATTTCAGAAGGTGAAGGGCCAGATCCTCGAGTCTGACAGCTGAATCAATTTCCTTGATGCTGGGTCAATATATGTGAGCTGACAATCTGTGATAAATGCATCAAAGCTCTACTACAGTCACTTCAGTTTGAACAATAAGACTATGAGCCATTTGCTCATTTTAGCATTATTTGTTTCTCTTGTGTTTTGTTGTAAGAGCTGCTCTTTAGATCTTTGGCAGTACCACCATTCTCCAGCAGCAGTATCTTTGTAGTACTTTTAAGAATGATTTAATGAAATTATTTTATTTTTTTTCAAGCTTGGTGCTTCCAAATCTTTCTTGGGAGGTTTACTGGAGGCAAGAACTAGAATTGGCTAGTGAAAAGAGAAGGTTCTGGGGAGACTTTGTAGTAGCCTTCCCATACTTAAAGGGGCTCACGAGAGCTGGAGAGAGACTTTTTATAAGGCCAAGAAGTGATAGGAAGAGGGGGAATAGCTTCCAACTGACAGAGGGCAGGGTTAGATGGGATATTAGGAAGTAACTCTTCCCTGTGAGGGTGGAGAGGCACTGGAGCAGGTTGCCCAGAGAAGCTGCGGATGCTCCACCCCTGGAAGTTGCCAAGGCCAGGCTGTATAGGGGTTTGAGCAGGCTGGTCACTATAGTAGAAGGTGTCACTGCCCATGGCAGGGAAGGTAGAATGAGGTGGTGTTTAAGGTCCCTTCCAGCCCAAGCCATTCCAGGATTTTATGGATCTGTGAAATAGCAGGTTGATGAAATTACCCAAGCAGCAGAGTTAAAGCTGTAAGACTAATTAAAGCTATAAGACAAGATAAGGCTTTGAAATTTTAATGCCTTGTTCCATCAACAAGGATGCTCCCATGAGCAGGCAAGAATAGATCAGGGAATCAAACTCATTGTAAGAGGAATGACGGATGGTGACTTTCAACAGTATAATCTTCAGGGGGTTGTACATCTATATCCATATCCACACAGATACAAGCATGCTTTGCCATGTACTGGATCATTATTCTGCTCCTGGGTGCACTTAAATGTCTGCAGAGCCAAGATATGAGATCAGTGTTGGCAACAAAAGCTTCAGCTGTGCCAGAGTGTGGGGCTGCTGTTCATCCACACTCTGCAGTGAGGGGAGATGAAGGTCTGTCTGTGGTGCCTTCTCCGTTCCCTTCTCCGTCCCATTCTCCAACCCCACCCACTGCAACTCCAAGGCTACATCTCAGGTCAGAGGGGTTCATTCAGACAGAACAACGCCCACACTGGTAAACACTCAGTTAAGCACCAGACAGAAGTTTCATCTTAGGAGGCACAAATCACTTGCCTAAAAGCCCTGGTGTGATGGACAGGGCTAGTCACAGTGAAGCCACTCATCAGTGCGTCACACCTGAGAATTTAATGGTACCACTCAGAGTTATTAGTTGTGCTGCTGACACAAATACATCAGTTCTGGCCATCAGGTGTCTGTCTCACTCCTACACTATAAAAACAGCTGCAGTTACTTAGGACAAGGTTTTATCTAACCCGTTATTTTGTCTTTAATAGGGTTCACAAGCAATTGCCTAGGGAAAAAAAGGCTAAGTATATGATCCTTTCTTTCATTTCCATAGTACCTTTACCAATATGAAGTGACAAAAAATTTCACAGATGTGAAATTACATATTGTGTCCCAAAATACAACAAAAAGTACAGCAGTCACTGTTCATGAAAGAGCTAATAGTTCTCTGTAGACAGCAATGATGAGGAACTGTTTTTCATTAGTACTTTTAAGTGTTTTAATTGTGCTTTCCTTTTTCTTTATCCCTTAACCCTCAAAAAGCTATTGAAAAAACCGCTGTCCTCTTGTTACTTTAAGAAGCCTCTTGCTGAGTTTTACTTTTCAGGCATGATCCGGTTAAAATATCCAAAATAAAGACACTAAATTAATATCACAAGTCACTGGAGATATTGCAATCCAGTCCAGTGTTTATTCCCAAGCCTCGTTTCACTCCTGGAAAGCAGGGAGTTTTCCTAAGTTATAGATGAGTGATGGCTAAGGAAGTGTTGGGGTCTGAAATAGTTGTGTTTTGAGCAGTGCAGTTAATGTATTGTTATGCAGACATATCTGAGAAAAAGTTAAGTTTTTTAAAAAAAAAGCTGCATACAGAAACTTTCATCTTAACTTCATCCCACAAAATCTATTGGTTGAAAATCACGTGTACTGGAGGGAAAAACATGCAACACTCACTGGATGTAAATTATGTGATGAATTCACATAGTTAGCCATGACCTTCTTGTTTGTTTTCAGAAGAAACCACGCATATTTTCCTATCATATGTTAAAATCCAGAGAATTTCTAGACATGAACCCCAAGCAGTTTTGGGAATAACTTCAATATAGTGATGTGCAGCAGAAAGAGCACTTGGAGGTTTTGAGTGCTCTCACCAGAAGCAGCAGTCGCTGGAGTGATGACAGTGCACCTTTTTTGTCTATTTTCCATGGAAGCATACCAGCAAGGGCTACTCAACTTTATACTGTCTGATAGCTTTGATAGTGCAAATATTCTGATTTTTGTGTACTTTCTGGTATCTCAAAATGTCGGAGGATTTGCCACTAGCCCTGAATTTTCCCTCTTATGTGTATAAACATAAATACAAGTTTCAGAGCATGGTCTGTAACCTAGCCTATGTTTACTACATGATCTCCACTTCTGTGGTACAGGGCCTTCTTCTGCAACTGGCTTACTCTCCCACTGTGGCTAAGTTTAAGTTTCACTACCTGACCAGAAGTTAAGAACTAGGAGGAAATACTGAAACAAACAAGCAAACAAAAACAATTGTGTAAAAAAAGGAAAATCTTACTTTGACAAATACTGTCCTGAAGTGACATTCCTCTCATCTGTGTCCATACAATTCATTGTACTTGGAATAAGAGCTAGTTCAGGCTGAATCATGGTGGCTGCTGCTACAGCTCTCGCTACCAGCTCCATTGCATCCTGCACGTAATGCTCAAAGACTGACTGTGTTGTCTTGCCGTGGGCAATGAGACCAAGGGGCAAACCTTCTGTCCTCAGCTCTTCCACGTTCTGTGAATCCCCAATAATCCAGTGAAGCTCTGGAGGTATCACGCCAAACCGTGTGGTTATTTCAAAAATCCTCCGTGTTTTCTCCATATCACACCCAAACATCACCATGGTGGACGTCGTGTCTTTGATGCTCTCCAGGTAAAGCTGTAAATAGTTCAGAAGGTCACTGGTTGAAGTGAGGTTTGCTGTGATGTTTATAATGGATCCCAGGTGGAACTTGGAGCTCTGTTGCGTGAGGAAGAGAAAATCTGTGATGTTCCACTCCTCCTGGCATAGCATCAAGCTGAAGTTATACCAGTTGTTCATTGCAAGGATCGAGAAAGTGACATCTGCATCCGAACTTAGAGAGTTTTCTAAACTCATCTGCAGGTGAAGGGGATTCTGTGGTTAAAAATATGAAGGATAACTGATTAGAAATATAGTGGACACAATGAGTTTGCTTAATTTTTAGTCACTTCTTTAGTTCAAAGCAACCACCTGTCAACCAAGAGAATTGTGCAAGAAACAGGAAAATTTACTCCCACTGAGCTTAAACAGTTTCATGGGCTGTTTAACTGTGACTCATGGGCTTCCTCAGCTAGAGTTTGACTCAACTTCAGCAGTCACTCACAAGCCCGTTTCCAAGAATTTGTAGTTCTTTTAATCTGTTTGTCCTTTTGGATTTCTCAGCATTCTCAAACAAAGATTTCCCTGCTCTCTTAATAGAGGTGTGAAAAGGTTATTTCCTTACTGCTCTTGTTCAGCCCTGGCTCGTGCCAAAACCATTTACAAACAGATGCTCAAAAGGTCTTTGCTAAACAGTAAGAAAGAGAAAGAAAACCTCTTGGTTCTTACGACACGTTTTTTTAGGTGAGGGTTTTTTGGTAGTTAGGGGCTTTATTTACATAGACATAGGAGTAAGCTAACAAAATGGATCACAGCCTACGATCAAGGCACATCATGTACTGTCAACAAAACAGGACACAATTGATTCTTTGCTAAAGGACAAGTTACTGAATATACCAGAGGCTAAGATATGCAGACTGTGATTTCTGAGCTGGAAAATATTTGATAAATAAGCATTCCATACTCATTTGTTCCGTGTCATTTATGATGTAACAGAATTTAACCCATCGTATTTCCTAACACCATTGCTCTTGGCTTTATCTTTTTCAGAAAAGGAGGAAGAATGTGAGACTAATTCTTCTGCTCTCTAAAGGTGACTATTTATTTCTTTCTTATTATTTAATTCACTTTTTTTCCTTAATCTCATTCCTCTCCTTTCCCTGGTCCTAAAAGCAAAGTTAAATTTTATCTACCATTTTAGTAATGAAGAAAAATGTTAAAGAATCCAAGCAATTTCTGGCATTTTGCTATGAAATAATTCTCTGCCCTTCCAAAATGTTTCTATTAGGCTTTCACTTAGCACATTATATACTGTTTCAATTTTTGGCTTTAGTTGAGAACTTGACACTGTAGTTTTCATATAGAAGTGGTATTACTTTACACTACCATTTCATTTCAGCCATGAGACTGTTGAAAAAATGTGATGCCTATTCAGTACATCTTTTGGTTTGTGAGATCTTTGTTGTGACTTTATGTCAACAATTTTCTGCACTCATGTCCCTTCAAATTACATCTTATCCCACACAGGTACCTGGATTTTATCTTTCTATCCATTGCATTACTAAACACATTATTAGGTCCTTCTCTTACATCTCCAGTAGTCAGCATGTATCATACAAAGGATGAAAACATTTTAAAGCTCATATAAAATGCTGTAATTTTGGTTTTAATAGCAGTTTGCTGTTCATTATAGACTCCAGTTCATATGGATTCTAGAAATGTCATTCTGAATTTGTAATAATATGATAATTGGTCAGTTACACTGGTTTTACTAAATAAAACTCTGGCTTTCCAATACAGAAAAGGAATGAAATGACAAAAAACCCCAAAACACATTTATGAGCAGCAGCTTTCATTGTGTTAATTTGCAGTTGCATAAACTCATCATCTGTTTTCCAGGACAGATAGTTTAAATTCAGAGTCTGATAAGGAGAATACTTTAATTGAAGATGTTCTCAGCTCTTCTTGTTACCTCTTGGGTCTTGTACCTGTGGTCCTTTTTTTTTTTTGACACAGACACATGAAAGAGCTAATTAAATGGATCACTGTCCATGATCTATGCACATCATGTACTGCCAATAAGACACAGGAGAACTGACTCTTTGATTAAGGACAAGTTACTGAACACACAAGAAGCTAACCTGTGCACAATCTCTGAGTTCTATGCTGGAAAACGTCTCCTACTAATTAAAATACATGATCAGTTCAGGGGGGAAAAAAAGCACTGTGCATAATATACGGGTTAGGGAAGCTGATTGGAATGAACTAGTCTCTGCAAACTGAATCACAGCAAACTTTTTTTCCTGAGGTTATGAGATAGTCAACTAAATTAACTCTAGTTTGTGTCTCACTGCAAATAGATGGGAGTAGAAATGATTTTCCTGTGTCCTCTCTGTTCAAGTATGAACATTTCTTTACATAATGGTCTGCCTCCAATCAGCACAACTCTGCAAACTTCAGTTAATTTGACTGTTAGAGAAGAAATGAGTTATTCAGTGCACACAGAACACACACTGTGCATATCTAAACGACAGCACACAACCTGACCATACCCACACAAGGAGGAGCACACATCTCCAGTATATTCATGAGAATAACACTCCTATAGGTATTAGGGTATAAGCTCAGGAATTAACAATAAAAACCAAATCTACTGGATACAGAAAAACAACCTCATGCTGATGAGTGATGGAAATTTGCAGGAACAGCTGTGTTCATGGTGTTGAATAAAACAATTCAGGAAAAAACCCAAACCAAACCAAAAAACTTCAGCATTTGCAGTGCTTAGTTTGTCCCAGGTCTGGTTTTGGCACATGCCAACAAGCTTTCTCATACCCTGCACTGGTAGTTTCATTCCCAGCACATTTTGGCAAGTAGGAGTATCCAGGAGCATCCCAGCAAGGGTCAGATTGAGCAAGCACTGGCTCTCCATCTCACCCAGTGGGTTTACATATTTGAAGACCTCTACGACTCCATGCTAACACCAGTGCATATGTGCAGTTTCACATATGCAAGGCTGGTTCTGCTCCCCTACAGCACAGTTCTCCCAGTATTACAACACTTTGAACTTATGAAGATCCACACCCGAGGATCACTGGGCATCACGCTGGTTCTGAGCAAACATAGCACCAAATACACATTGTCCAGAGAAAGCGAAAATCTACCTCAGAGCCAGAAAATTGAGTACAGTTTTATTCAGTAGTGCAGAGGAAGGCAGTTTCCATCTCACTTGTGAGTTCTCAGGTGCAGGGCTGGACTCTCCCATCGAACCAGAACTACAGAGTAGTCCTTAGGAGCTTCAGCGTTGGTCCCTGTCTTATGTGCAACCCACTTGGATGTATCAGTATGGTCCAACACAATGTTCTTGTACTGAGACCCAGAACAGAGGTATATTTAGGATAACCTGGCTTGGACAGAGCCTGCAATTGAAAGTGCTTCTCAGTGTGAGACCATCTGTGCTTCAGCCACAGATGCACTGACAGAAGCACTTATCAGCACTATGATTTATTAGTTGCACAATGCCCTGTAAAGGTGCTTGAAAGGTAAACACTCAACCCTGAAAAAGTAGCAAACACAGTCTCTTTTCTCTGCTAGGGGTATTGGGACTGCAAAGCTGTCTTTGGGATTTTTCTGATACAGTAATATACATAAAATTTAGTCATGAGGTGTTACTTCTGCTTAGCTTTCAGCTAATTCTCAGCACACCATGAGAACACCCCTGTAGATGTTGGGGAGGAACAGTAATCAATGTTTCCTTTGTACTGGGACCTAGGGAAGGGAATGCTTGTTTGGAGACGTTTGGATTTAATACCTTCTTGATTATATTTTGAAAGATTTATTTGCCATTTGTAGGTTGCAGTTGAAAAAAAACTACACAAAAGTCACATTTGAGTGTACGTTCTTTGATATTAAAGTGCTCTTAATGCTTTTAAGTACTTTTTATTGATTTGTCTTAAAAATAAACAATTAGAATTTTTTAATGAGGAACTTCCACAAATTATTTATTCAGTCATTCAGTAGTTATGAGTAATTGCTGAGACAGTGTAATTGCATAACAAAGACTGACAATTTAAATGATAGTTTATATGGGTAAAACTTTGTACTTATCATGGAACAGAGATTTATGAGAAATCTATTATGTATTGAACTGTGCTTATCCATCCTTGTTAAATTTCTTGGGCAAACTCGTTCTTTACCTCATTCTGCAGATTAGTAAAGTTTAAGTATTTCACTTAAACTGTCAAGTAAAGCTCATGTGGAAATTCAGTTGCTTTGTTTAAATTTGACTTTGGGCTGTCAATAAAGATGGTATGACCTGCATTAGTTTTTGTTCAAATTACAGAAACAGAGAATTAAACCTCATTTGAATAATGCTAATTGTGATCTGTTTTTAATGATGTGTTTGTATTCACATTGTGTCACTAGGAAAAACATTTTCTATGTCCATGAGAGCTTGATTTTTTTTAATTTGGTAGCTCTTGTTTAATAAACCAGCCATGGTCACCTGATTTCAGTGTTTATTTGATAAAGAACAGGCCTTGAATCCTTAATTTCTGACTAATTGCCTCAGACACCGACAGTCTTTCCCTTGAATTTCAGTGGGCTTTGGACCAAGCCATTCATGGAATATTAAGCTTTACATGGTCTGATGTGTTTCCACTCCCATCCATCAGCAGAGACTGTAACAACCCTATTCGCTTTTTGTATCTCAACCAGAGCAGTTTTACAGTTTTCTCCATTGCCTGAGACACCTGAGAGAGCAGGTTCATTTAACAGCTGAAACACAGTTTGCATTTCATTAATGCCATATTTTCCAAGCCTCCATTTTCAGCATTCTGCAAACCTACCCTTTTTGTCTTTGTAAATCTTGTGAGCATGAGTGCCTGGAGCTGGGTTGACTTACACCCTTAAGGATCTGGCCATTTATCTCTTCAACCAAATTTGTAATGCTAATTAGGCATGGTCACAGTGACATTTTATTTGACATTATAATAGCTTCATTAGCAGAGTTAAAAGCATATATGTGAATATTGTTCTGCTGTGTAAAAGTAAATAATACACAGAAAATATTATTCCCCTCTGATTCTTGGGGGCAGAGGCAGTGCTCATATATGTATTTGTAGTAAGGAACACAAAAGAGAAAACAGGCTATGTAATTACATCAGAGAAAGCTCCAGTGAAGGAAAAAACCCTCCTGGCTTGCAGTGCCACTGTGGGGACTCACAGCTTTACAAACAGAGCTCAATGGCAGCTGTGAGCAAGTTGATGCCACAGACTCAAAAACTGGGAAACCCTGTTTTTCCATGGTTGAAATTGCAAAATTTAGGTTTAAAACACAGTTCCTTAAAGTCTACATGCACACCTATTGCTTCTTCCTCTCATGCCATGAAAAAGGTCCTACAAAATGTTATTTTCAGATTTTTTAGCATCTGTCTCATTGCAAAAATTGCAACAGCTCAAGAAGGATTTTGTGTTGGCAGCTGACAGACGGTGGGAAGTTCCTGCCCTGCCGTTCCCAACAGGCTGCTGAGATGCCCAACACATCCCATCCCAGTCACTGCCGCGGCTGCACGAGACAGAAGAAGTGCTCCAGCTTCAGCAAGGAATCTGCCCTGCCCTCAGTACTGTGCTTCTTCTGCTTTGTAGACTTTTGATTCTCTGGGGAAGAAAATCCCAGACGTGCTTTGATAAAAAAAAAAAAAATAGGAAAATGACATCCTGAATTCCTCTTTTCCTTGTCTTGCACATCTGTTTTCTCATACCTCCTTCTTGGACCAAGACCATAATTTGAAACAGGGTGGAATCCCACACCAAAGATTATGTTTTGCAGATGGTTTAAAAGCTTCTCAGAGAGAAAAGCCATCTTAGACTAGACAGGGCTACACCAGCTCCTGCAGCAAAAGAAGCCTGGCATCTATCCAGGCAGTTTTTATATGCAAATGCTAAAACCGCACTGACTGTTCATTTTAAAAATCATAAAGCCACAAGAGTTACATTAATTTAAGTCTTGACTTAGTTTGTCTTAAAAATTATTTCTCTCATTAGACCACACTGACATGACTTGAGGTTGTTTAGCATCTCTAATGCTACATTCAAATACTCCAAACTAATCTGAATAAGTACAGCTCTCTACAAGGTCAAAGAGGCAATGTAACATATGAACATTCAGCTGTTCATGGGAAGTAAGACCCATTATTTATCTTCAGGGCCACTTATAAATTATCCTAAGTAATACTACCTCAGAAATTTCAAGGTGTTCTTTGCTCTAGCAGTAGTAAAAAAAATCCAACATTTAAAGTTTGATAGATTACTTCATACAGATCCAAGAGAATAGTTTTTCCTTTCCTAAAATTTGCCTTTATAATTAAAAAAAGGCAGGTGGTTGCTAATGCAAATAGATCAGGGGGAGCTGTGCTAAT